>JAQFVV010012859.1:0-524845 GCA_028023455.1 Epiperipatus broadwayi | reverse complement strand
TTATTTATTATATCCATTTATTCTTTTCATAACTTAGATTCTTTATTATCTTATTTATTATTTTAACCAATGCCATTACAATACAAGCAGAGAGCTAATACAGATACAAACTTAATTTCATATCTATACCCTTGATCGAACCCCAAGGCAATACGTACATATTATCTTGGCGTTATTTTTCCCGACCAAGATACCCTCGGCTGCTGAACAGAGCAAACTATTTCAAAGAAACTTAACGAATGTCCAGTGCTTGCTATTTATTTTTTTATATAATTGGGATTTCGCATGAACAAGCAGCACGTGAATATCTTAAACAAATCAGTATGCCCCTTTAATCACTAATTACAGTTTCCCCCCTGTCGTAGCTTGGTGATAGGAGAATAAAGCAAGGATACGAAATTTAATGAGAAATATGTTTAATAATAATATTCACACTTTATATAAAAAAATTACATTATAATAATAATAACAAACACACACTTATAAAATACATGGCTATAATAAACATATGAAAATAGATCAGATATTAAAGTTCTTAAAGTCCTGTTGATAGAGTTCTATTTTATCAAATCATTAATTTTATATTTAGTTATGAATAGTAGACAAATGAAAATGCATGCATGCTTTTACCTAGGCTTTGTTGTAATTGTCCCATGGGTATTTCTTTCAAGCTCTCTTGATTAACCTCCTCAGTTTGTGGGGTTATTTTCATTCCAGTTTTTCTTGTTGATTCCTTAGGTTCTCCATTAACTTCCTCAGTTTGTGGGGTTATTTTTATCCAGTTTGCTGGTTGATTCTTTAGGTTGAGTTTCAATTGACAGCTTCAGAAGCAGCGGTCCCTCTAGCAGGTCAGGCAAAGATCTTACATTGCGAGTCAGTGATGAGATGGCTTGAATCCGAACCCACGTCCCTTTAATGCCACTAGCCATGCACTTCTTCCATTTTCTTTTAGCTGTTGCTTCTCTAAAGTCTCTACTAGCAATGCCAGACCAAAAATTGTAATTTTCTTAATCTCATTCTTTTGTTCATTGTTTTTAAAAATTTTTAATTAAGACTTAGATTTCCAACCAATTCTTATCATTATGTTTCTTTATTTAATTAGTGGCCGGAATGTAAGTCCCAATTAATTTAACAGATCAGGCAAAGATCTTCCATTGATAACATTTCTTTGTCCGTGGAATTTAATTTGTCCAACAGACTTTCACACCTACGGCCATATTGTTTTTCCTTTTATATATCACATATTACATTTTATTTAAATTTACAATTCATTCATTTTTTTTTCACATTTGTTTTTTACATTTTATTTTAATTTGTTATTATATAGTTTTTTTTTTAATGAGAGAGAAGACACGCATTTCTTTATGCATCCTTTTCCCCTCTCCCACAATAAACAAAATAACTTTCTAGCATTTGACTTACAAGAGAGAAAGAGACGCATTTCTTTATTTATGCACCCCCCTCCCCTTCTCTTACTATTACAAAATCCACAGTAATTTTGACATTAGAATTTCAATTTTTCTTTTCCTTCCTTTTTTTTTTAAAAAAAAATTTATTAGCTAATTTATTTCACCTTTATTACTTTCTAATTTTATTAATAAATATATATGTGTGTCGACGACTTTACGTGGTCATCACATTACACTCCGCCCATTTTTGAGAATTAAAATCGGGTCGAATCTTATTCTGAGATGAGAGCCTATTTTAATTCTTTGCTTTCAACTCTTACTTCTGCTTTTATTACATACTTTCCCACTCTGTCATGACGAGTGATAATGATGATGAGGATGACTGCAGAGAGACAGCTAGGTAAAGCTACACAATTCTTTCCGATCGATTTTGGCTGATCAACCAATTTAATCTCAACGCCTACGAGACCATGGCATAACTTAACTCTATCAAAAAAAAAAAACATAACAGGGGTTTAAAGCGTGTGAACAGCAGGATATTTCTACTGCCTGCTCATCTTGCGCAAACAACAAATTCTTATTCTTTATTTATTTATTTATTTTATTCGAGGCACTAATTCTTATTTCTTCATTTATTTTGAGACACTAATTCTTATTATATTGAGACACTAATTCTTATTATATAATGAGTCCAGAATTCTTACTGGCACTTCATTTAAAAGTTTAACCATCGAGAGCCATGAGAATCTAAAGTGCGAAGAGACGGCTGAATCAAGCTCAAAATACGACCCAACATAATGCATACACACACACATATATGCCTCAATCTGCAACCTCATACACCTATCAGTGATATCTATCGTTTAAGCATTATCACTGTTGTTCATTTAGTTTATTTTATTAATTATTAAATGGCTCTTTAATGAGCCTAAACGATTCTTATTTTATTTTTACTTTTATTTATTTGTCAATTATATTTGCATTTATAACTGACAGATTGTGATACGAATAAACTATTAATAGATTTCTTTTTTTTTTTTTTGTTATTACTTTTATTTACATTGGTCTTGATGTGCTTGACTGCACATAAATACGCATTAAGTTTATCATTGATTTTACTCCATGAATATCATTATTATTTTTTTTGTTTATTATAGTAACTTTAATTATTTGTCATGAGACGATTTGCCCCACCTGTCATATAATTTTTAAAAAAATTAACTTTATTTCTCGTGATCCCATGGCATTATGCATATCACTGAACTGACATTTTCGTCTGTTTTTTCTTTCAGCTTAGTTTTTGTCTGGAGGTTTCTTATGCCTTTTATCATACATATTTCCACTTTCGCTTGGAACTGGAGCAATGTTCCGATGTCCTTTAGAGTCAACCTGCTCATATGGATAATTGAAGTCTGAACTTCCGGTCTATTCGGACATTTCAGCCCTTTCTGATATATAAAGAAACGCCTGGTTTCCTTCCCAATAATCATGATGAGGATTGTATTGCATTCTCCCTATGTGCGGATCGTTGGGCTGGGGTTTAAATCCCCAATCCTCCACCTTGTAATTAGGCCTAGTGCTGTCAAACGTATCTAGTGACTCAGTAACCTGTCCGACGGTCTTCCCTTCTGGGCCTATAAGCATTTGCTCTGCATTGTTACTTTCACTATTTATGTGCAAGCATTTGCTCGCACTTTCTTGCTCTTTACTGTTAGCTCTTATTATCTCTGTTATATTTTCTATTTTATTTTCACCCCTTTCTACCCTCACTTCTATCCTCTCAATTGTGTTTGCTAACTGAGTTACCTCTAGTTGTATGTTTTCTATAGCCTTTCCATTTTCATTTTTTATTACTTGTTCAACCTTTTGGCTAAAATCCTTACTGTGTCGTTCACCCAACTCTTCTATCCTCCTTTTATTTCTTTCATCTATTTCCCTCATTTCCATAATCAACTGTTGCTGGCCTTCCATTAATTTCATGAACATATCCCTTATATTATAGCTTTCTATTTTATTTTTATCATTCCCCACTGTCTCCATTCTTTTGCTAATTTCTATTTCCCCTTCATTAGCTATTTCTCCGGACAGTTCCATTAGTTCTTCGGAGGTTTTTTCTACTTCGCCCACTAGAGCATCCATTTTTGTTTTGATCTCGTGTGTATCAAATTTATTTAACACCCACACACTAATTAATTACTTATATTTTATTCTACAGCTTTACTATCTAACCTTATCCTTATAGGATTATATTACTTTACTAACTTTATATTTCACTGACACTAGGTATGTTTGTTCGGCTCTCCCCATCTCACTCACTAATCATCACTCATTCACGCCTGCCTTCAAGACCCCTCCGCAACTGTCTCCAATTTACAACCTAACTTTCCAAATTATATCACATTCTCTTTCTCTCCCTTTACCCTCTAATATTTATTTTATTTCTTGCTTTGTCTACCACCAAGCTATTTTTTGATTTGTTTATTAATTATTGCATCAACTATTAATTTTGTTATACTCAAATTCAAATGGGCTGAACTTGTAAACGTGAAAATATCCCGGACTGGCCCCCAATTATAACGGAAATGGTTATTTGGGATGGTTGCTTGATTTGATTTAAATCTTTAATTATTTGTACTTTCAACTATATTTATTTCGATTATTTTATTCTACATTATACTTATTTATTATATCCATTTATTCTTTTCATAACTTAGATTCTTTATTATCTTATTTATTATTTTAACCAACGCCGTTACAATACAAGCAGAGAGCTAATACAGATACAAACTTAATTTCATATCTATACCCTTGATCGAACCCCAAGGCAATATGTACATATTATCTTGGTGTTATTTTTCCTGACCAAGATACCCTCGGCTGCTGAACAGAGCAAACTATTTCAAAGAAACTTAACGAATGTCCAGCGCTTGCTATTTATTTTTTTATATAATTGGGATTTCGCACGAACAAGCAGCACATGAATATCATAAACAAATCAGTATGCCCCTTTAATCACTAATTACAGTTTCCCCCCTGTCATAGCTTGGTGATAGGAGAATAAAGCAAGGATACGAAATTTAATGACAAATATGTTTAATAATAATATTCACACTTTATATAAAAAAATTACATTATAATAATAATAATAAACACACACTTATAAAATACATGGCTATAATAAACATATAAAAATAGATCAGATATTAAAGTTCTTAAAGTCCTGTTGATAGAGTTCTATTTTATCAAATCATTAATTTTATATTTAGTTATGAATAGTAGACAAATGAAAATGCATGCATGCTTTTACCTAGGCTTTGTTGTAATTATCCCATGGGTATTTCTTCTGAGCGCTCTTGATTAACCTCCTCAGTTTGTGGGGTTATTTTTGTTCCAGTTTTGCTTGTTGATTCCTTAGGTTCTCCATTAACTTCCTCAGTTTGTGGGGTTATTTTCATCCAGTTTGCTGGTTGATTCTTTAAGTTGAGTTTCAATTGACAGCTACAGAAGCGGCGGTCCCTCTAGCAGGTCAGGCAAAGATCTTACATTGTGAGTCAGTGATGAGACGGCTTGAATCCAAACCCATGTCCCTTTAACGCCACTAGCCATGCACTTCTTCCATTTTCTTTTAGCTGTTGCTTCTCTAAAGTCTCTACTAGCAATGCCAGACCAAAAATTGTAATTTTCTTAATCTCATTCTTTTGTTCATTGTTTTTAAAAATTTTTAATTAAGACTTAGATTTCCAACCAATTCTTATCATTATGTTTCTTTATTTAATTAGTGGCCGGAATGTAAGTCCCAATTAATTTAACAGATCAGGCAAAGATCTTCCATTGATAACATTTTTTTGTCCGTGGAATTTAATTTGTCCAATAGACTTTCACACCTACGGCCATATTGTTTTCCTTTTATATATCACATATTACATTTTATTTAAATTTACAATTCATTCATTTTTTTTCACATTTGTTTTTTACATTTTATTTTAATTTGTTATTATATAGTTTTTTTTTTTAATGAGAGAGAAGACACGCATTTCTTTATGCATCCTTTTCCCCTCTCCCACAATAAACAAAATAACTTTCTAGCATTTGACTTACAAGAGAGAAAGAGACGCATTTCTTTATTTATGCACCTCCCTCCCCTTCTCTTACTATTACAAAATCTACAGTAATTTTGACATTAGAATTTCAATTTTTCTTTTCCTTCCTTTTTTTTTTTAAAAAAAATTTATTAGCTAATTTATTTCATCTTTATTACTTTCTAATTTTATTAATAAATATATATGTGTGTTGACGACTTTACGTGGTCGTCACAATATATATATATATATATATATATCCTGATTCTTTTACAATATCAACACTAGTTCTTTTTATAAAGCTTTTTCTTTCTTTATAGATTTAATTTCTTGTTTCACCTCTTCATTTAAAATGTTTGGAAATTCTGAAAATGATGTAATTGTAGGAATTACTCTGTTTCCTTATTCCTTATTTTTACATAATTTTTTTCTGAAACTTTTTTTAACACATCTTATGATTTCACCATCATCCCCTCCATTTTTTTTTTTTTTAGTAATAGTGCCATCTTTTTTATTGTTTTTTTTTTTTAAGTGTCATAGCATCAGCCAGGACGTGAACCCACAATTCGGGAAACTGCCTGCAAGTGCAAGGCAGTCACGCTGCCCTCTTGACCACCAATGCAAGACATCTTTTTTATTGTTGAAGCGGTTTTTCTTCCAAAAGCAAGATGTTATTTTTATTCTTTTAATAATTATTATAAATTATTGTTTTTTATATATTTATTTAATTCTTTTTTATACACTTTTTGTTCAATTCCAATTAACAGTTACATTTTCTTACATCATTACTAACATTTTTTTACCACTTTACAATTTGAATTGCAGATATTCATATTTTCTTAATGGATTATGTTTTCATATTCTTTTTTTTTTCATAAATTGTCTTGTCTCATTTGAATATTTAGTAATAGTACCCTTAGTAAAATATCACTTATCCTCTTATTAAGTCAATTATTTTATATAGCGCGATGTTTTTTACAAACTGTAATATTTGAAACAGCATTAAACTGTTGCACATGCGCTATTCTATCTTTTCCAAAGACTTTATCATGTGTTTGAAGTGTTTGTATTCATTCATTTTATAGTTAAAATCCAAAGCGCATGTGCAACAGTTTAATGCTGTTTAAAATATTATCCTCTTATTGAAATTTGATTTAAGTTTGAATCATATTAAAAGTTTAATATTTTAAAATGATTTTCCAAGTTTTGATTTTAATTCCGTGAAGGGCTATTAAAAGTAAGAAATATTAACTATTAGTATTATTTTTCTTAATTTTTCCATCTTTGCATTATTTCATATTTTACATTTCACTAACAAATTATCACTTCCTGCGCTAAATCTATTATGAACATTACAATCTTAGAATAAATAATTTCCAATTGTCAAAATTTAGTCTCATTGCCAATCTTTATTTGGATACTTACTTTTTTATATCCAACTTGGATTTTCTTTAAAAAAAAAAAACATTTTCTGGTTCTACCATTAAAGTCTTCGATAACAATTTTAAAATACTGTTTGGAGTGGTCAAAAACTTATTTTACATTTATATAAAACTTCTCTACTTTTTTATCACAATAAAAATTGTTGAAATATAGTAAATTTTAATTGTTTGCATTTAGCATCTTTGACTAATTTGAATAACTAATCTTGTCACTCTAATCAATCTTCATAGCTCTTCTTCCATTTTTTTAAAAATAAATTCCTTTCCACTTATTTTTCCAATATTTATCCTTTATAGTAAAGTTTACATTTTCTTTTTAAATCAATTGACTCTTCAATTTTTTTCTAATTTCACAAAATCCATCAATATCCCATTTAATAAAAGACAGATTTTCAAATGCATGCAATCTTCTTTCAACATAGTAGTATGTGCTTAAATTAAATGTCATCATCAAATGACAATGCAAATCAAAAATATTTTTTTATCTTTCTAGAAAACAGGGACTATAATCTAGTTGCATCTGTCATGAGTGTAAATACATAAAATAGATCATTCATACATTCACCTTACCTTAAAAAATGCAACCAATGTTTCAATTAGAATAACAACCAACCGAGAATAAAATTATGATGAGCCATGGTTTTAAAGCTAGAAGTAAAAATTGCAAACTTATCATGCTGGATAAAGCATATTATTGAACAGTTCATCTACATGTGTTATACTATATGACTAATCATATTGTAATAACAGTTGCAATTTGAAGAATGTATGGAATGAGATAATTTGCAACACTTAGTTGTTTACCTCAATAAGAAATCAAAGAATCTTATTTCAATTAATTACAAAATCTTTTTTGCAACTTACAGATATATATATACACACACATGTATGATTTAAATGACATATCTGATTCATTATCACACTGAAGTTTTGCCTTATTGCACCTATTATCCTCTGAGTAATGAATGTTGCAATGAAAATAAATGTAGAGGCACTTTGTCATATAACAAATTTAAAGGTTGACTGAGAGAAGATAAGAACAAACAAAATTTAAAATATAAAAAGAGATTGGAATAATAACAAATAAAAAACTTAGATTAATGGATTTAATTTTTTTTTTCTAAACAGGAAAAAGATAAAACATTATTTTGTTTTTGGTGATGAGTTTATCCAGGAAATTTTCCATAAACTTCTGTTATCAGTATTAATTAATATGAGAATGGATACTTTTTATATGTGAGAAAAAAATCATATAGCTTATGTTTATCATGATGTCATATAGCAAATGTGTCATCTATGTATCTGAGAAAAATAAAAAACTTTTAAAAGTATTGATTTTAAAGCATAAATTTGTATATACTCCATAAACAAATCAGAAAGTACTCCTGACAAAGGAAAGTTCATCGGGGTATTGAAGATTTGCTTATAATGATGTCCATCATACATGAAATGGGTCAAGGTAATGTTTAGCTAAGGAAGTAATACGATATGTTGACAAATTATCTTGAAAGTTTTATCCACCAGAATATTTGTAAACAAAGAAATAATATCAATCTAACAAGAATATCATTTCTATCAACCATAAATTTTTTCTATTTGAGTTCTTTATCTCTGCCTGGTTGTATTATATCAGACAATATCTAATTAAAGCATGAATGAGAGATTCTACTATGCGTATTAAAGCAGGGAGGAGAATAACTGCTCTGTGCATTTTTATTAACCCATAGATGTTTGGGCCAAATAAAGACTTTTCATGGGAAATAATTTTATTTTTACTTTTTTCAATTAGTGATTTGTAAATTAATAATAGCTTTTCTTTTTTTCTGGAGATAAGTAGTGAGATCTCTGTTTGATTTTAAACTGAAAGGTAGAAATTTTATTATTATTATTGTTTATGTCATGGTGCATGAAGGCAGTAACATTAGTTCTGATAGTATTGCCACTAATGTAGGATTGCAGCACATACAATACTGAAATCTTACCACTATTTAATAATAATACTAAATCAGTATCTCATTAATTATCTTTAGAAAGAAACAAAATCTATTATTAATAAATAAATCAGTGATTGAAAAAAAAAAAATTCCTTGTGAAGTTTTATATTTATTCAAAATTCTGCAGGTTATTAAAAATCCACAAGACAGATACCCCCCCCCCATCCTGTAGGGAGAACAGTAGAACCTCCCATTTATGCTCTAACTAGACATTTTTCTAGTATAATACAATCACAATATATAAAGAACTCTATGCATTTTATATCTATATTAAAAAATATTTAAAGTTGATATAAATGATATTCTTGTTAGATTGAGATTATTTTTTTTGTTTACAAATATTCCAATCAATGAAGCTTTAAAGATAATTTCATATCATAGCACTTTCCCAGACCATATTATTTCCTTAGCTAAACATTCCCTTTCAAATATTTATTTATTACAAGCAAAATTTCATTAACTTGATGGAACTTCCTATCGTAGGACTATTTGCTGATTTAAGTTGATACAAATTACTGCTTTAGAATCAATATCTTTAAAATCTTTTATTTGTCTTAGATATGTACATGAATATTTGCTGTCTGATAACATGACAACTATAAGCTATGATTTATTCTCATATATAAACAATATCCGTTTTTGCATTAAATTCACAATGTAAACTGAAGCTTATGGAAAATATATCATCAAAAACAAAATAATGTTTTATATTTTTTCTTTTCTTGAAAACTACACACTGAAATAGATACTTATAAATTTCATCATCCAGTCTGGAATTTTCAGTAACCAAACTCTCTTTAATGAAGCAGTTACTCTTTCAGATAAATTATTTCCAGAAAAAATGAGTAAATTTTATAATATCTTGTTAACTCCTGATTGTAATAATGGAATCAAAAACAAAACCTTAATTCAGGTCAAATAGTCATGATAAAAAAATGAAGAGAAAATAAATTAGAAAATTCTATATATAAAAGAAACTATAGAAAGTATTGGAAGTTTTTTAACATGAAAACAATGTATGCTACTAGCTAAAGCATTGGTAACATTCCATCCAAGTCTAAGAACATGATTCTTCTTGATGCTCATGGAGTTTATAAAATCCTCCTTGGAATTAATAAAACCTCTTATATGTATGAGCAATCATTATAACAATGCAAGGAAAGATCAACAAACTTATGCTGTAAAGCAGCATTCATCATCATCAGCACTTTATGGGAACTGGTCATATAGACTTTCAAACAACAATATCCTATCCAGATGTGCCACTTTCAACCAAAATATATTGAGAGAAACCATTGAGATCCCTAAGAAACTAAGTTGTATCAACAAAAATGCTATTGTGTGTAAATTACTTTCTATTTAGAAAAAAATTTAAAACTCTTATTAAACCAAAAAGCTGTTGATTTTTTTTATCTATTATCATTTCCTCCATTTTTATATAGTAAAATTTTCTGTTTTGTTTTTTATTGGTTGAGCTTTTAGTCTTCTTTGACATCAATATTTATGATGCCTCTACAATAGTTTTTTATATTAACATTCATTATCCAGGTGATGATAGATGCTATCCTGACAAAATGTCAATATAATAGTATAATAAATAATACATGGATAAATAAAGAGATCTCTATGAAAATCTTCATTTTAACATATATATAAAAATGCATATTTGATTAAATAAGGACTTGTAAGTGTTATCTAATGACCCCATTGTAAAATAAGCTATCATTTAATTTTTATAATAGTCAATTTCTACAATTGCAAATGGTGATATTACAAAGTTCATAAAAACAGTTTCAAGTAAATCCTGTTTATCATCCATGCTAA
Organism: Epiperipatus broadwayi; assembly: GCA_028023455.1. Lineage (NCBI taxonomy): Eukaryota > Metazoa > Onychophora > Udeonychophora > Euonychophora > Peripatidae > Epiperipatus > Epiperipatus broadwayi. Next base: position 514,097 of record JAQFVV010012859.1, on the reverse strand, counting down.
GCCCTTAAACAACATTAATCATAAGTAAGAATAGTATAAAACATTATTTTATATAAAGGAAATTTTATATACTTTATTTAAAAGTTTGAAAAATGAAATAGACAGAATTATTAATAAGATGCTTGTTTATAGTTAAAAATCACATGCAAAATTTTACTCAAGTCAATTATAAATTACAGTCAATTTTATTTTTTAAAAACATTATCATAAGTATATACATATATACAAAATAAATATTAAGTTTATTTTTTATAAACCTTATCATAAGTACACACATATATACAAAATAAATATTAAATTACTTTATTTGACAGTACCAAAATTCACAATTTGATCTAATAGTGTCACTTATCTTCATATTTTTAAGGCTTTCCAACTAAAAATAATATACACACATCCTTTCAAACAAACGCTATAATAAACATTTATTATACACACATGTATATATTAATTGGAGAGATAAACTCGTAACTTCTAAATGCTAGTCTTCTCCAGTATCAAACCTATCTAATAAACAAAAATGAATAATTATCATTCACTTTCCAATTTTTTATATACAACTTAGACAAGATAATAGTAACAATAAGTGCGAGATTTCAATCAGTATAGAAGTTCACATAGTTTGATTTAAATTAGCTTATAATCTAATTTACAAGTATAGATTCATTTACTAATATTTTAATAATCTTGTAAATTATATTATAAGCCAATTTGAGTTAGGCTGTTTGGATGTCTGTGCTAATTTTTATTTTACACTAACTGACATTATTAGCTTTTTTAAACACCTATATAATAGTTTAATTCCTTTTTAATTTAAATTCCTAATATAAATATATGTTATATAGCTTAATGTCTTCCAGTGACAAAAGTTTTGATGCAATCATTTTCAAGTTATTAAATGGATTTCTAAACAAACTTTAACATCAGCAAACATGAAATTAAAATCAATAGAAATGTCCATGCAAATTAATTCAATTTATAAAGGCAGAGTTAATTGCTTCTCATTTTAATAATCTTGTAAATTATTAAACTGTCTTACTTGAAAGACAAATTAAAACATCAAATAACATGAAATGCAAATGGTGAGCTAACCTCATAATTTAAATACACTATGGTCCAGCATCAAAGATCTATGCAACAAATGAAAATGAGAAAAGAAGGTTATATCTTTGACTATATTACATAATATTCAATATTGTTTAATTTCTCTTATACACACATATGTTTATATCTATCTATATATCTGTCTTTCTGTCTGTCCATCCATCTGTCCATCCATCCATCCATCCATCTATCTATATATCTATCTATCTATCTATCTATCTATCTATCTATCTATCTATCTATCTATCTATCTATCTATCTATCTATCTATCTATCTACCTACCTACCTACCTACTTACCTATACCTACCTACCTACCTACCTACCTACCTACCTACCTACCTACCTACCTATCTATCTATCTATCTATCTATCTATCTATCTATCTATCTATCTATCTATCTATCTATCTATCTATCTATCTATCTATCTATCTATCTATCTATCTATCTATCTATCTATCTATCTATCTATCTATCCCTATATAATGATCCATATGACTTTCCATACTATTACAATATGCATATAATCTGTGAAATAGGGATACATCATTATTCCCACAGAATGGTCACACTCATCAATGATTGTCATGAAAGTACTAAATCATCAATTATAATAAATACATATTGAATATACAATACAAGCAGTGAATAAGAACAGAGAGTTGGTATAAATAAAACCATAAGGTGCATCTCAAGTATTACAGAATAATAATAATCATTAATCATCAGCATTATAGAATCAACAAAAAACAGTCAAAATCAACAGTAAGCCTTGTGCTTGAATTTGAAAGGGAATCCACTATAAACAGGCTAATTATCTAGACATTGCCAAGCCTAGGACAAAAATATAACTAAACTCTGGATGGACATATCTAATTGCTAATCCATTGCTCATAGTAAAAAAATTATTACTGAGATACTAAATATGCTGATCACTATCAATGTTCTGGCCACCTGGGATAATTTGAAAACAATCCCTCAAATTTTAAGCTGCATTAAAATCAAATTACATGTGTTCCAATTCATGGAACAAATAGCTGGAGAAATAGACATTAATGCTAGAACATTTTAAAAACAATTTGCTTAATTAATCCTTTGTTAAATTTTGGAGAAAAAATAGAATAAAAAATGCTTGAAAAGAAAATGTTAAATGTAATTTAATAAAAGTGAATTACTTACAAACAATCATTTATTATAATTTTAAAGAGAAAAAGCAAATGGATTTAAAAACTTGTTTAACAAGAAAATGTTAAATTGATAAAATTATTCAAAATTATCAATGATTACTTTTATAAAAATATTTTTAGCTATAAATGAAAACATAATGTGCACACAAATCAAAATACTTTTAACCATGGTTTTGAATTTCTTTGGAGTTCTTCTTTGCATTTATAATTTCAAAGTTTCTTTTTCAGGCAAGTTTTTTTTGAAGGCTTCTACACAATGTACATGGTTAATTTGTCCATTTTTAATATGCATTATTTTCAGGTTAACAAATAGCAAGAATTTATCTCTTTTCCTTCCAATAAAATTTTTAGGTAAGGTTAACACATAATGACAGACTGTCATGTTCTTGGCTGGAGACAATTGCTGCTTCATTCAGGGCATTTTTCTTCTTTACTTTTTATTCCAAAAACAGTTATCCATAGAGGAAGATGATGTTAGGGTTAATCTAAACTTAACAAATAGTTGCCTTTACCTTAGAAACCATTTTTATAATTTCAATAACTTAAATAAGACTTCTGCTTCTTTTATCTTTAGCAGCTGTGTCAGGAGCTTCTTTTCACTTACTGTCTTCTTCAATATCTGGATAAAGAATGACTTTCTCTTAAGACATTTAGGTCTTCTGATTTACTCACATACCTAATATTGGAACCACTCTGTCTTCAATAAATCACAATTCTATCTCCAACATGACAACATTTAATTAAAATCAATTAGATCAGTCTTTCCAAACACAATTGTTCATCTATTTCCCTCCTTTAACATTGACATTAGAAAAGAAGTCAAAAATTTAAATTAAAATCATGAAATTTTTGACATTCCTTTTAAATTAAACAATTTTCTTTCCAAAAAAACAATATAATAAGATTACTTATATTAATAACAACTGCTTGTTGTATTTAACCCACTTATACTTCAAATAACAGAGAAACATTTTTTGGCCAATTCATCCTCGGTGAATTTTTCCATAAGTATTATATGTAAAAATGTGTATAAAATGGTATATTTTATTATAATAATTTTTTTGCCTAAAATTTTTGCAAAAAACCTATGAAATACAAAATTTCCACAAACGTTCAGCATTTTATGACATTGAAATTTCTAAGGATGCAAAAAGATGTTTATTTGTGAATTTATTACAGTTTTAGATATTTTTTAAAATAATTTACACTATATTTATTAGATATCAACAAATATAATTTATTAATAATGTATTTTATCTTGAAATACTTTATTTTCAAAAATATAATGTTATATTAGCAGCTAATGTAAATATGGCCTGAAGAAAATTTGGAGACCTGCTATGATGTAAATAATCTACTTATATTTATGAGGAAGAAAATAATCGCAATTTTGCAATAAATATTTAAAAAATTTAAACTTTTAAAACATAATTTGTTAGATATTAGAGAAATAAATAATTGTTTGTTTAAGTTTCTAAAAATATTCAGAAACAAAGAAGATTTTGTTGATTTTATAAACTGAAAATAATATTTCTAGAAACAATGACATATAATGTCTTTGTTTTGATTACAGTCTCATTTTTTTAATATTTACAAAAACAAAATGTGAACATTTAAAATTTATTTCAGTAGTAGACAAGAATATTTATCAAATGAAGTTAAATTTGTTATTTTCTGATAAGTAATAATCACTTTATTTTTTATGTTGACATGTGAGACAAAGAAAAATGTCAGAATAGTGAAGTAGAGTAAGGTTAAGAAAGATAAAGAGAAAAAAGAACATTGATTAATTAAAGTAAAATTTAACAAAAACATTAAAGTCTTATTTTTTTAAAAAAAATTCTAAATGCAAGAGTTTATTTCTCTTAAAAGGTTAAAATTAAAAATGCTAAATAATTTACTAAAAAGGAAGTTTTTTTACTTAGTACATTTTTAAAAAAATTTACAATCAACTGGTAACTATATAAAATTATTGAAGCGAGATAATGAAAGAAATTATTTATCTGATTTTTTAATCTTCTATCTCTTTAGCCAACATTGACAAATTAAATTGGTTGTCTTTTGATAGCCAGTCATGGCTGCTTGTCAGTGTTGTGTATGTGTTAAAACAATAAAATGTAACATTACTGGGCTGTGATTTTAAAATTGCGGCAACTTTTTTTGATCTCTTAAAGTTTTTCTACACCGTCTTTTAATATTTCATTTTTAGTGTTTTTTTTTTTTGGCTATGCGGGTGATTTTTTTTTTGACTTTAACTTTTATTTTTGAAATCAATTTTTATTACCTTTTTTAAAAAATAAAAACAACCAAAAAATAACTTCTGTCTTTAACTTTTACAAAGTATTTCCCAATACATCCCCCCCACCCCAAAATAACATAAGATCGAAACTTTTGACTTTTTCAAGTTTAATTTTTTTTGTTTAAAAATACGGCCACTTTTTTGGCCTACAAGGCAATTTTTTTTTGCCTTTATTTGTATACCACTAATATACTAAAACTTTTATTTTTAAAATCAATTTTATTACCTTTTTAAAAAAATAGAAACAAACCAAAAATAACATTTGTCTAAGCGAAGACAAAGTATTTCTCAACCCACTCCCCCCAAAAAAAAATTAAAATATAATCTTTTTTGGCTTTAACTTTTATTTTTGAAATCAATTTTTATTACCTTTTTTTTTTAAAATAAAAACCACCAAAAATAACTTGTGTCTATAACTTTTACAAAGTTTTCTCAATACACCCCCCAACCCCCAAAATAAAATAAGATCAAAACTTTTGACTTTTTCAAGTTTTGTTCTGTTTTTTTTTTTTGTTTGTTTAAAAATACAGCCACTTTTTTTGGTCTATAAGGCACTATTTTTTTGACTTTATTTGTATATCACTGATATACTAAAACTTTTGTTTTTAAAGCCAATTTTTGTTACCTTTTTTAAAAATAAAAACAAACAAAAAATAACTATGGTCCCTATATTTTGTCTCAGTGAAGACAAAGTATTTCTCAACCCACTCTCCCCCATGTCCAAAAATTAAAATAAGATCAAAACTTTTAACTTCTTCAACTTTCATTGTTTTTTTTTTAAAAAAAAAAAAGATGGTGACTATACAGTGATTTTGTTTTTTGACTTTATTTCTATTATGCTATGTCTATTTTGCCATTTTTTTTTTAAAAAAAATTTCCTATTAATTACATTTTTTGATCCTTTCAACACAGCACAAAAAATTATAATAAAATCAAAACTTCAGACTTTTACATGTTTGATTTTATTTTTTCAGATTTCAAATACGGCATTTTTTTTTTTGGCTGTACAGTGATTTTAATTACACAATTTCTATTTTGCCCTTACTATTAATGACATTTTTTGATCTTTTTATTTTTTCCTACTATATCTTTAAAATTTTATTTTCAAGAATGTAATACATTCAGTTGCAGGAGCCTGACTGACATTGGTATGTGGCACAATTTGTGTGCCATTTTATTTGTCTCGTATAATTTCTCACAAAAGTGTGACTTTTCACGTGAGCTTGGCCAAAACATGTTTGGCCCTACCCTTTCCCAATATTTTGCAAATTCCATGTTGGGTAGGGTAGGGTGGGAATGGTGTGACAATTCTTAGTGAATCAGACTCCGTGATTTAAGTAGAAATTAAATTACTCTGCTATGGAGATATCAAAATGTGTGACTACTTGAAATCAAAATACCTTCAGATGATATGGTAGCGATTAATGAATTGTGGGAATTTGCATAAAGTATTGTGAAGCACAAATCTGGCCATAATATTTCTGTGCAAATGCATTGAGTGGCCTGCAATGGCTACGATAAACACAACTATTTTCTTAGCCGTAAGTGTAGGCTGTGGAAATGGCATTTTTATGTGTTTTAACACATAGCCATCAAGTGGCCATGTCTGGCTATCAAAAGACAACCATTATATAACATAAAAATATTCATATTATGTTTAAAAAATGTTTAAAAATTATTTAAAGAAAATTGTCTAGAATTTTCATACAATCATTTGTGAAGAAAAAAAAACATTTAAATAAATGAACTTAACTAGTCATTATTCAAAAAATCACATGAGAAAACTAATTGTATTTTCTTCTGAGTTAATTAAAATTAACATGCTGTCAATTATTCTTCTTAATACAACAATGTAGCCACATGGGTACAATATGTATGTATATTGTAACATGAACTGAATTCAAACTCTGTCTCAAAGGAAAGTTAGTCATTCACACAAAAACCTGTAAATGCTGTAAGGAATATATTTTTATTTAAAGGAACCATATAATAAGTAAATATTTTCACCTACCATATGTTTCAGGTGCACTATTATTCATAATCTTTTATAAAATGTGCATATATTTAATAATTAAATGACCAAATGTAAACCAAGCAAATGTATGTAATTTGTTTTTGATTTTCTGTACAGTATGTAAAAAAAATGAGAAAAAATTAAAATGAAAATTATAACATTATTGTAAATTTATTCTATTATTAAAAAAAAAAGAAAAAAAATTGTTGGAAAAGAAAAAGATGCTTATCTATTTAAAAAATATCTTTGTCCAGGTAGAAATCTATTTTCATGGTATGTATTTTAATTTTTATTTGTTTTGTAATGTTACTTTCAAATTCTAAATGGATTGCTCTTAGCTAAAATCAGTTAAAAGTTTTCTTTTGTCAAATAGTTAGAACTTAACAAAGGAAGCTGGATTAGGAAAGATAACAAAAGATGTGAAATTAAATGAGATAGGGAGCATAGATATTTTTCATTATCAGCATTCAATCCCAAATAAAAATAGAACACGTTTTTTTGATTAGTAAATAATTGGAGATATTGCATCAGATAAAAGAAACAGAACATTTGAAATTTATTTTAAAAAAGAATAAAAATTGTGGACAGTTAGTTAGTGATACCAGAGCAAGGAAGAAGAAAACTCTTTCTCTACTCATAGTAGCAAAACACTGGAGATAAATATTTAAGTCAGCCTTAAATCTGTTGCCAGTGGAAAATAAATATTTCATCAGATTATTACATTTACAACTGAAAAAGATAAATTAAAATGCTGCTGAAAATAATTTGAACATCGAAAAGATGATTATGGTGTAAAGTCATAAACATGTTTGGATATTGCCCCACGACCCATGTAAGTAATTGTGCTACTGATCCTGTTGTCTATCTATGTACAGAAATCTGCATCCAACTATGACTTCCCACAAATTAGAAAAAAAAACCAATTCATCAAACAATTCCACAAGAAACTATAAATAAAGACATTATCTGGACCATTCATATGGCTATAGCTTTGTACATAGTAAACTTACACTTGTGTGTATCAGAATGGCACAAGTTCCTAGAGACTAAGGTAATTATTGTATTCTTATTGAAATGTATCATATAATATAACACACATATATATGTACACTGTCTTTTTTTGTTTCTTGTAAATCTGTATTTTAACTTTAATAATTTTCTAAATGATAACCATTACCCATTAAAGATGTAATATGTGTAATTTCATGAGAGTGGTGGGTATTTATTTTTTTGATCTCATTAACTGTATTTCATTACCTTATCAATATCCTGGGTGATTATACAAGTAAACATATGCTTTAGTATTAACATATCTCCATCAATATAGGTAACACTCACACTGTGTTTGAGCTAACTAGAGTTGGGCTTTCTAATTACACTAATGTAAAAATTTCCCATCGATGACCCTCAGGATAATTCTTACTTTGGTAATAGGGTTGGAATCAGATAAAAATATATATAAAAGATAAAAATATATATATCTTTAAGAAGGTACAATAATTTAATTAATGCTATTGTGTAAAATGGAAATGCTTATTTTCAATTAGTTAAAGTAAACTAGCCCTTGGGCATCTCAAAATTTATGATTAAATGTCAGATAGGAGAGAAAAACAATAAGTACAGAATAGCCAATAAAAGAAATCTCTCAGGAAACGGACCTCAGCAAAAGAATAATCATCATCATGATGTCATGTTGAGTTAATCCACAATTTGAATATAAAAAGGAAAAGATTGAAAATAAATTAATAGGTGTGTTATATGTGTTAGTTCCAGGAGAGTTGAAGGAGAAGGGATTGAAAAGATGCTCTTCAATCCTTTTAGTTTTCCCAAAAGAAAGAAAAAATGGAACAATCATTTTCTTATACTGTGGACACCGGGGCCCTGCAATAAAAACCTGCAACAACCATGCCAACTACAGTAAATGACCTCTGGATAAATACAAATAGAATGACCAACAGCATAATGGTCTCCTCAGGATGTCATGGGAATTAACACTGAATCCAAATTACAAGCAAGAACTTTATGAACTCTAATGAACTACAAAACTATTCCAGTATTTGAATATGAATTCCTATCTGACCAAATTAAATCATTAATATTTTTATTGAATGTTTTTTTTAAATCATTTCCATTAATTTAATTTTTTTGTTCTTTTAAGTATTTATTATGTTTTTTTGTTTTTTTTTCACATTAAGCTAAAACTTTTAATTAAACCATGTTAAATTTAAGTGAGGCATGAATGGCTGCATAGATTTATAAAGTTATGTTAGTGTAGGGGAGGGTAAATGTTAGGTTATTTGTTTCACAGTTAATTTGGGTCAATGTATTGGATGTATTGGTGGAATTAGTAAATGTAACATGAAAATCCACTACATGCAGGATCATCTTATACACTGCACTTGAGCAAAATAATACCCTTTCTTACAGACCATCAGAAGCAAATGGTATTTCCTGCTCATTGGATCACCCCTTTAGCCTATGGAATGGGGTAGTAAGATGGCAAAAAGGACCACAATCCCTTCCTATGGAGTATTTTTTTAATTGTTCTTCTCACCAGACAGACAAAGTATTCTTGTACTGGATGAGAGACATTTCTTCTCTATAACAGTGATGTTCAGATGTATATTTCTGACAGTGTGGTATTGTGCTGTTGTATTTATGCTGCATTGAATACATCAATATATCAGGTAGATTGTCATTAGTTTGATTGCGAACTTTTGGCCTAGGATTAAATAAGGTATATAGAATATTTTCTTGTTTGAGTGCAATCTATGTAGTCTATCCATACTCAACATCTTTAATAAAATATTAATAAATTCATCTGTGCAAACTTATAAAATCAAAGTTAAAATGTAAATCAAATTATAAAGTAAACATTATACTAAAATAATTCTAAATTTTATATATATGCAAAATAAATGTTTCTGTTAATCTGGCAGTGACTTATTCTTATTTTTTATTATCTTTATTTCTTTAAAAAATAAAGTATACATTATCTCTGCTGGTCTGTGAGCTAGTGGCAAGGGCTAATGGTCATAATATGACATAAAATTGGATCTTAACAGTTTGTATCTGCCTACTATATAAATTTTCCAGGTTTGAATGGCCTGGTTGTATGGCAGATACAGTAAGACTCCAACTATCATGAAATTTACCCCAACCATTATAATATATATATAAATATAAAAATAATAAATATACAAACTAACTAAAGGAAAAATAAAAACATAATAAAAGTACAGAATTACTTCTCTATAAAACTGCTTTAATATTTCAACCAGCAGACTGGTTTTCATCAGAAAGCTTTCTGATGAAAGACAGTCTGCTGGTTGAAATATTAAAGCAGTTATATAGAGAATTACTTCTGTGTATATATATATATTGTAACCGTAAATTGTGATGTCTTGACAATTTCTGAAATCAACATATTCTTTGTCTTACGTTTATTATGACAATACCATTTGAATTTTCATATTTTTATAATCAAATTTACATTGACAAGATTTCCATTATGATCGTCATAACAGATGATGAAGGTTTATTTACATCTGTCTCATATTGATTTCTCCTCTTGAATTCTTATTATATAAAGCATATGTTCTTTTTATTCTCTCAAATGTACACTTAGATTCACTGTTGTAATGCCACATATTAATCTATATATATTGTATTTTGATTAAACTTTGAATTTTTTTTGAATTTTAGAATTATTAGCAATCTATTTATGTTATTTGTAGAGAGTACAGACAATGTTCATTATAAATTTCCTAATAGCTTGACTCCGTCATCTGATATAAATGGCATATTAAAATTCATTTCATTTTGATATTTTTATTTTTAATTTTATTATAGTGTTGGCTTTTTAATCCTTTATTAATATTATAATAGCATTTTATTAAATCATTTTTAACAAGTCATTAACAAATAAATGTACATTTCTCAGAATATTTTCGGGTATACCTCATTTCGGACGATTTCAATCCAGATAGCTTATGACATTATAAATATGGTATTCATATGGAATAAACCACTTGTTTCACAATTATATTAACTAATTTACAGATAATTCAAACCGTAATTTTTACCAGAGTAACTTAAATGTCCAAGAAATTTTATGGAATTGTATTTCTTTAGTTTATAACCAATTTATCCTTAATCTTATTTAATTTATTAAATAAATGACTGTCAAATTCTTATTTCACAAATAAAATATCATTCATATCTATGATATAAATTTTACCTCCTCTGATATTTCAATATGTTTGAAAATTTTACCTTTCATATGTTATTATATTTGTACCACAAATTTGAGTAAACAGTAGAAGAATTTTACACAAACTAAAATTAATTTTAATAATATTCATTATTAAAATTAACATAAATATTTTTATCAATAATTGCAATACTTTTATAATAAAATTATAATATCAGACTTTACATTTTTTTGAAAACAAGAGCATTATAAATAATATTAATTGACTCTATTCTATCTATTGATCCACACATTTCATTTATATCAACAAAGCACAAATTGTGTCATGTAAATCTATATTTATATTCTTGATTTTGTCGACAAAATCAAACGATGATATAAATATAGATTTACAAGAGCACAATTTGTACTTTTGATATAAATGAAATGTATGGATCAATAGATAGAATAGAGTCAATTAATATTATTTATAATGCTCTGTTTCAAAAAATGTAAAGTCTGATATTATAAATTTTATTATAAAAGTATTGCAGTTTATTGATAAAAATATTTATGTTAATTTTAATAATGAATATTATAAAATGAATTTTGGTTAGCCAATGTCTTCTGCTGTTGCTCAAATTTGTAATTTTGTTATATCAACATATGAAAGTAAAATTTTAAAACAATTGAAATATAAGAAATTAAAGTATATCATAGATATGTGGATGATGTTTTTTATTTGTGGAAAACAAGAATTAATAATCAATTTGACCTAATGAATTAAATGAGATTAAGGATATAAAATGGGTTATAATTCAAAGAGAAAATACACCTACAAAATTCTTGGATATTCAAGTTACTCTTCTTAATGATTACAGACATATTAAAATAATATAAGTATTATAATGTATATAAAGAAAAAAAAACTTAGTTTCCAGAGTTAAGAATAGATATTTAAGTCTGTAGTTCATAATCCTAATAAAGATCTCTTACGAAGTATATTAATCCATTGGTATAATGATGATTTATTTATCTTTAATTGATAAACTGTTAATAATATCCAATGATTTCATTGATATAAAATAAAGTAACTATTCTTTGAATGTTGATGTTCTTATTCTCCATTTTTGTATTATCATTAGACGTTCTTTACAACTAATATTTCAAAATAGCATGTAAATTGGTTTTGAAACCTTTAAGATACAATAATTATTCTACTCACTCCACATTGTAATATTCTTTATATATATAATTATTTTAAATATATATATATATCTGAAGAATAACAAAGTTTTAAAATAATGTAGTTTCCAAAAAACTCAAACAGATGTTCCTTTTTTTATATTGCTATTTCTTTTAAGATTTAATAGAAAATTTAAATATTTTCCTTATAATCTTTTAATCTGTAGATTTATCTTAATTTGGAAGAGTTAATATTTAATTCCAAACATTGAACAGTAATATTTATAAAAAAAAAGAAGTTATTTTAAAGAGAAATGATTTTCTTTTCTTCGCTTCAATAACTAGAGAAAGAATGAATCTCCTCATGTATATTGTTTCAATTTCATGCTTAACTTTAAATATTAATTATATCAATAAATATTAAAATCTAATTTATATATATAAGTATTTATTCTTCGACTTCAAATCTGGCATTTACTCAAAAGCTTGGCATTAATGTATGTATTATTTAAAGTTCACATGTATATATAAATGGTATATATGTATATGCATATTAAAATAATCAAATAGATTTTATATTTATAAATAATTTCATTAGAGATAAAAGTATGTTAGATTAATAATAATAACTGGAAGTTACTATTATAATATATATATATATATATATATATATATAATAGTATATATATATATATATAATGGTCGGGACAAGGAAGTTGGAGTCTTCCCATATCTGCCATACAGGGCGCCATCATGCTGTTAGAATCTGGAAAATATATATAGTAGTCAGATAAGTAAGTTAAGATCCCATTTATTTTATATTTCGACTGCTAGCCCCAGTCACTAGCTCATGGAGCAGCAGAGATAATGTATACTTTTTTATTAAAATATATTTTCAATATAAAAAAACAAAAGGAAGCTACTTCCAGTAATAAACACACACAAACATTTATTAACCATGTATAATATTTAGAATTATTATTTTAGTATAACTTTAATTATTTTTTTTTTTTTATAAAACATTATAACTTTACTTTAGACTTTAATTTACAATTTAACTTTTATTTTTGATGTTCGCACAGATGAATTTATTATTTTACTAATGTCGAGTATGAATAGACTACATAGATTGCATTTGAAAAGAAAATATTCTATCTCTGATTTAACCTTAGGACAAAAGTTTGCAGTCAAACCAACGCCAATCTATCTGATATATTGATGTATTAAATGCAGCATGAATATGATTGCACAATACCATACTGTCAGGAATGCACATCTGAACAGCATGGTTATAGAGAAGAAATTGTCTCTCGTCTAGTATGGGAATGTTACATCTATCTGGCGAGAAGAACAATAAAAAAAAACTCCATAGGAAGGGATTGTGGTTCTTTTTGCTGTCATACTATCCCATTCCATAGGCTAAAGGAATGATCCAAAGAGCAGGGAATATGACTGCTTCTGATTTTCATTATGAAATGGGACTTATTTTGCCCAAGTGCGGCATATAATGTGATCGTGCGCATAGCAGATCTTCATACTACATTTACTAATTGCACCAATATATCCAATTGATTAACTCAATTTAACTATGAAACAAATAACCTAAGATTACCCCTCCCTTAATTAAACTAATATAACTTTACAAATCTAGGGAGCCATTTATGCCAGACTTAAACATGATTTAATTAAAAGTTTAGCTTAACAGAAACAAATCATAATAATAACTTAAAAGAACAGAAAAAATAAATTAATAGAAATGATTAAAAAAAATAATACATTCAATAAAAATAATTATTCATACATAATTTAGTTGGCCAGATAGGAAATTCTATTTCTATTTAAATATTGAAAAGTTTAGAATTTAGAGTTCTTATTGTTTTCAAATACTGGAAAGTTTTAGAATTAATGTTCATAAAGTTCTTACGGTTTTAAAAAGTCCATCCTTAACAGTTGCTTTCCATTTGGTATCCAGTGTTAATTCCCCCAATGTCCTGGGATGATGTGCTGTGGTCCGCAATATAGAAAAACAATTGGTCATTTCTCTTTCTCTCTCTCTCTCTTTTTTAGAAAAACTGAAGGGATTGAAGAGTGTATCTTTTCAATCCCTTCTCTTCAACTCTCTCCACACTAACACATATAGCACACTCTAATACTTTATTTACATTTTTTTCTTTTTATATTAATTTTTCATATTAATTCAACATTACATCATGATGATGATGATCCTTTCATTGAGGTCCATTTCTTGAGGAATTTCTTTTATTGGCTATTCTGTTCTTATTGCTTTTTCTCTCCTATCTGACCTTTAAAATATATTTTGAGATGCCCAAAGGCTAGTTTACTCTTACTAATTGAAAATAATCATTTCCATTTTACACAATAGCATTAATTAAATTATATACATCCTTAAAGATATATTTTTATCTTTAAATCTTTTAAGTTTTTTTTTCTGAAAATTTGGTTTTAAAATACTTTTTTTTCTTTAATAAAGTTTTTTTTTAATAATTTTTTATCTGTGCAATTATATATATATATATATATATATATATATATATATATATATATATATATATATATATGAGTTTAGATGATTTTTAAATTTTTAATTTTTAAAAACAAATTTTTATTTGCAAACTTTTATTTTTAATTTTATTTATTAGAATGTAATGGCATATGTGCCCCTGCTACAATATATATATTATAACCAGTTGGCTTACATAGCATACATTAATGTAGTGTATGTACATATATATATATGTAAAATAAAGGAAAAGTAGAAATAAACACAGACAAAAATTATAGTAGATATTTTCTACATTTACTGAAATAGAAATAAATAAATAATAACTCTGATTTAAAATATTGTTTTATAAATTAAATTTTTAAAAGGTCTGAATAAATATAAATATTGTACTACTATTATTATTATTATTATTATTATTATTATTATTATTATTATTATTATTATTATTATTATTATTATTATTATTATTATTATTATTATTATTATTATTATTATTATTATTATTATTATTATTATTATTATTATTATTTTGAAATGTAAAAACACCATACTTATTTTTGGAATTTTTTAATTAATTAAACAAATTTTTTATCTATTAAAAATTCCCTAAATAAAAACATGTATATAGATTCCAAGGGATTAGAGAGATAAAAATAAAATCATGTTTTTAATCAAGGTGTTGTAACACCTCAGAAGATTTTATAAAAAGGGCTGATAAAAAATATCAGTCAGTCTGGATAATAGTTTTGTAAGAGTTAGCAGAAGAGCTAGCTGTAAAGTTGGCTGAAATATTTCGTGAAGAGTTGGTAACTGTAGCAGAAAATAGCCATAGTAAAGCTAGCTAAAAAGATGGCTAGTATAATTATTAAGAAAACTGCCATGAGGATTTAAGAATGCAAGAAAGTGGCTGCTCTACATTTCACTGGAGGAGTTTGAATTCACATGAAGGAAATGGGTCAAGATTCTTTGTAATTCATAGCCTTAAAAGTGTTCTGGAAAACAGCATGCTGACCTGAAGTTTAAAAAATCCAAGTATAAGTGGAACTGACTACAGAAAGGAAAAAGCCAACAATACCTGAATTATGTACTTTTACCTGATGATCACAATTTCCTGGAATGACCAAAAAACAGCTTGCCCAAGAAAGCAGCTGAATAAAGAAGTAGTTGTACGGTATGCTGCTGTGTCTATATATGTGAAGAGAAGCACAGATAAACTTGCATACAAAAGTGAGTTGTTTTTCAATAATTTATTTGATGGACATTTTAAATCTATACTTTTAAAATTAAAGACATTTATAATTAGTTAAGCGATAACTTGATAAAAAGCTTTCTAATCTATCAAAAATTGACTATATTTTTTTTTTAAAAAAAAAGAATTAAGAAAGCTGTAATAGAATTTGATAAACTGAATTTTTAATATTGATTAAAAATGTACATTTTATATATATTCAAATGCAATTTGTAATTGTAGAAATTATTGTTATTTATTGTTTGGCAAAATTAAATTTATAAATAATCTGTGTACACATATATCTCAATGCTTGTCAAATAGGACATATATGCAAATTTAAGCCTTTGGTTATTGGATATTAATTAAATATACCTAAATCGCGCATCTGTACACATATACATGTAAAGTTTAATTTTTTTTATATATAATCATTTTATGTTATTTGAAATATATTCCTTGTATATTATAAAACTCACATCTGTGTATGGATATATGCATATATACGTTTATAAATACCCATTAAGAAATAATGCAGTTAATGTAATAACTTGAATTTTGTAGTAATCTTGTAAATTACAGAAGGATGACTTTATTATTGTGTAGCTTTCAAAATCAGAACCCTTATAAGACCTTAATCATTTATTTTTTCTTTGTTATTAATAAACTTGTATTTAATTGTTAAAATTGTATTCCATCATCTCTTGGTCACATACAGTAATAGAGCTCATGGTCTCTGAGCTAGATTTCAGACACGGATAAATGGAGATGTATATTTAGTGCTTTGGGGCATCCATGATTAATCATCATCCTTGTTGGTGCAAAAGAGAATACTCTTTAAAGCCCATGCACTATTATTTTTATTTTACTTTAGTCTTATTAGGAATTTAAGTTTATAGTTGGCCAGTGGCCAGAGCATTGATGATGATCAACATATTTTAATGTCCCAGCATTATTATTTGACTCTTATGTATTTTAATGGATGGGCACTAAGCTAGTGCATCCAAGTTATGTGTAAATAATAGCCCAAGCTGGCAAAGGCTCAATAGTTAGCCTGGTCTAAAGAAGACCCATTTCCAATTCAGTCACAAGGTTGACTGATGATTTTATTATATTTTATTCTGGATCATTCATGATGAATGGTATTTTACTTATACTGATATTTACTTTATAATGCTGGTTGATAAATAATTATGCTTTTAGTTGCTCTGCTGAGTGACTGGCTGAAATCGCAATGTTCTCAGAGATCTCTTGAATCTCATGTCCTTCTTTAAATATACTTATATTTACTTATAGATGATTTTTCAAATTATTGATTTTGTATTTACTTGGGGTTGATGATGATTTTCCATCACCCCAGCTCCACTTACATTTTTATATCACACACCCCATCCTGTTACAATATATATATATAGAAAATAATCCCAGTGCATAACGCTATATATATATATATATATTGTAATGGGCACATACTGTAACAGTCAGAAAATGTGTGATTCATAAACATAGTGCAGAATTCGACCACCGTATGGAACAGCAGCACCATCAAGTAGCAAAGCCACCCGTGGTACTGAGTTCAAACATAGTTTATCGGTTCCACAATACAATCCATGAAACAACGCATCTGATGCGACATTAGTAAATATTTCCTTAGGCACGGTGATTCATGATTTTATTCTCAAGTTAGCCAATAATCAAACTAATATTAATTAAACATTCATATTTACATAATCGAGGCATTTATATATAATGGTATAGAATAAAGAAACGTAACTGCAGATGTATAGTTTAAAATTATTTATTAATGCATTTTAATAAAACAAACATTTACTAATAATATTTTGTGAATTTAAAGCTTCAGTAGCAGGATTTGCGACATGATTATATTGAGGACTTCAGTAGCAGTATTTCCGATACTGTAATGTTTAAAAAGGAATTCACTTATTTGAAGGCGTAATCTAGCTACCTAAAATTCTCAAGTAAGTATTTCTAATGCATGCCTTGGGGAATTTACACCTTTGCAATGCAAGAGTCTAAAGTAAGATTTAAGAGTGGTGGCGGACATATATTTATTTAATTAAACTATTGATTTTATGACTAAGGGCAAACATTTATTTGAGAGTGAATTATGAAGATAATGCAGAGGCAAAGTGATATACAGAATAATAAAACTAAGTAAAGGAACACGTGGTATGCTTTAGAAAGGCGATATGGAATGGCAGTATATCGAAACTGCAATGCCGCGAATGAGTTTATAACTGTCGCCCAACGTAATAGGCATAACCAGGGACAAGCGGACACCAATTTTCCAGCTGGATGCATGACAGGTCAAACCTCCTACGGGAGCATTTATTATGTCCGCTTGTGTAGGACAACGGGGGTTTTTTAAACCTTAAAAATCGGAATATTTTTTGGGGAATAAATCATTGCATTTTTAAAATGTAACACATATATAAGTATAAACGATTATGATAAGATTTAAATGGATTTCTAATTTGGCCCTACATTATCAACATTTACTAAAGAACGTTGGTGACTCTCAAAGAAATGTAATTTTACGGAATTATTCATGATGATTTAATAAATACCAAACATATATAAATTGGGAATTATTATAACTAATACATCAGCCATTTGCGAAGTAGTAGACCCCTGCATTACAATAAATGATGCATTGAATGCAAGTCGATTTATATGAAAGTTAAGTTAGTTATGAAAGCAAATATTAATGAAAATTTGACACGCATTCATCGTTCCAAGCGATCATAGATTTAAACTTTGAAAATTGAGACAATTATGAGCATGCAATAATTAAATAATAACTATAGATAGAATGTAGATTTGAGAAATACGCAACCAAGATAGAGTGAGGTAAGCTAGATTATTAGAGAAATTTACATATTAAATTAATTATTCAATTTTAGTTATACAAATGATAGTTTTTACATTTTATAAATTTAGATAAGTAATATGAAGAATAGCTATAGCATGTTATTAGAGTACTCTAGAGTTTGAACACAGACAGGTACCTGTTTTATAAGAAGTTTTCTGATTTCATTAGTTTAGCAGCAAAAGGTTCACGAGTGGCAAGTCTTTCTTGTATTTAGATATTTCATTTAATTTCACAGCAGCAGCAGCTTTCTTATTTATTTCAGGCAGCAGATCTTCATGGTTAATTTTATGACGGGGAATGGAAAGTTCGGCATCCGATAGGCCATCTCCCGATGGAGAATAATCTAGGTGCTTTACTCGGTCATACCTTGGCAGGAAGAAATTATTTTTATATTTTTGGAGACTCTCAGTGATCGAGAGCAAAGCTAAAGTTTAAGTGAATGTCTCCAGCAAGTCTAAGATGGCCTCTTTTTATCTTGATCTTTCACATTTTTGTTAAGATATTTTTAGGTTCTACTTAATCTGCCCTGAGGATAATCAATGCATTTTGTTGGTTTTAATTATAGAAAGCTGCCGTTCTATTGTTTACATTTTACATTTACTAATTACATTTTGGGGAATTTTCTTTAATTAATCTATTATCTATCACTGACCGATGCTTTTAAATTTCAAAGACAAAAAGGGAACATAAGATTATTTTAACTTTTAATTAAATATTACATCAGATTTTTTTAGAATTATTATTAAATGAAATTTAAACAAAGCAATAAATACGAACTTTATAATCCAAAATAAATGATTAAAATTATACAAAATTATATAACTAAAAGAAATCTAAATTATATTATTTTATCCCTATTTATTGCGTTTAATTTGAGATCGAAATGTGTGCGTGTTTATGCTGAATTCTACATATATTTATACATTTTTAATATTGTTACACACACAACTCGATATCAAAAAGTTTAAATTTGGGCGGGATAGACCGGTCAGTGAGAGACGACAGAAAAAGGTGAAACTTAAGATTCGAATACGAATCTTACTGTTTCAATATGTACGTTACATTGTTTTTTTATAAGTAAACATGAAAAGAATAAAAGTTCGCAAATAAAAAGTTCTTTTTTAAGAATTAAAAATTGAAAATTAAAAAAAATCTATCTTAAACTCGTATATATATAAAATCACACAGATGAAAAAAATTATTAAAATAAAACTTTATTAAAAATAGAAAAGGTAATTTAAAAACAAATAACTCAAAAAGATTTAAAGATAAAAATATATCTTTAAGTTTGAAAACACATTAATTAATCAGAAAATGGAAATGATTATTTTAATTAGTCAATATAAACTAACCTTGGGCATTCAAATGTATAAGCAATGGTCAGATAGGAGAGGAAAAACAATAGGAACAGAATGGCCAATGAAAGAAATCCATTGGGGAAATCGAACCTCAACAGAAGGGTCATCTTCATCGATGACATAATTTAAATTGAATCCTTAAAATTAATATAAAAGGAAAAGTTTGAAAATTATTAGGAGTTATTATGATGTGACTATATGTGTTAGTGTGGAGTTGAAGAAGAAGGGATTGAAAATACGAACTCTTCAATCCCTTCAGTTTTGTCAAAAAAAGAAGAAATGACATCGTTTTCTACATTGAGGACCAGCCAAAGCAAAAGACCTCTGGATGAATAAATAAATCAGCCAACAGAATACCAATCTCTTTAGGACAGCTTGGGAATTCATGTTCAAATGGCAAGCAATGGATAAAAGGAACGTTTTGAAATCGTAAGAACTTTTTGAACTCTCAGTTTTAAATATATATAATTAATGAACATTTCTAAACCATAAGAACTTTACTTCTAAATTTGTTCCATATTTAAAAAAAATAGAAATAGATTCCTATCTGACCAAACTAAATTATTTATTAATTAGGTATAATTTTATTTGATGTATTTCTTTTGTAAATCATTTCCATTTTTTTTTTTGTTCTTTTAAGTTTTTATTATGATTTCTGTTTTTTGATAAATTAAAATATATAAATATTAAATTTAAGTCGGGCATGAATGGCTATATAGATTTGTAAAGTTATATTAGGGAAGGGTAATCTTAGGTTATTCGTTTCGTAGTTGAATTAGGTCAATGGATTGGATATATTGGTGTAATTAGTAGATGTAGTATGAGATTCACTATGGGCAGAATCGTTATTATATGCCGCACACACTCATTTTGCCTATGGGAGGAATTATAAGACGGAGACCGCAGTTCCTTCCTATGGAGTTTTTTTTTATTGCTCTCATCGTCAGATAGATGTAATATTCCTATCTGACGAGAAGCAGTTTCTTCTCTTAACCTAATTGTGCTGCCGTATTCGTATTACATTGAACACATCGATATATCAGATGGATTGAAGTTTGGTTTGACTGCGAACCTTTAGCCTAAGGTTAAACAAGGATTGAATATTTTCTTTTCAAATGCAAATCTATGTAGTCTATTTATACTCGACACTCTAAATAAAAATGCATTAAATTTAGGTTGGGTATAGATGCTTGCATGGGTTCATTACCGGTTAATTATGTTTTTGTTTTTCATATTTGATCAAAATATATAGACAGTCAGTAAATACTGATACCTTACGGTGAGTATCTAAGATGTATTTATGTCAGATTTCTTTTAAGTTATTGGTGTCTTGCAGCATCTTATGATGAAATGCTATTGGGTTCTTATAAATTTCCCTCTGCAATTGACTTTATCAATGACTTTGTATTTTGATCGGTTATGTTTATTTTGAAATGTTTTTAACCATGTAATCTATGTAACCGATCTATACTCAACATTATAAAACAAACTTTCATAAATCCATCTGTGCGAACTTAATTAAAATGTAAACTTATAATATTATAAAAATTAAAATGTAAATTTAAATTCTAAAATCAAATTAAAATCTAAAATAAACATACTAAAATAAAAATGTTAAATTTTATATATATATGTCTGTAAATAAATGTTTGTATGTTAATTACTGGCAGTGGCTTATTTTATTCTTTTTTTTAAAATATTCTTAGATAAGAATTTATTGTAAATATAAATCTCTGCAGTTCCATTGAGCTAGTGACAATGGGCTAATGACCGGATATCTTTAAAATAAAAATAAATTTTTTTTTTTTTTGACTTACATATCTGCCTACTTTATAAATTTTTCTAGGTTCAAATGCCTAGATGGCGCCCTGTAGTGCAGACTATGTTAAGCTCCCTTCTCCGGATCGTTATAATATATATATATATATGGGTAATATAAATCATATTCAAGTATAAATATAGATTGATGAAAAAAAATCATTAAATGTAAATAATATTATTTTAGCTAAAAGCATTTTCAGGATGCACCATAATCATGACTTTTATAATGAATGCAGCAACCAATAGTCATGATTATGAAGCATTGCATCGAAAATACACTTGGCTAAAATAATATCACCCAAATTAATGATTACATTTTTTTTCTTAGCGCATATATAAACTTATACACGATTTACTAGATTGTCTATCTTAATATATATCTGAGCACTTATAGTATATATGTGTGGGAGATGATAATCTGGACCAACTGATGATTGCTGGTTTAGCATGAAATACGTATATTGGTGATTATTTATCTTTTCAGTATATATGTGCTTGAGTGTATCAGTGTTATTAGATAGAGTGGAGAGTGGTGGGTCATGTGAAAGTCTGTGCTCATATACCCTATATTATATATAAAAATAATGAAGTTTTATATCTAATATGTATAAAATAAGTAGAAAGATAGATAAATAGATAATGAATAAATAGATCAATGGATAAGTGGATGGGTGAAATGGTAAGTAAACACATAAATAGATACATAATTAAGTAGAATGTAAAACAGAATATATATATATGAAGAACAATGGGTAGATAAATAGATTGAAATAAAAAAGGAATAAACGGACAAATAGACAGACAAATAAATAAATATGTAGAAAGACAGACAGTTGGATATCAAGATAAAAAGACAAGATAGTTAGACAAATAGATAGGCAGATGCAAATATAAATAGATAGTTAAATACATATCAGTAGATGGGTAGATAGATAAGCAGTGAGATAAAATGTAAATAGCATGATGGACATATGGAGTGGTAGATAGATAGATAGATAGATAGATAGATAGATAGATAGATAGATAGATAGATAGATAGATAGATAGATAGATAGATAGATAGATAGATAGATAGATAGATAGATAGATAGATAGATAGATAGATAGATAGATAGATAGATAGGTAGGTAGATAGGTAGGTAGGTAGATAGGTAGGTAGGTAGATAGATAGATAGATAGATAGATAGATAGATAGACAGACAGACAGACAGACAGATAGATAGATAGATAGATAGATAGATAGATAGATAGATAGATAGATAGATAGATAGATAGATAGATAGATAGATAGATAGACAGACGGATAGATAGATAGATAGATAGATAGATAGATAGATAGATAGATAGATAGATAGATAGATAGATAGATAGATGTAAGAAAATCAATCTTAAAAAATAAAAATCAATGCTACTACCCAGATTAGTCAACTTTTCATAACTAAGTTTTCTAAATTTTTTCTTTCTTATTTTACATTTTCGCTAAGAATCTTTAGATATTTGTCACCAAATAATTTAAAAGTTATTAAACTATGAGTTGACTACGTGAAAATAACTAAAATTTATTTAAAAGTTTTTGCTATTTGTCATTATCTTTCATTTTCTATATATAAATGATATAAAATAGTTTTTTATGTTATGTGAGAGAGAATGCTAAACAACAACAAAACCCCTATATTTTTATGTTTTAAAAATAATATGCATGTGCATGAGAATACTGATTTTTGACAGACTTCGAATTATTCTATACTAGTTCCACATGCAGGTATCATGTATGTATGCTTCGATATGTTTAAATTCTAAATCAGTAAAATATGTAATTATTTATTTTTTATTTTATAGTTCCACAGAAGATGACATACAACACGATGTTAATAGATATTTAAATCACGTTCCTTATACGATATCTCCACCTCCTTATGTCGAACCACCTTCATATCCTACTCCAAGATATGACGAGCCTTATATGACACCTTCACCTGACTGTCAGAAAGCCAAAAATGAAACTTCTCCATTTCAACATCTCTTTCAATCTGCATCTCAGCATCCAGAAAATCTTTGAAAACTGTTTAACAATTGAAGATCAAAATTTTAAGTTGCTAAGCAACAGATAACAATGTAAATAAAAATACTAATAGCAATGTTTCTATGACAACATTTGTTTTTTGTTTCGTTGGTTTTTTTTTTTTTTTTGCATTAAGCCATTTTTAAATTTCTAATGAATAAATAATTTTTTTACATTTTTCTGACACCTTATTATATGTACAAATTAGTTAATAAACATCATCTAGAAGTATGCATAAACCACTGAATACCTACACTCTTTCAATATCAATATTCCAAATACTCTTTATTAAATCATCCTATTATATAAAAGAATTGTTGAAAAACTTTGCAGGTATATATGTATTTCAAATCAAATTATTCTCATCAGTTGACGAGAATACCACCCGTTTCCTAAGTAATATAGTGACTTGCATTAAAATCTTAAACATATCGCGTCATTTTAAAAAAACATATATTTAAAGCGATGATCTTCTATAAATTAGCTATGTTCACATGGTCCAACAATGTAGGATCATAATGGAAATCTCACTTTAGTTGATGAAAATTTATATATCCCACAAAGTATTGTTGTTTTTTAATATGATATGGAAATTAAATGAAAAATTTTTGTAACGCGTTCTGAGTGGAGAATTTTATCTATTCAATTATTTACATATAGTCATAGTTACTAAATGCAAGTATTCAGATGCATATCTAATATAAAAAGTTTAATAATAAAATGAGTTTGATATGATCTTTTTTGTTGTTTCTTTATCCATGCTAAATATGAATTGATTTATAAAAGCCAGTTGCTTTGATATTTTAAAATTACAATGCTCATGACAAATTTTAATAAGAAGTACAATTGTTACATTATGTGTGTAGCATTGGTGATACTCTAGGTAGTTGATGAAATGATTTGATTAGAAATATGTCTGCCATTCAGAGGGATTGCTCACTTTTTATGTAGTATAGCAAAACAAAAAAAAATGTAGTCGCAATATTATTGGAAATTTGCATCTATTCCTTTATTTATACATAGAAAGTTTTTAACCATTTCATTTATTTTTGATTCTTTGTGTTTATAAAATGAACCAATATCTGAGTTTAGTCACCTAAAAAGTTATGAATAAATCCAGGTGGCGCTAGTAGTAATTTCCTTAGAAATTCATCATACTTGCATTAAAATAGTTATTATAAGAAGACTTTAAGTAGGAAATTTTCATATTTGCAATATCTAGCCAAATCTCAATGTTTAATTTTACCTTTTCTTTTTGGTTTGGCACCTAACCTAAAGATGAAGATAAACTACATGTTTCCTTGCTCAATATATTAAAACAGTTGTTTGATTCATCTATTATTTCAGGATAGAGTTTGTCTTCCAGTTTTTATTAAATTATATTCATATTTAGATATGGATTCCTTGGACGGCTTAACTAGTAAAATATCATAAAAATATGTAGTGGTTTCAACTAGGAAATAATTTAACCAGTGGTCTATTAAGTTTTTCGATTCTCCCACTATAGTCATGGATTGAGCAGTCATTAACTAAATAGTTCATAATTCGTAGTTTGTCCATATTTACATATATCATTGACTGATAAATTTCATTTATGAAACAGATGAATAAAATAACCACGGGTTATCTAAAATCCATTGATGAAAATCAAATCGGTTCTAGAAAATTCAAATCCAACTGGCTTTATTGTCGAATCTGAAAAAAAAAAAGTTGTCTCTTCTGGTATCTAATCTAGAAATATGTGAAAGAAAAAAAAGCTATTAGAAAAAAGTAGATTGAATATATCAGTAATATTCCTCATGGCAATATTTTAAGTTTAGAATAGGAAGTTTTATATAAATAGAGATATAGTGTCAACTAGCAAAATATGCTAGGGCTGAACAAGCTGTCCGTCTTTGAATTTTTAAATAAACATCACTTTTGTCAATCTGCGATCTGCTATCTATAGTAGATGGGCTATTTTAGTATCATTGTTCACATCATTATTTATGAGAAAATGTCTCTAGAGACATGATTTAAATATAATAGCAATTCTGCTGGTACCATTTATATCAAATTTCAATATGTTTATTTGAATCACTGGTGTCGTTTTTTATTATTTTAACAATATTCATTTAGAATTTTAACATGTTATGTACTTTTTTTTTTATCAATTTATGTATTGGTATTACTCTTAAGTTCAATTTCCAATGCTAACTGTAATAAATATCAAACAGCCTTGTCATTCTATCACAAACAAAAAAGAAAGAAAGAGGGGGGGGGGAATTATTCTACAAATTAATTTTGCAATTATGTTATAAACCAATCCCTGAACCATAAATACGTCTACATGTAAAACATGCTTCCCTTTACTTGATATTTAGGATGTTGTATTTTAGTTTTCTCATCAGAAATCTTCTCTTTCTGAAATAATTCATCATCATATCCAATTGTAGCTCTCCAATGTATTCTATTCCCTGACACAACGTCTCAATGGAAACAATTGACATTGCACTATCCCATGTTAAAATACTTATCTTTTAACTTGATAAAAGCAGCGGAAACGCATTTGGATCTAACATCTAAGTCTAACTTTCTACTTATAAAATTACTCAATCTTTTTAAACTGGTTTACATTCTCATGTTGATAAGAATCCAAGTTACAAATTGCACGAAGTCTTTTCTTCTGTCACTGGCTGATAAAAAATTTAATTTTTTTAACATTAATTAATAACGTGAGACTTTTATAAGTTACATTTAAAATATAAAAACATCTGTAAATCGTCTCTCGAATTGGCAAAAATAGCACCATGATCAACATATTGTAAATCCAGAATCCAAAAATGTGAAGGTTTTTGTTTTTAATCGATTCAAATTAAAAATTACTTCAGCCAATCTGTAATTATTTTGATTCCTTTCTGAGCACTCGTCTATAAATAATTTCAAAGACAATTGTCATAAAACTTAAGAACAATGTCGGAGCAAGAATATACCCTTGTTTCACAACAGTTTTTTATTCAAACCCCTCAGATTTCCCACCTGTATTAATCTCATTCCATTATGTAGAAGATGTATATTATAAATATACTTTGGTCGACATCCAACAAATTTTAAACAAGGACTTGTTCTGTCAGCAGAGTCAAATGCCTTAACCAAATCAATAAAATCAATATATAAATTATTATTTTTTGTTTCTTACACTTTTTCTCATTTGCCTGTCAACAGAAATCATATTTATATTTCTCGATTCTCTAAAAGCATGTTTAGTATCAGGAAACAATTCATCTATAACAGGAAGCAACATATTCAGCAAAACTTTTGAAAATATTTTTGTTGTAGTGGATAATAATGATATCCCCAAATAATTATCACAATCTTGTCTATTTCCTTTGTTTTAAAAAATAGGACAATTAATGCATTCTCAAGATTGGAAGGCAAAAACTTCATAGATCCAGATATTCCTAAAAAATTCCAATATTTTTAAAGCAAACATATTACTTCCCTACTTTAAAACTTCTTCAGGAATTTAATCAAAATCTGCAACTTTCCATTTTTAAGGTTACAAAAAGTTGTTTTGACTTCATTAAGCTGAATCTTTGTCCAAAACTAAATGATTACATGAAGTGGATATATTATTAAAAGTCGTCAACTCAATTCTTGAATATTATTCAAAAAAAAAACGAAATACTCTTTATACCTATTCAAAATATCATTATCATCGTGAAGAGAATGCTGGATTTAATAGGATTGTGATACCATTATTTAGATCCACAAATTGCTTTCAGTGCACCAAAGAAGCTCTTACTTGCCTTACAAGCAGTTGTCCAGGGTTCGCTTCACGCCTATGCTTTGGCGCAGAAAAAAAAAAGAAGCTCTAACTTTACAAAGTTCAGTGAACGTCTGCTTTTTTTTTTTTGCAATTTTTATCCACCAATCATTTTAAGCCTCTTCTCAATATTGAATTTCTGTCTCCCAATCTTTATATTTATTATGAAGTGTCACATTTAATCTATTAATTTTCCAAGAAAATAATGTCATGCTTATTTAATAAGATCATTATCATGAAACGAGTCATGATTCTTCATTTTAGTGAGCCCAAGTATAGATTTATTTGTATCCATAACACACTTTTTAAGATAATTCCATGTTTCATATGACAGCATTGAAGATCCAAATTAGTAATTTGAGTGTTTAATAGCTATTGAAATTTCGTACCTATAATAAATCATTCTAAAGAACTGAACTTCCGTTTTCTTAAGAATATGATTGAAATAATAATTATTTTAATGCAACTATCATTTTAATCTTTTTATATTAGAACATACTAATCTATGATCTGTCTAACAATCTAATTTTATAAATAAATAATCAATAAAAAATCAAAGTTGTATATCGCATGACTCAATATTTAAGCTTGTAAATAAAAAGTAAAGAGCTCTGATAATTTGCTTTAATATGCTTTATTGATAAATGCCAGCTAAACAAAGCATTTAAAAATCTCTATTTTGAAAACCACTCCCTAACCTCAGACCAATGGTTTCATGCTTTGGCACTCCTCAGTGAAGCGCTGGTGCAGTTTCAGACACTAGATCTAAAAATTCAAGCCCAAAACAGAATTTTATCTAAACGTTAACTATTAAGTAGAAAATCTGAAATTTTTAGACACCTAAATGTCTTCAAACCCTGATATCTAACTTAAATAGCTATGTGGGGCTGAGAAACAGTCAACAAAAAATCAAAGTCATATATCTCATGAGTCAATTGTTAAGCTTGTACATAAAAAATAACGAGCTCTGCTAATTTGTTCCAACAAGCTTTATTGATTGAGTCATGTGATATATGACTTTTATTTTTTGTTGACTATTTATAATCCTTGCTTTAAAGTCTTAAGCAATGTTCTATTGCTAAGGCTATTAATATATGGTTTTGCTGAAGATCTCTCCATCCATATAGCTATTTAAATTAGATAGCTGGGTTTACGTGTCTAAAAATTTCAGATTGTCTATTTAATACTTAACTTTTAGATAAATGCGGACTTTGGCTTGGTATTTTTAGATCTGGTGTCTGAAACTATCCTAGCACCTCACTGAGGAGTGACAAAGTATGGTGTGAGGTTTGGGAGTGGTTTTCAAGATAGAGATTTTTAAATGTTTTGTTTAGCCGGCAGTTATCAATAAAACTTGTTAGAGCAAATTAGCAGGTCTTTATTTTTTTGACTTCGTATGTTCGTGTTATGTGAACTTCCGATATCATATTTTAAATGCCATTAATTTGCGTATGAATGCATTTACGTTTTTGTAGTGTTTTTTCTACCTCGACAAAATATTTCAATCCATGTGTATATAAATAAGTTCAATAAAAACAAACTCTTTGAATTTACAATCTCAATATCATTATTTTCAATAACTTTTGGTCAAAGACTATTATTTGTAATCTCTGAGAAGAAAAAAAACAATATTTTAATGGTATTGCTGTAATGGTACTATCCAATAAGGAATAAAAGCTTTCCGTCTCAGAATTCATTGAATCTAAGGTTGAAACGGAAGGAGCATTAATACCGTTATGCAAGGTGAATTTTAAGATCATTAGCATTTTATTGCTGCAAAAAAGAAATTTCAGCAATATAAGATACTAAATTAAAATTTATAGCTAATCTGACATCATGAATTTTTCTTTTACTGACATGACAGACTTATCCTTTCCAGAGACGAGTTTCACCAAGAGCAATTACATCGATCTTAAATCTCGATATTGCAGTCGTTCTGTGCGGTCTTGAAGAGTTTGTATCAAGCAAAATTTTCACATTGCATGTTCCTATATTACAAAAATATTAAATTTATGATGCTTATCTTTCTCTTGCCTCAATACTACTATTACTGATATTATTATTATTATTATTATTATTATTATTATTATTATTATTATTATTATTATTATTATTATTATTATTATTATTATTATTATTATTATTCAACCTCTTAAATGAGTAATCTTCTAGGTGCAACAATCTAGTCAGATTGTGTGAGATTGTTGATCAGGCAATTTTTATAACACATGTTCTACTCTTTCCATTCTCGTAGTAAGTAAGTCCCTAAAGAGGGCTTTGTAACTATACAATCTTTGCCAGCTGAAACTGTTGTCTTGCTTAAATCTAGTTCCAAATTGTCTCATTAGTGATTGCATTGCCTCAAGCGAGGATCACAGAAGCCTGCCCACATTATTGCTTTCCTTGTTCTCAAAGAATCAGAAATGCTATGCATGCACTTAAAGAAAGATGTCTGATGTCATGAGAAACATATGATGAACAGATCCTACAATAATTTAAGTGTCTGAAAAAGGAAAAGAGAGAGACAGAAAAACTGTTTGCATTGAAAACAATATCTAGCCTTTGATGAACCAACCTCCTGTTCTACAATGTAACGAGAACAATTGACAGGGCATTGTTTGTTTATTATTCACAATTGGCTTTCATATCTAAAGACCATTTTACCGTCTGACATCTGTGGAGCCATTTGCTAAACTAAATACAGCATCTGAATTATATAAAGTCAGTATTCATGACACTATTCTTTGTTCAAATGTGCCTTATCCTGACTTGCCAATTTATTACCTATGGACAAGAAATTTTACTATATAATCTTGTGTTGATATACTGTGTGTAATTTTTTTAATTAATTTTTTAATTGTTGAGAGGTAGGGATTATTATTGATTATCAAATTTCCCCAAGTTTTTTTAACGGCTCATCTTCCTTGACTTCGCCGATTCTCTACTGTGTAATGAACCTTAACAAGGCAGTAATGTGTTCTTTTATTTGCAATGTTATCAATCTAATATTCAAAATATGCAAAAATAATTTTAACCAAATTTTAATTTATACTACTTAATATATGACGATGATAAGTGAATAGTTTGATTTCTATAATGTACATAATAACTGTTTAATTAAGATCTATAAATAAAATTTACTTATATCGTTAATTTACTTATAAATGTATATAAATAATGCTAAAGATCATTGCAGTCTATATATACATCGATATCATATATATATATATATATATATATATATGATTCGATGTCTGTATTTTTAAAGCAATATACAAGTAATTATATAACTGAATATTTATAAATACAGTAACTAAATAATTAAAAAATTTTATCCACTTAGGAATGCCTTCGATTATCCCAGTAATCTGTGTCAACTAAAGCTTTGAAATGCTAACTTTTCCACAATTCCATGATCTTAACGTTTGCTGCTTGCCTGTTAATTAAGTCATGTTTATATTTGTATATTATCATAGCTTCCTTTATTTTTCTTTTATTATTTTTTTCAATTTGCAATATTTTTACACTGTTAAAATTGAAGTCAAAACCATAACTACATGATTTATTTTGGTCGTAAAAAACAGATGCTGAAATATTATTATCTACTATGCAATTTTGTTTCGATTTCTGAACACATTTTAATAATAGCAAGTGTTCTTTAGTTCTTTTTTCCAACGTACATCTAGATTCACCTATATATCCACTGTCACACCTACATATCCATTTATAAATGACACAATTTTTATTTATAAATGAGGTTTTATCTTTGGAGTTATTTATTAATTTGTTTAATGTAGGAGGTGTGTAAAATGCAATACCACATATATCTTTATAAATTTTTCTTATAAACTTTACTTGATCATTTGAAATATATGGGATTGATATCCATATTTTTTTATTAGCAGGAGAATCAATATTATTATTAAAAATTTTATTTTTATATTTTGTATTAAAATGTCTAATAACATTATATATGTGATTATAACTGTAGCCAACATTTAACAATTCATTCGAATATATTTCAATATTTTTGCCTTTATCCGATGAATATTTGCAAAGACTATTATTTCTAAATAAGAAGGACTTCAAATCTGCCATTTTGTGTCATTGGCACTTTTGATTTACATGGAATATAACTTCTTTTTACTATTGGTTTAATGGTCATACAGTAATCCAGCATGCATTGATTTCTAGTTATTTTAAGATCAAGAAACTGAATGCATATTAAATCTTTGTCTGTTTTTATCTATCTTAGGCCTTTCAAACCATTTAATTCTTTAAACAACTCATTAATTGTATTTGGTTTACCACATACAAAAACATCATCAACATATCGATAATCTGCAGTAATATTTTTTTGATAATAGTCCTTTTTTAAAAATATTTTCTTCATATGTAGAAATTATAAAATTACATATTTGAGCAACAGTAGGGAAACCCATGGGCCATCCGTTACACATTTTATAAAAATTCTTATTAAAAACTGCATAAATATTTTTATCAATAAAATTTAATGTTTCAATTATAAACTTTATTATTTTCACATTAACATTTTTTAAACTTAATGCATTGGAAATAATTTCGATAGATGCCCATCGATCAATTGACCCATACATTTCACTCACATCTAGAGTACATATAATGTCATTAACGTTGATCTTAACATTATGGATTTTATTTTATTTATAAATAGATATGTAAGTGTGGCAGTGTATATATAGGTAAATATAGATGTACATTGGAAAAAAGAACTAAAAAACACTTGCTATTATTAAAACGTGTTCAGAAATCGAAACAAAATTGCATAGTAGATAATAATATTTCAGCATCTATTTTTTACGACCATAATAAATCATGTAGTTATAGTTTTGACTTCAATTTTAACAGTGTAAAAATATTGCAAATTGAAAAAAATAACAATAAAAAAAAAAAAAGGAAGCTATGCTAGTATACAAATATAAACATGACTTAATTATCAGGCAAGCAGCAAACGTTAAGATCACGGAATTGTGGGAAAGTTAGCATTTCAAAGCTTTAGTTGACACAGATTACTGGGATAATCAAAAGCACTCCTAAGTGGATAAAATTTTTTAATTATTTAGTTACTGTATTTACAAATATTTAGTTTTATATACATATATTGTAATGTGCTGAACCTGCCAATGCTGAGGCAATGCTCAATCTAATCTGAATAAAATCTAGCTCAATCGGGGTCACCATTTTGTAATGAACTATAGACAATAATATGGAAAAAAGTAGTTTTACAATGCCTAAGAATTGAAATGTCATCCATAACAATTTACATTCAGCATAAATATGGAATGTCATTTGATAAAAGCCCTAAAGTTGATTTGGCATTTTGTAATAATTACCATTTGTGTACATTATCATCGGCTAGCATGGGGTAGCTACTTCGTCACAATAATGGATTTTATATTTCACTACCTCTCTACGTTTGTTTATTCAACATTTAACACAAAGAAATACCCTCAAGGCTTATTCCTTATCACCAAGAAAAAACATGCCTTAATAAATAGTAACTATAATAACCTGTGTAAAGTAATCTGGCTCAGTCATTGAGCATATTAGGCCATGACAATATTTCCCATATCTGATTATTTAAACTGTCCACTACATTACAATAAAATACTACTAACAATCTATATTAAAATCTAATTTATCCAGATAATGTTTAAAACGAAATAAAGCCAACCAGATCACCTTCCCAAATATCAACAAAATTATCACACTTACAAAGTAGACTGCAATGAGAAGTGAAATCGTATATCACTGCCCTAAACAATGATGTATGCATGCGATATCTACTCAATTGGCAATTGAATAAAACTAAATTCGACATACTTTATTAATTTAATATTATTTTTAGTAATTCAAATTTATCTTAATAGTTAATGATATTCTATTTAAATCAACTAGTTCCTAAAATAATTATAATTACATTTCAGGAAACTGTTTTGTAAACCTATACACTATTTTAAATGTTTAAACAAAATAAACTTTTACTCAAATTTATACCTATTTCAATAAAGCGTTAGATATAATACAAACATTTCATTCATATCCTACAATAGAGTAGAGCGATATGCAATGATTGCTTCAGTCATATTCTAAAACGAAATATTTCACAATAATTTATTATCAATAAATTTCATTAGGTAATTTCACAATATATAAAATATACCCTAAGTTTATATTAACTATATATCCTAAGTTTTCATTGGATATTTACTGAATTACGATCTCTGATATTTTTTATCCATTTAAATCTCTAGTCGAACGAATATAAAATGGACTTTGTAACAATTAAGCTATATATAACAATAATTGCCAGTTATCCAATCCAAATATAATATTAGGTTAAGTTAGTTAATGAGATTTATGATCTCTGCTTCAAAGAAATTTAAAAAATAATTAAGATGTCATTCTGATTAATGACAGAACACAATCGATTAAAAAATAACCGGACAAAATAAGCAAATAGATCATCAACTCTGAGCTAATGAAACTATTTTACTAGTAATATTGATTTAAATAAATAAACAAATATTTGAATGCATTAATAAATAGAAATTTCATATGCAATAGGATTTAAAAAATGATAATGTATAAAATATATCATATATCTAATTCTAGTTCACTTACCAAGATGAGTTTGAAACTAGGACCAAATTTTAAGCATCAAAATTATCTTGCACATTCAGAAGAAATAATGAAACAGATTCATCTGATTTTAAATCAATTCTAAATTTATTGATTTATAAAATAAAAGTGAATAACAGTAATAATAATAAAATATAAAAGAAATAATAAAATATGTGTGCAACTCTAAATATGTTGTGTGACAATAACATAGATGAAAACGGAAGGAAAGATTGGAAATATCATAGACACTAATAAAAAAATATGTCTAAATAAAAATTAAACTCTATTCATGTATTGATGTAATAATAATTAAACAAACATTAAAAAATCCACTATAATTTAAACTCTTATCTATCCGATATTCTCAAGTTAAATTGTAAACATACAAAATTAAATATTTGGAAACAGGAGGTCCTATTAACTCAAATCATCAGATAAAAGCCCGAATGAAAACTAAATAAATTTCTCCAAACCTTTCATTGCGTGAAGTCTATCACTTATCTAAAAAAGAAAATACATGTATGCAAAAAAAGAAAAAAACCATACCAAATATAAGTAAAAGTCTGTACATTTCATTCACTATCCACTGATCCATCATGGCTTCCCATTCTTTAATTTCAATCAAAGATGAATTTTCTTTGAATAGAGAAAATAATCACGTGTAGTAATGATACAGATTCGAATTTAATTCATTTCACTTTAACTTTCAATGTTTCCTTTCAAGTATATAAATATCAAGCTTTTAAGACAACAGATGCAAAATTACACATCACTGGCTGTTTAATTATCCTTTTTCACTGGCAATAATATGTAAAAAGAATTTCTTTAATGACATAATTCAATAAAATTAAGTGAAGAATTAAGCATAGCTTTACCTTACTTTTTAGACTTATAAAAGTGAAATTTAAATTGTTTATTATTATAAGATAAGTTGAGTCAATTGATCGTGTAGATTTTCTTGATTTGAAATACTATATCCATAGAACATAATGGGGTTTATATCCATCACAAACAAATTAATGCAATTCTGGATTTTTAAACATAAAATATCTTTATATAGATGACCTACAATACAAGGCATTTGTGATGGAATTTTCTTTTTTTTACATATTTGTCACTTTCTCTGGAATTTCATCAGCAAGCTACCCCATTGAATTGGGAGATAGTTAAAATTTTTATTCTTCCCTAGTTTTATGACAGAGAAAAATGATCCATTTTATGCAATGACAAAATGATAACTCAAATTACAGTCTTTCAGTTCAATTTATAATATACTCTCGATGACATTA
The DNA here is from genome assembly GCA_028023455.1 of Epiperipatus broadwayi. Taxonomy (NCBI): domain Eukaryota; kingdom Metazoa; phylum Onychophora; class Udeonychophora; order Euonychophora; family Peripatidae; genus Epiperipatus; species Epiperipatus broadwayi. Next base: position 478,472 of record JAQFVV010012859.1, on the reverse strand, counting down.
TTGTTATCCTAATGACCATTGAAAATCACTCAAATAAAACAAGGATGAACGATCTGTTCAAGAAAGTTTTGCCTCCTTAAATGGAAATTTAAAGAAATTATTGGATACATTGAAAATGAAATATAAGTTCGATATGATTTTTTCATTTTAAACCAAAATAAAGAATTTATATTGCAAATTTGATATATTCTAATGAATATAAGCATTTTTATAGATTTTTTTTAATAATAATTTTTTCAAATTAATTTACAAACAAATACATGTGAAATACAAAACATTTCATTGTGTAATAGGTGTTGCTATGGTGATTGTAATAATAGAAATTGAAATGTGTAATATTCAATTATAATGTTGATTTTAGTCAAGTAATCTTTTGTGATACACTTCACTATTTCCAAAACTCTGTATATATATTTTTGCTGAGATTGATAACAACATATTTAAGATTTTGAAGCTAAAATTAGCAGTAAACAATATTATTTTAAAGCATTAGGTTGACATAGTTATCAAGTTAATTTTGTATTTCAAGATCTTCATTATCCATGGATCAAGTAAAAATAAAACCAAACAAGATGAACAAATTTCTTTATTATTTTTTAAATACTTTGAGCTCAGGGATCACAGAGAGAGATACTCTTAGAAGTAGATTATAACTATCTGATTTCCCTGGTGGCAAGGAAGACACTAATATCATGCATATATATATATATATTGTGACAGTCAGATGATGTATGTTGGTTTAACTGAGTTCGAATACTAGGCAAAAGTACCTCGAGGCCATCCATACACGAGATATTAAATCAAGAATAATATGACCTCTGCCCTATTTGCCTATTCTCGAGGCTAATTACGAACAAACAACATTATCTGAGACACACATAAATTATTTTCTCACCGGCCACACAGCTTAGCAACAGAGGTAGAGACATGGATGGGAACACCTACAGAGCTAAATAGTTAAATGTGTGTAACAGTACTATGAAATATGTGTTTTGCATGCCTGGATCATTGGAAAAGTAAAATAAAGCATTATAATAAAATTAGGAAACTCAAGCTTTTTATAGTTAAATAATATGTTTAATTAACAACTTTAAAATATGAATAATGATTTAATGGCCTCCGCTATTCCCCTAAATTAATGAAAACTAATTAGACAATAAAAACAGATTAATATGTTTGCGGTCTAAATCTTTTCTTCCCAATTTTATTAAAATTGTCAACTTGAATCTCCTCGATAAAGTACAATAATAAAAATCTTTCACAAAGCATTTTTTAATTGCTTTGTGCTAAAACAGAGATTAAAAATTATTTGAAACGTATATAGCTAAATCTGATATATGTAATAAGCTAGTGGTGGACAAAAGAAGCGTTATCGAGGAGATCAAGTTGGCAAACAAAAGGAAACTTACTCGTATTGAATTTTACAAATATAATGAAAATTGGAAAGAGATTTAAATGAAAAACTAACCTTTAAACTTAACTGCAATGGAATACGAAATATTTATAAATGTTAGTAATGAAGAATAGTGAAGGGGAAAAAAGGTTAAATATAGATAGATGATCACACATATATATATTTAAGACTAGTCTAATAAAAATGGTTACATTACAAATATCATTAAATAAAACAATTCATAATATAATTCAATTAAGAAAGGTATGAACAAAAGGGTAGAAAGTAAATAGTTCAATGGAGGAGAGATATGATTACCATCCTGGTTCCTTGGTCATGTTTCCTACGGCATTCGTGGCTTGATCCGACTATCTATAGGTATTTGCCCGGACAAGGAAAATGGAAATAAGTAGCATGCTTTTATGAAAAGTCCTACAGACATGGCACAGAGTTCAGATCACTATTAGGTGGATACTACAGCATTTTGGATGGTATTTAGGAACCTCGGTGATAGGCAAAGCTATTTATTTGCCTAGCCAAGCATAGTAGAATCCATCAAATTCATATGACTTTTAGCTTGAGCATGTTCAAACTTCTCCATGATTTTGAAGATGACAGTTGTATAACTTTTTGGAATAAAATCTCAACAAGCAAAAACAAAATCTGCCAAGAGTTCTCCCAAGAAAAATCTCACTGAAATTTCAAAAGGGAAATCTGAATGCCAGCAAGAAAACTCTGAATAACCAAGTCTTTTGTTCTCACTTTTATTTATACCCTCTTTGTCAGCTACCTTCTATTGTTTGTATGATCTTAGATCTTGATAAGCCCCCATGCTCCTTTGTTTCAAGGTAACATTTTCTAAAAATAACCTTTACTTTTTTACTCTAAATTTCTTTCTTTAAACTTTGAATTTTATTAATTAAAAAAGAAAGAGAAGGCCATCTTTAATTTGCCTTGAATGGGCTAATTAATTAAAAATATACATTCTTTTAGAAAATGTTGGCGGGCTTATCTCAAAATCAAATCATACTAAATATTTTAACAAGATTTAAAAAGAAAAATACATTCTTATTTCTTTTAATAAAATAAGCATTTTATTTCAGCAGAATTTTGCATTAACTCATATATATATATATATGCTTGACGTATATATATGTTTGACTAATAGGTTTTACAAGTAATTTTTATTAACAGAAATCTAATCTTAGAAATGGAATTTATTTAAAATGAAATAGTTAAATGCAAAACCCTGCTGATATTGGACTATAAACTTAATTCAGGCCTACAATACTAATTAGGTTTATAGGAGGCTGTGAAGCATGGATCGGACTTCAGATCCATTGCTTCATTTCCCAATAGTTAGTGAGCAAAAAAAAATGTTAAAAAAATGCTGTTGCTTCAGGTCAGAGGTAAAAATTTTGGGCCAGGTGAGTTCAAGCCTACTCTTTATTTGCTGTAATATTTAATTTGTTACTGACCAACAGTCTTTCTTTCTTTTACTATACACTAATGGTTTATCCATAATTCAATCTCTGTATCTTAAATAGAGTCCATATTGTTTTTAGTCTACAAGTTATATTTATCTTTTTTAACTTCTAAATTTTCGGCCGTGGTTGCAAGGTTTTATGTTTGGAGATTATACTTCTTTGTATGTGTGACTATCTTTCAACTGAAAAGCATTTTCTCCACACTTCTTTTTTAAGCATACAGACCTTTATATATTGGGAAGAAGTTTTTAACTTCCTCATGCTTTACTACTTGGCTAAGGTCTCTTAGCCTGCTTGTTTCATTTCCTGAATTTATATTGCGTTTCATTCTTGGCCGGCCGTACCTCTTAATTTATCCCTTGCCTTTTTTCTTGCTCAGTCATGTTCTCACTTGGAGACAGGTTTTACTTCGTGGTGTCTAGGTTCCCTTTCTCTTAAATTTTATGTTGCTAATCTTTGCACAGGGTATAGTATTGATTATTGTCACAGTAATATTTCACTGCCTTGTTGCTGGATTTGGTTCAACAGCTTTGATTCTTTTTTTTATACCTCTTTTTGTTCGTCCACTGCTTCTGTTTCATACACTATTCATAGGTGGTTCATATCGTGTCATTTTTTTTGAGTATCATCTTCTGGGTGCTTCTGTCACAATACTTTCTTGTGGTTCCATTGCTCCATTCATCTTTGTAATATTCTGATTTGGACTTTTTTTCTTTTCTTTTTGTGACTCATGTATTTTGGTCATTATGGTACTATTGACCTATACTTCCTCTTTTGCCTACTATTGGCTATTTTGTTAGACAACAAACACACCTTATTTCTAAAACGTATTTTAGTCTTTTATAAACATCAAGATAAGTATATTATATCACGTGTCTAGGAGCTATATCCTTCTGTATATCAAATTTTACTTTTTTTTAAAATTATTCTAATCCAACTATCTTTTTATTTATAGTTTTCAGAAATTAACTTTGCCTACCTCACGAGGTCCTATCTTAAACCTATGCTATATGTATTGTGTGTACATGAAAAATATATAAACCTGCCGGCTTTTTTAATATTTATTACTACATATTATTCTCCTCCTTTACTTTATTTATTTTATATTTCATTAAATGTCACTGCTATTTAATATAATTAAAATAACCCACTTACAGCTTGACCTGGCTTTCTCGACACCTGAAACAACTAAAAATTTACATTATATATATATATCAAGAATATGGAGCAAAATATACATAGTCATTTTAAAAATTATTTGCTCACTACACATATTTTATTTGATCATCTACCTCTATGGTTTGTTTATTTGTATTCCGATATGAGAATTGCACTTGCCGACAATTTATTTGATGGGGCGCCAGTCGACAAGACAATGGCCATATTAAATATATATTAATGGATAATGACCCAAGCACACATTGATAAGGTTTATAAAGTTTAATGCGATTACAATTTATTTTGATTTTCACTTACTTTCAAAAAAAATCTCTGCATGAATAAGTAAATGGTATTTTAAATGACAATATTAATTAAGTCTAAGACGTATAACAACTAAGTAAGGTAACTTGTCTGACCTGTGTTCGAAACCAGCTACATTTTGGTCATGACACAAAAAAATCAATTAACAGCCTAAAGTACATTAACAAAACAAAAATACACAAAAAAAAAAATAAAAATAAAAATAAAATCCCATGATAACGCCACTCCGAATTATGAACTGGATGAAACCAACTCATTTGGTCAAACCAAAATAGATACTATAACATTTTACAGAAATGATTGAGACAAAAATTTTAAAAAAAAATTTATATAAAAATTTTACGAACTATAAGAAGATACCATATACACCCATATATGTGACACATTAAAAACATATATAGACACATATAAATATACAAACTATACCTAACAAATTTTTCTTATCGTACTGTTTTATTAGAAAGATTTGTCATATTGCAGACCCATACCACTATTATTTAGGCTAGTAAACGCTGGTCGCAAATATACAGGAAACAATGATTGCAGATATAGCCTATTATTTCAGGCTACTAATTCTAAACTCTAAAAGTAGGGCTCACCAAACAGTTACTAAAAGGGTCTTCACCATAAAAAAAGCTTCACCTAACTTATTCAAAGCTCACTAATAATAATAAATAAAAAAACCTAACTAAAAGTATTTTTATAAAATTATATATATTTATTAAAATTATTTAATAAAATTATTATATTAACAAACAAATATATTTATATATGTTGCAGGAAAGGTAACTACAAAATATTTAAGAGTGAAAAAAAAATTGCATGATTAAAATTTCATTAAAAGAAAATGAAAAAATTTACCTTACTATATTAATTGAACTATCAACTTTAACTTAAAAATTCTATAACGGTAAAAATGTTATTTAGATTTTACAAAAATTATACAAACGAAAAAAATTTTTACTTTTTTTTTATAAAATATAACACTACAATATATTGTATTTCAAAAAATATAACAAAAATATTTAAATATAAAAAAATTAGGGATTTTTTCTTTCAAAGGGGTTTTATACAAAAAAAAAAGTATTAAAATAAAATAATATATATATTACAATACTCTATATTAAAAATAAAAAAAAATTATATAAAAAACTAAAAAAACCCATTTAAAACAACCAAAATAATAAACTATATCTTTAAAAAAATAAAAACAAATATAATAAAACAAAAAAAAAAATACTCACTCCTTTCCCCACGTCAAAGCAGTTAGTATTCACTATCTCTAACTATAATTCCACTTTAAGATCATGATTTCAAGCTATTTACTATCGTCAGTGAAAGACAGGAATAAAGAAACTTGCATTTTTGTTTATCATAAATGTACCTTTGAGGTCTTTCTTGCAATGATATAGATTGCAGAGGCTTCTACTATGTGGTGATGCTGAACTGAGTAGAATCCATCAAACCCATATGACTTATAGCTTGGCATGTTCATTCTCATGAGTTTGAAGATGCATTACGTGTCTAAAAATCTCACGCTTGCAAGCTTAATAGAAACTTGTTTCATAAACGCTCAGAGTTTGTGTTTAGATCTAGTTTCTTTATTCCTGTCTTTCACTGACGATAGCAAATAGCTTGAAATCATAATCTGAAAGTGGAATTATAGTTAAATGAGATAGTTAAATGCAAAACCTTGCTGATATTGGACTATAAACTTAATTCAGGTTACAATACTAATTAGGTTTATGGGCGTTGTTGGCATGGAACTGACTTCAATCTATGGATCATATATATATAGCGTTAGTATAGTATATATATACTTATATATTTATATATATCATATATATAATTACAAACTCTTTATTGATAATAAAGTTGAAACAAAATGAAATAAACAAAAGAAAAAATATCACTTAATTTGTTGCAAGACTCATCGGACATTGTAAGAAAGACATTAATGAATGATTGTATATGTCCAAAGTTTCAATGCATAATATATATATATTGTACTGGTCAAAACATGTTTATTCATCTAACGAGCTGAAACTCAAAAATGTACTTCAAACCCAGTCAAGCCTGAGATTTAGGTCAGGGATCAGCCTGAATTCGAACCCACTCTCTAAGCTCCATATCAAACACCTAATGTATAACATAACAATGGATGGCACATAAGAATTAATTTTAAATCCGGCCCATTAGCAGAGTAGAGAAGACAATGAGACATCTATTAACTATGAGTTAACTAAAATATATATACGCGTAGCTATATGTGTGGAAGTGGAGTAAAAAAAATTCAAACTATTCAAACAAGTTAGATAATAGAAAAATATAGTTTAATATAGTGACAAATTATTTACATACACTTATAAATTAATTGCAAACATTAATATGTGCGTGAATGAGCAAGCAGTCTACCAAACAATAGATAATTATATATTGTCATTCACACTATATTTCTCATATGCTCTTTAGTAACTAAATAATACTATAAATAAACACACAGCTTTGGTTGGTCCAATATTAAGATGCCAATCAAGTATTAGAAAGAATTTACATTAAATTGCATATTAACGCTTTGGATTACGGTTCTGAAATGTGGTGACTAACATTATTTCGGGGAGCGTTCCAAGATTCATTACAGATATAAACTATTTCCATGCCATTACAGTCGTGAAAATAAATAAAATACATTTGAAAACATATTTGAGTATATGATATAACACTTAATGAAAATTCTTTTAATTAGCACTGGTAAGAATAATGCTTTATTTTCCCCAAGGCAAATACTCTTAAATACATAAATAATAAATTACGATGATGGGATTGTATAATAATATTGAAATAAATTTAATTAATAAAACTAGAAGTAGTTGGCATTGATATATATTTTGAGCAGAGTGCAATTTTAATATTAGAGCATGAAAACTGTGTCATGAAGCAAAATAAATAATAATACAAAGAAGATTTGCAGTGCTAACATTGTGGCAAAGAGATAACAGGAAAAGTCATGCTTCTGGATGAAAGACAAAGTCTAAGACCCTTTTTTTGGGCAGTACTTAGAAAAATGTGGATAAGGCATGCTGTGGACATCACCAACATGCAGGCCTTTTATACAAAGAAAGTGGATAGGCATAGTGTGTGCCAAACTTATGGGAATCAATACCAGAGGCCTTTTTATATGAAAAAATGGTCCTGGGAAGGTTAACTATCCTCAGGACAAGGCTTGAGAAGTAAATCTGTGGGTTCAAACTTGTCACAACCCCCAGATTAGAAGACTAGAAGCATGTAATATACATATATGAAGATAGGCCAAATGTCAGTAATGCAGTAATTATAAATGTCACTAATGACATTGAATAAGTTTTACTGCTTGAAAATAAATGATCCTTATTTGAATGACATAATTTAGACAAATAATATGCTATGCCGCTATAATATATACATAGGGAAGATTTCATTTAATAAAATATACATTAAGATTTGATCCCCTCCTTTTCCTTATATTTAAAATAAATCAATCCCACCTTCATTGATTTTATATTTTAAGAGTATATAAAAAAACTAGCAGTTATATAGAAAACAAATAATAAGTCACCCTTTCAGAATTGAACAAATAATATTGTAAATGATTTCAAAGTGTTAATTAACTTGAGTTCCGGATTCACCCAGGTAGAAAATCCAGAGTTAAACAAATAACAATTTTTACACTAAAGCATAAACAAAATGTTGATGTAAAAACAATCTGGCGAGTGTATTAATTAATAATGCATTATATTTTAATGGGACATTAATAACCTTGATTCATGAAGTTTACTTAAAAAAAAAGATTTTAGAAATTCAACTCGTCAGATTGTTTGAGAATAATAAAGGCATACATATAAAATCAAGTAATAAATAACTATAAATAAATGACTGCACCAGAGTTAAAGAAAGTTAGAGCATATGAGAGAGAATTAAATTTATAGAAATTTGAGAGCAATTTACTTATTAGAAAAGTTACAAAATTAAATTATACATTAGGATAAATTGATAGTAGAGTTTGAGCCTAGTTAGGCAAGCTAGATTTAGTTTCAATGGTAGTGGTTTGAAATAATTTACCTTGAACCATTTTAAGAGACCATATTAAAAGGTCCAATTCATGCATGGCAATTGATTCTTAAATAAAAGCAAGCTTTTATTCAGCATTCCACAATTCTCCGGTTGGTTTACTTCATTTCAGGGCAGCAAAATATTATGGAAGTGGAAGATGACCCACAAGGGTTGGGAAAAGCTTTTTACTAGATCTTCATTTTTAGATTTCAAAACAGCATGGTGTTTAGTAGCAATAAGTTCTCTCAATAATAGCTAAATATTTTCTCACTAGTAGCTGATCTGTTCTCTTAATAGTAGCTAAACTGTTGATGGTTTAAAATCCAGTCATTTTATACTTCTGCTCAGGTATTTGAAGAATGCTTTCCATTTCTTATCTCTAGCTCAAACATTATCTTTAATCTAACAGAAATTTTACATTTCTTTGTCCATCGTTTTTGAAAGATGCAACTGTAAGATAATGTCCAAAAATAAATTCAAGTCTATTTCCAGATTAGAAATAGATTTGACAAAATGTTTATAACAAAAGAAAATCTTTAATCTTAATCCCCATTTTATTTTAAATAAAAACTTTAATTAAAAATACCTTCCCCAGATTAAAACAACAGTGTTTACAACCCTTTAATAATTTTTGGACAATTAATAGTTGCATCTTCCATCTAGCATTTTATAAAATACAGTTTAATAGGGAAAAAAATACTTTAAAAAAAAAGTTATACAAATGACATATAATAAAATATTTTTAAAAAATCAATATTTTGTTAGTATTTTGCTTTGATATGTATATTTGAGCTGCACCTATGTACTTTAATAAAAGAGAACTGATAATTAATAAAAAAGAATTAATAATAATTTTTAAAAATGTTATTGAAACTTAAAATTTTATAACTTAGGCATGCATCTCAAATATATACATAAAATATATACACACAACAAAAGTAGCAGGATAGGATATAGGGTTTGAATACAGGTTAGTAGATGGAACTATGAAGCTCAATTTTAAACTAAAATTGACTACATCAATATATATATATATATATATATATATATGTAAGGGACCTTGGATGATATATATATATATATATATATATATATATATGTAAGGGACCTTGGATGATATATATGTGATACTAAATGAAGCAGGTTAAAGTGAGAGAATTAATTAACTCTAGTAAATATGGTTAAATAGATGATGGCATAGCTCTCATGATTATGATCTACCAATGCTGAAATATCCGACTTTACAATATACAAGAATAAGAAAGATGGTACTGAGCTGCTCAAGTAATAACAAATCCAATAAAAGAGCAATGATGGGAATATGCTCACTTTTGCAAAGTTATCTCCAAGTTTCCATAGAATAAATGGGTCATGGTAGAAAGGAATCAGCATCTTTCTATAACCATTAATAAATCTTATTAGTAAGCAGGAACAATCCACTGCACTGGTAATAAGGCAAGAACAAGATGCTTCAGGCTTGGAACATATTCAAAAGGTATCCACCAAATCAATTTTCTCCAAAGCAGGTATGTGTATCGTTTGGAGGAATGAACTAAAATAAATATGAAGTTAGCCAACCCAGTAAAGCTAAATTTATATAAATAATGAATACTCAGCCTTAATCAATATATATATATATATATATATATATATATATATATATATATATATATAGGGTTACAATATATATATATAATTATATAACTGAATATTTGTAAATACAGTAACTAAATAATTTAAAAATTTTTATCCACTTAGGAGTGCTTTCAAAAGCACTCCTAAGTAGATAAAAAATTTTAAATTATTTAGTTACTGTACTTACAAATATTCAGTTATATAATTACGTATATTGCTTTAAAAATACAGACATTGAATCATAATATATATTGTACCGGGTCGAACTGCTGAAACTACTTACTTATACGTATATATAAGTTTTGACCGGTTTCAAACTCCTTCATAATACATTTATAATCTTATAAATGTTACGTGAACAAGCTGGCACATTCTAGAAAAATGGGAGATCTTATTGATAGCTTTAACTATCAACAATGGCCCACCTCGGCTGCTAGATTCAAACCCCTACTATCCAAATACTTTATTTGTTTCGGAGTAAACCTCAGGGCGCCAGCTAGTCCAAGGACTAATGTATTCAGGCAGTAGGCTCATAATCCAGCACTCGAAACCATCCCATAAACTAGCCCAGTCTAATTTTAATCAGTAATAAAATATAGAAAAAGAATTGACCGACGAATAAAGTTTAATTTTAAAGACAATTTATTAACTAACATTTACTAATGATAAACATTTTTATAAATCTATAAATAACACACACATTTTAAGTTAACATAATATGATATATTTTATGAAAGAGCGAAAATAATCTTTGACATTTAAATTATCTAACATTCACAAACACGCACATCTATAGTTCGTTTTATGCATGTTTTTAGAGTTTATATAATTGGAATCTTGAATTTTTACGAATTACAGTGGTGGCTACTACGTATAAATGATAATAAATAAATGTTTACCTAGGATTTTTGGAACATAGATATTGCTTGTTGTCTGCTGCTTCTGATGGAGTATATCTTACCAGTTAGATTTTGACGTTTATTGAAAAGATTTTATGCGAATCCATTGGTTTTATTCTTGGAGACAGTTGAATGTTTAACAGAGGATTTCTGAGTTGTTATGCAGACATTATTTCACAGGCAGGTTTTGATGATCTTGTTGGACTAAAAGACTGAAGCACAAGTGTATATTTCCAAAGCTGCTCAACAATGCATTTTTATTTCTGAATACATAATAGAAACTGCACTGTTACTGGAAACTAGACTGAATAAAACTCAATTAATTGTCCGATAAAAAAATCTAGCTATTTATATCTGCAAAGTGTTTTTTTTTGTTTTAATATCCTCCAGCAAATGAGTGTTGTCAAAATTTCATTGATAACTAATCCTTTGACAATGTGTTTTTGAAGATTGTTTAATTAGTAGTAGCTATTTCAAAATGTGTTGTTTTTATATCTTTAGTAGCCCACTGCTGTGTTTTTAAATATATTTCATTTCAATATTTATTTTCATGTGTTTTTCAATACGATTTTAACATGCATTTATTATATCTCTTATTAACAGCTTACATTTATTTACATTCGCACGCACATATATATTTTACTATTCTAAAATCAAAAATAGTTTTAAGATTATTTTTCTTCTTTAATTTAAATGAAGAGATTTATATATATTTTTTAAACCTTTTAAATTGTATTTCAACTAATAATAATAAACTCTTTACTTCCTTTTTATAAAACCTTCAGTTTAACTTTAAAAAAACCCCTTCCCACTTTAAATCAATGATTTTTCAACTTTTATTTCAACTCTTTTACGGAAGATTTTTTTTTTTATTTAATAATTTTTTTCGACAAAATTATTTTATATACATGTGCCAAATTGGCCTTGGCACATTACACCCCCCTTCGTTTTAGAGTAGAATGCCTCATTTTTGACCATTTTATCTCTTGCAATTTTAATTTTTGACTCTAAAGATTTATTAATTTATTATTTTTCTAAGTTAGCTTTTTAATATCTTTTACTTAACATACAAAGGGCAATCTTTTTTGACTATCCTTTCCTTCTATCTATGCTGAATACATTGCTCACAATGATCTAAATCATGGATAATGACCACCGGGACAAACCAATTTTGAGGCACAGAGATCTTTTAGAAAACAATGCGGAAGCAGATTCGCTGACTTACACCAACTTACACATGTATAAAATTGAAACTTCATTTTCCGATTCTCTTGATCGGACTTGGAAAAAGAAAGGATCGCTGTGAAATGGCAGGAATTTTCAACTGTCCATCTTTGACTTACGCTTTGGAAAGAGGAATGATCCCTGACAAGTCCATTACGGGTACTAAAATTTATCCAGTCAGCAGTTTTAAACTTATCCTTAACTAAACTTATTTCTATACTACCCTCATTCTCTTTTTCTATAGATAACTTCCTACACATGTGCATACGTGCAGCATAATTCTACATCTACTAATATTCTTGATATCCAGTTATTACTGGACTTGCTTACAGGGAATCTATACTAAATAAATCCCTATTTGCATGCATCATGAGATGCAGCAGTGCCAAGAACATAACCTAAAAGGATATCTGGATAAATACATTTAAGATACGTATCATGAGGTATCATATTTACTGAATATTACCAGTGTATTTGCATGTATGTACCAGGTCGAACCACTGAAACCACTTACTTATACGTATATATAAGTTTTGACTGGTTTCAAACTCCTTTATAATACATTTATAATCTTATAAATGTTACGTGAACGAGCCAGCACGTTTGAGCAAAATGGGAGATCTTATTGATAGCTTTAACTATCAACAGTGGCCCTCCTCAGCTGCTAGATTCAAACCCCTACTATCCAAATACTTTATTTGTTTTGGAGTAAACCCCGAGGCGCCAGCTAGTCCAAGGACTAATGTATTCAGGCAGTAGGCTCATAATCCAGCGCTCGAAACCATCCCATAAACTAGCCCAGTCTAATTTTAATCAGTAATAAAATATAGAAAAAGAATTGATAAAAGAATTGACCGACGAATAAAGGTTAATTTTAAAGACAATTTATTAACTAACATTTATTAATGATAAACATTTTTATAAATCTATAAATAACACACACATTTTAAGTTAACATAATATGATATATTTTATGAAAGAGCGAAAATAATATTTGACATTTAAATTATCTAACATTCACAAACACACACATCAATAGTTCATTTTATGCATGCTTATAGAGTTTATATAATTGGAATCTTGAATTTTTACAAATTACAGTGGTGGCTACTATGTATAAATGATAATAAATAAATGTTTACCTAGGATTTTTGGAATATGGATATTGCTTGTTGTCGGCTGCTTCTGCTGCTTCTGATGGAGTATATCTAACTGGTTAGATTTTGACATTTATTGAAAAGATTTTATGCGAATCCATTGGTTTTATTCTTGGAGACAGTTGAACTTTTGATGGATTTCTGAGTTGTTATGCAGACATTATTTCACAGGCAGGTTTTGATGATCTTGTTGGACTAAAAGGCTGAAGCACAAGTGTATATTTCCAAAGCTGCTCAACAATGCATTTGTATTTCTGGATACATAATAGAAACTGCATTGTTACTGGAAACTAGACTGAATAAAACTCTCTCAATTAATTGTCCAATAAAAAATCTAGCTATTTATATCTGCAAAGTGTTTTTTTGTTTTAATATCCTCCGGCAAATGAGTGTTGTCGAAATTTCATTGATAACTAATCCTTTGACAATGTGTTTTTGAAGATTGTTTAATTAGTAGTAGCTATTTCAAAACATGTTGTTTTTATATCTTTAGTAGCCCACTGCTGTGTTTTTAAATAAATTTCATTTCAATATTTATTTTCATGTGTTTTTCAATACGATTTTAACACGTATTTATTATATCTCTTATTAACAGCTTACATTTATTTACATTCGCATGCACATATTATTCTAAAATCAAAAATAGTTTTAAGATTATTTTTCTTCTTTAATTTAAATGAAGAGATTTATATATTTTTTTAAACCTTTTAAATTGTATTTCAACTAATAATAATAAACTCTTACTTCCTTTTTATAAAACCTTCAGTTTAACTTTAAGAAAAACCCCTTCCCACTTTAAGTCAATGATTTTTCAACTTTTATTTCAACTCTGGAAGATTTTTTTTATTTTAATAATTTTTTTAGACAAAATTATTTTATATACATGTGCCAATTTGGCCTTGGCACATTATATATATATAACAAAATCATAAATGGCCATATCATAAGTTTACAATGCATGGACATCTATTATATAGGCTCAATCAAGGCCAATGCAGTTATTCTAAAAAAAAATTTGCAAAGAAAATTACTCCCTGCTTAATTGGAAATCCATTTCATAGGTCTTATATATAAGGAAACATTGATATGATAGCCTCACAATTATATATATATATATATATATATATATTAATACTTTTAATACATATATATATATATATATATATATATTAAATTGTATTAAAAGTTTTATAGAATTAAAATATCATATCTATAGGATGCATATATGTTTGATCCTTTCAAAATAAAGTTTTTAACTTTTATTTGTGTCAAACTCAATTTTGTTTAAAATTGAAAAGTGTTTATAAACTATCTGTAATCATGTTAATGGCCAGATTACTTATTTGAAATAAGAGATTTTAAACAGTCAAGTTTAAAATAAATAAAAAACAAATTAGAATCAATGAGAGGATGAATTTAAATGTCTTGCTTTGACAGAATTACTGGACTTCTTTTAGATGATATTAAAATATTTAGTCACTGAAATATATTTACTAAATTTACCTCCATCTGATTTTTAAACAATAAGTTTAGCAGATTTACAAAGGATAGAGTATATTACAATAGTTGACCCCTCTTAATATGTCCAATTAATTATGTGTCATAATACAGTAAGAAAACCTATTTTAAATAATATAATAAGAAAATTTTAAATAATACAACAAGAAAAAAATATTTTAAAGAACGATTAATAAATAAGTTACCCAAACAAAGAAAATTGAATATTAAACATACTACAATTGTTTATCAGTAAATTGAAATTTTATAAAGTTAAAATAAATCGTTATTTTAATAGACCTTTATGAAGAATGTTGACAAACAGTAACACAATATGCTGAATCTTATGGTGCTGTTCATTGGTTGTCTGGAATAGTTATTGGATATTGGCCTCCTGGTGACTTGGATGCTTCTAATGGTTGATGGCATTATATACCAATGGGCTTCCTCTTGATGGCACTGACATGGTAGTCATCAAGTATCATCATCAATTGTAGGCAGGAATTTCAGTGGCATAGCATTCTATACATACTGTGAGAACTCCATACTTATGCTCCCCAGAGATGGTCAGAAAAATTGACACACTCTACTCACTAACCATGGCATGACTTCACCTATAACAGAGCTTCAAAAAACCTAAAAATAACAAACTTTATTCCCTTCTCAAATGTATATATATCCCCCTTCAAAACAAAGGCCTTCAGATGTTTCTCCAAACTAATTATTATATTTTTAATTTTTAAGAAAATTCATTTCTTTATTAAATAAAAACTCTCACTGATCATAATCTTGATCAAGTCTAATTTTTTTAAATTTTATTAATTACATTTTCTTTAAATTCTAAATACCTTTGGTTTTATCTAACCTCCACACGGTAATTACACATTTCTATTAATGACAATAATTAAGTATAAATTCCAAAATTATAATTTAATACATATGTACTACTAAAATCTGTTGCTTTTTTAATTAATTAGAAAGTTAAACTTTCTTTACTGATTTGAGCCTTCCTTACTCACCCATGCCTATTTGTAATAAAATTAAATTTTGTTACCAAAGTTGATACTTTATCTTGTAAACTTTTTTCTTTTATACATTTTTTTAAATGACTTAGTACTATAACCTGAGGTCAACAATACATACATGAAGCACATAATTAAGATGGTGGAATATGCCGAAGCTAGCTATAGCAAAGAATTTTAATCTTTAATTTTATATATGCATTTTTAAAAATTTTGTCGTTTTTATTCTAGTGAATATATATATTCTGGCTAGAATGCGCAGACAAAAACTGCGTTTATAGCTAATTATGGCTGTTTCTCCTTGGCATTATAGTTTCATAAGTCTTTTTTTCTCATATGTCAAAGTGTTGACTGGGAAGAAAACCTGGGCCAGTTGCTTGGAAGCCAGCTATGCTAACTGCTAGCCACCAATGCTTGACAGGTTTCATAAGTCTTTAGTAATCTTCTAATACCGGAAGCCTCTGTTGGTTTCTGAAGTCCAGTTGTTTCTTTTTCTATTTGTTAATTACAATCACTTAGTCAATTAGAATGAACTTGAACTCATACTTTCAAGCTCTCTATAGCTATAAACTCCATCTTATACAATTGATACAAACAACCACATACATATGAAAAAGATAAATGATCTCCAATATATGTATTTCATACTGAACCAGCCCTCATCAGTTGGTCCAGATCGCCATCTCCTACACACTACATAGTTCATTAAAAAGTGTGCATACCGTAAGTAATAGTCTTTGGCACTATGGACCTTAAGTATCAGTGTTTGCTACTCTACCACTATCCAAATCACGTGGAGCAAACTGTACTAAGAAAAAAATGTTACTATAATTTGATAGTAACACTTCTGGAGTGACTTTTTGCATCAAAGTCTATTAATTAGTTTTCCTGTAACTTGTCAATAACTTATTTAGTTAATAATCTTATTTGTAATATATATAAATATATGTATTCACATCACAATTATTTCATATAGTGTTCAAATAATTATTAATTATATATATATACACGCAAGTATATTATGATTCATTATCGAATGTCTTTATTGCTCAATTTATAAAAAAAAATCGAGCTCTGGAAGTGCTTGAACTGCAACCAATCTGAGCATTTTAGCTCCAAAATTCGTGTGTCTGCTACTGCTTTTAAAAAAGGAATTCATGCATATATAATTATTTTTTTTTTTACTAATGTAAGATTGTTAGTAAACTAAGTATATATGTGGTATATATGTGTACGTTTGTTTACTCACAAAGATTTTTTTTTTTTGTAAATAATACTTCAAAGCTTTGGTAAATGTTGTAAGAGTTATCAGATGAAACAAAAAAAAAATATGACTAAAGACAAATACTAAAAGAATAAAGAAATATCTCATCAGATAATTAATGTAGATGGAAACATAATGAATGAAATCAATCATAGAATTAATGAAATGTTTTTGATAAAAATAAATTAATATTAAAAGAAAATAGTTTTTAACAACAGAATTTTACCAGTTCTTACTTATGAATCTGAGATTTAAATGCTTAGCAAAAGAGTAGTTTAGATATTTCAAACCACTCAACAAAATAAGAAAAGATGTATCTTAGGATTGCAAGAAGGAAAAGAAAACTAAATAGATATATGAAAGAACAAAAAAGTATCACTGGAATCATTCAACAAATTAAGAAACTGAAATGGAACTGTGGTAGACATAATGTTAAAAAAGGTAACAGATGAACAGTTCAAGTCTTAACCTGGATCGCAAGGAATTGTAAGAAATCTAAAAAAGCCCACATGTGATATGGATAAAACAAGAGAGTTTATTGATTTGTTGAAAAGAAAGAAGAGTAGGGGTCATAGAAACTGGATTAAATTTGGAAAGAACTTCATCCTCAGTTGATTGATAATTATTGAAAATAGTGGTGATGACATTCCCACAACATTCGATTTAATGGTAAATATACAATATCCAACCCGTTTTAAAATACCACGCTTTAGTTGAAACTATTAAAGCAGATACATTTTTGAAACGTTGTATTTTTGCTAACTAATTCAAAATAAATAATCCACTTTCTGAATACTGACAACAATCATCAAACCTGGTTTATCTCTTCAACTATAAATATGACTGCATACATTTTTATTGTAATCTCTATCTACCGACGAAAGTTACAGATGTACTCAGACAAAACTTTTATTTTTTAATTTGTTAAGAAAATTTCCTTTTTAGTAAATAATGAATTAAACTTTAAGATATATCAAAAGTTATCAATCTAAAGACTTTGATCAATATTATCATTGAATATTTTTTACATTAAATGAAGTCAATTGTATTGCTCAAAATGGTTTTAAGTCATAATAAAAAAATAATCAGATAAAAGATACGGTGTTAGTTTGACCTTAGAAATATTGTGTCAAATTTAATTTACCCGTTAATTTAATAAGCTTATATTAATCAAAATCAGACTAAGGTAAGTATTTTTATTCACTAAATTATTAATAGAGGCTTAATTAATAGTGTTATACATAACTCTTAATATTTTTAATGTTTGTAACAAAAATTAGGCAGTAAATTTTAATAAACTGCGGTTATAAAAAATTATCAAGCCACCACATTGCGATAAAAAGAGTAATCCAATAAAATTTTAACTGAATATCGAATGACATTGATTTATGGTAATAAAATAGCAGCTACTTATCAAATTGCTTTATATAAATATTACTTGTAGTGCAAATATTATTTCTTAATCATAGGACTGTAATAAAAATGTTCCCTTATTTCCAAAAACAAATTTAGCAAAAATACTCATGTAATTATAGTGTGTGTATATAAATTCAACTTTATGGATTAATTTATAATAGTTGGCTCACGGTTGGGGGGGGGGTGTGGAACTACCCTGAAGTTAGAGCACAGTATTTCAACCATTCTACTTAATACAGTTATTTGAAATTTTCGTGAAAGTATTAAAAAATAGTGTTATTCAAACTTTTTTATTGATTTAAAAAAGGGGTAAATTAAAAAATAAATTTAAATGTCAATTTGAAAAGAAGGAAATCAATTGTTTTAGATTCGAATTTGTTTTTTCTTTTGTTTTTTAATATGAAGAATTTTATTCTGATCCAAAAGGCAATTTTCATTGCTATTGTTTAGTTGTTCTATTTAGCTTTGTTTATAAATAGATTAATAGCAAACAGTAGCACAAACATTGACTTTATATTTTAAAGTCAGTAAATAAATAATCAAATGGATTGCTATTTGGGAATTTATATGAAAATTCATATGAAATTCAAATATCGGAAGTGACGGAATTGAGCTGTGATTGACGGGTCTTGAGCTCAAAAGTCCATCCTACTCTAAACCACATCAAGCAAAATAATCGAATAGTTTATTATTTGGGAGTACACAAAAATTTACATCAGAAGTAACAAAAACTACACAATACCCAATGTTAATGCAGTTGTAGAGGGTGCATTCTGCAACTCAAACTCCAATTTAGTCATTTCCAGTGCTCAGTCTTCTTATGAACTCCTGATCAGTAAATCATTGGATTATCATTAAAGATGGTAATCAACTATGAATGTGAATTAATGACAAGTTTATCCATGAATCAGTAAAGCATTTTGCACCTGTATGGTTTTGTTGTGCAAATTCTCATCTACATTCTTTTATTTGTCTTTTCTTTTTTAAAGTATATTTCTTGAATTAAAAAAATATAATAATTTCTAATCTTATAAATACATATAATAGTCATTAGTAGAATGGTTAAGAATAATCATTTCATTTAGATTGATATGTCTACAGATAGAAAACAATTCACAATCGCATCAGATTTGGTTCTATGTTGCCCTAGTAGAGTAAAGATAACGTTTTTATTTAGATCTTCATGCTTACAGATTGAAAACTATTCACAAGTCAGGTCAGATTTGGTTCCATGTTGCTCTCCTCTCTTTCTAAACATTATAAATCAGTATAAGTGGTGAACTAATGGTTAGACAGAACTATGAAATTGTAGCTGCTGGTACCTATCATAGGTATTGTGCTTGTCAATATTCATTACAGTATCATACAAGGTCGGCACTTAAGAAGTTTAATAATTCCTTAAGAAGATTGGCCTATATAAGTGGGTATTTAGATAAAAGATAAAAAGGCTATTCTTAATTTTTTAAAGTCACTATCTTGTCTCAAGGTTTGAGATGTCCCTCTATAGTCAAAAAAAGATATTGTTTGACTATTATAAACTTTCAAGGCGACTATGATAAAGATTAAAGCCTTTCTCTAAAAGTATTTACATACTTTCTACACACTTAATAAATGATCACAATTTTAAAATTGCTGAATAGATTGATAATTTCTAACTTTTTTTTATTGCTTTTCCCTAACAAAAAAAAGGACAGTTTCTTGGAATTACCTTAAATCAACTAGGGAAAAAATAATTGAATAGTTTCTTGCTTGAGAATTTATTGGAAATAACAGAGCTGGGTTGTGATTTGTGGATCTTGAATTCCAAAATTTGCAGCATCAAACACACAAAACGATAGAATATAAAAGTGTATACAAAAGAATTCAGCACAAAGCCTTTCTCTGACAATGTTACAATTTATTCTGTCTAGGATCACCTATTGAGTTCAAGCAGCCAGCATAGTATCTATTAGAGGTACCAAAGTTGCCATAATTTTTAAAAGTTTTTGCAATACCTAACTTTTTTATCTTTTTTTTTATGGTTTTTAATTAAGAGGTTTTAATTTTTGTACTTTATGGCTGAAACAAAGACCTCAGGAGCTGATTCTGAAGAGTAAAAAAAAAAGTTCTTGGAAATGTTTTTAGACCATCATCAACTTTTAATTTCTAGCTTCATTTTTAATACTTCTAATGTAATATTCATTTATATTTTTAAAAAGATGCAATTTTTATATGTATATTTTCACTTATTCAATTCTAGACTTTGTAAGAGTTTTGCTGATAAAACTTATGCTGAATTATTTTCATCCTCTAATTTGTTAATTAATTTTTTAAAAATAAACTTTATCCTTTTTAAATACATTCATCTATTAGCAATAACACAAGATTAGTTCAGAATGAAATGTTTGAGTGATATTGTTTTCTCTTCTCGAAGATTGCTGCCAGTGACAGTATAGAAAATTGAATGATAATATTTAGATCATTCATGGATAACTGGGCTATTTTGCCTAAAGTCAGTTTCAGTAAAAAATTTATAAATGTGTCTATGAGAGTCATTCTAATTTTTCCTTTTCTCTTTTAAAGACGACGGATTTTCAAAATTAGACAGAAAAGATACATCCATATTAGAAGACTTTGCGTGATCAACAAGCATTTTTTCAATTGGGGTATTAAAGAAAAATTTATGGAGAAAAAAATTATAAAAAAATAAACAAATAATCACATAGTCAAGTAGTCTGATAATTTATAGTATTTGGACACCACTTACTCTTTTTTTACTCTTAAGGAGAAATCAAGAGAATCCTCATTTGATAAGCAAGTAAACTTTCTACTGAGTGATATCTTTTATCAGAGTATCATTGTTGGTTATCTTGTCAGCTTAAATTCAGTACTCATGAATCTAAAAGTCACAAGTTCAACCCCCATACAAAATTGTTATTAATTAGGACAGAAACATCTGAAGAAAAAATTAAACTAATTGTGTTTTATACTAACGTGAGTATTATTAATAACAGTTGATTGTATTTCAAAAAATATACATTAAGTTTCATTTTTTCTAAAAACACTTAACAATTGAAGTAGTTGATCGACATATTGCAACGTATAACTTTTGTTAAATTCATTTTAATTTATACTTCAATCTTAGGAATTCATTGTTTGGCTTTAACTTAAACAGCTGCCATTGTTATTTATTAAGCAACTCAAGCAAAACCTGATGAAAGAAGATTAATATGAAAAACTACTTTTTATGCATTTATTATTTTATATATCAAAACACCATAATAGATAATAACATAGAGCGATTTCTATGTGTCGTTTTCATTAATGTCTCACATGTGTGGCTGAGAAGAGTGCAAAATATAGGAAATAATAACATCACTAATCTATTCCAAATCTGATGACAGAAGTCTAAAAATTGCAGTTTATTATTTTTAAATTGTATTTTAGTGACTCAAGAATGGATATTTTTAGATTTTCTTTTATATTTAGGAAAATACTGAAATTAGTAGCAATGTATAAAAATGATTTACAATTCTAATCTTGTTGATTCATTTCTTTCTTAATTTCGAAAAAACAAGGATTTGAAAAATTAAAACTGGGTTAAACCTGAAGAGACTTTCATGCTACAGTAGATTGATAATGGTTGAAAATTATTAAATGTTAAAGAGAAATGATCATGGAAGTACCCAAATGAAGGTACAGCAGAATTGGATTATATGTTGACTTAACAGAAAATACATATTTCAAGATTGTAATGTTCTTAATAAATTTAACAGATTAGTAAGTTGTAAGACACGTGTTAATGCAAAACGTGAGATAAAAATTATTAAGAAAAACAACATTTACAGTTGATATTCCTAATCTTCAGAAACATTCTAATGAATTTAAATTAGAACTTACAAATCGGTTTCAAGTATTAGTAGATTTTGAACATGATTCAGATTTGAATGAAATTAAGATGGAAATAACTGATACACTTTTAAAAACTGCAACAAAGATAGCTGGTAGAAAAAAGCAGCAATTGGCCAATAAAATTTCTACTGAGACTAGAGAATTTATGAAGAAAAAAAGGAATATGAAGATATACAAAAATGATGCATGAAAAAGGATTGAATATCTCGAATTATGTAAAATAGTTGCGGAAAAGAGTTGAAAATGATAAAAGAAAGTATAACTGTGAACTAGCAAGGAAAGCTGTAGAAGAAAATAAAAGTCTCAAGAATGTAAAATAACATTTTGGTATTGGTAGGAAATTTATATTTGCAATAAGAAAAAAAATGGAATTATTACTAAAAAAAGATGGCATCATGAAATGGGTAGAAGACTTTTATCAAGAATTATATAGTAATAAAGAACAAGTATCTGCTATATCTATTACATTTTTTGAATTGCCCAGAATTTTAAATGAAGAAGTGAGACATGCAATTAAATATATGAAGAATAGAAAGACTCGAGGTAATGATGGAATTACAGTTGATATATTAAAAGAAGCAGGTGAAGAAATAGAAATTTTTTTCGTAAAGTTATATATCAAATGTCTAAATGATAAAGATGTACCAGATGGTTGGAAGAATGCAGTATTAATATTAATATTTAAAAAAGATGATAAAGAAGATATTAGAAATTACAGATCTATTAGGCTTATATCAGTTTTATACAAAATTTTTACCAAGATAATTACAACTCGTCTACAGAGAACATTGGATTTCCATCAACCAAGAGAACAAGCTGGATGTAAAAGTTGTTTTAGTACAGTAGATCATATCCAGGTATTGAGAGAACTTATAAAAAGGGCAAATGAATATGAGCTGCCATTATATTTTGGATTTGTAGATTATGAAAAGGCATTTGATTTCATAAACATTTCTTCAGTGATTAAAGCATTGGATCATCGAGGTATAGATCTAGGAATTTGTCATATTTTAAAGAATATTTATAAAAATGCAACAACAACAATTAGATTGCATAATGATACTGGGAAAGTCAACATTGAAAAGGTGTAAGACAGGATGACTCTATATCTCCAAAACCTTTTATAGCAATGCTTCAAGAAGTATTTTGTGGATTAAAATGAGAAGCTAAACAGTGAAGTAAATGGAGATTATTTAAGTCATTTAGATTTTGCAGATAATGTAGTTGTTTTTGCAGATAATACTTTAGAGCTGCAGGAAATGTTGCAGGAGTTATCAGATAAAAGTAGTAAAGTAGGACTAAAGATAAATGTTAAAAAGACTAAAGTAATGTTTAATCGATTTTCTCAAAATATGAAAATAAAGATTGATTATGATGAGTTAGAAGAAGTTAACAGTTACAAATAACTTGGTCAGATTATTAATACAGATGAAAACATAATGGAAGAAATTAATCATAGAATTAAACTTGGTTGGAGTGCTTTTGGTAGTAATAACTTGATACTAAAAGGAAATATGCCTATGTGTTCGAAAAGGAAATTTTTTAATAAATGTGTTTTATCAGTTCTTAGTTATGGATCTGATACTTGGACACTTAATAGAAGAGCAATACAGAGATTCAGACTACTCAAAGAAGTATGGAAAGATGCATGTTGGGAGTAACAAAAAGAGATTGAAAATGCAATGTATGGGTAGGAGAACAAACAGGTGGTACTGACTTCATTGAAAAAATTAAAAGATTGAAGTGAAGTTGGGCTGGACATATTGCTAGAAGAGATAATAGATGGACAATTGAAACCTTAAACTGGATTCCAAAAGACTGTAAAAGATCCAGAAAAAGACCACATGTTAGATGAATGGATGAAATAAAAAAGTGTTCAGGGGTGATATGGAGAAGAGAAGCTAAAGATTGGAGAAGATGGATTGAACTTGGAGAGATCTTCATCTTGCAGTGGATTGATAATGGTTGATGATGATGATGATTAAATATGCTTAGTCTAAAGTCTATATATGTAAATTAAATGGAAGCAGATAATCTCTGGTAGCTAAGAATGATCTTATTCATAAGCTCTTTTCTTCTTTGCGCTTGTTGATGCATGAATACCATCATTCTTACCTGTCAGAAGTTGTCTTTTTCCATGTAATATATATATATATATATATATATATAGAAGTATGGTACATATATATATATATATATATATATATATATATATTTGTACCATACTTCTTATCACTGATGGTGCCACTAAGCCATTGTTACATAATGATGAATTGTCTGATATAAATGCTACCAGCTAGACACAGGAAGAGAAAGAGATCTTAAGTACTATTCAGACAATTGAGGGGCAGAATACGGAAACAAATGTAAACAGAAGGAAAATAATTATTAATAATTCTTAGGTTTATTCAATTCAAAAGAAATATTAGTTCTAAAAAAAGCATAATAAAGTTTGATCCAAATTTCACAACCTTATTGGTCTGAGAGTGCAAGTGAAGATTCGATAATTTTGTTTTCTCGTCTAAACCTATAGGTTTTTGTCATGATCTTCTTGCCAATGATTTACCTACCTAATTTCTGTTCTCCTTTCATTTCTATTTTCCTCATTGTTAGAGATTTTTAGTAAAGGCTATCTTGAATGGAGGTTCACTAACAGTATGAGGTGATTGTTCCTTAACCTGAGAAAAGAATCTGGGACTGGCACAAAGATATCATATGCTCCTTAAACACTCATAAGGTCTCACATTTATTATAGGCCCTTAAGGTTACCTCAGTACAAGTAAAGAGAAAGGATTACGATTTACGTAATATTAAATATAAAAAAAATAAACAAATCTCTCTTTATATGGCATAAAAGAAAACAGAATTAAATCATAATCAATAAAATGCCAGTCAAAAAATGCAGAAACACATCAAACTAAATTGATTTCAAACAAAATGGTACAGGTGATGTAAAAATGAACTACTGTTCTCTGCCAAAGCCTTTAACAACAAATAATAATAATACATAATAATAATAATAAATGAATATAAACTATTAGCTTGCAATACCCTCATTTGCCAAACCAATAGAAATAAAATCTTGAATTATCTACAATTTATAGGTCATAATAGAAAATGCATATAATAAAAGAAATATTTATAAATCGACTAAAATTAACTGAACTTATACAAATAAGCCTATCATATGTTCATCTTTCTTTTTCTTTAAATAGCAGTCTTATGGACTTAAGCCCTAGTTAATATAAAAAGAATGTCTGGATACCTTCGAGGCTTAACAGGCTTAAATTTTCACTTGTGATTTGTTCCAGTGGTTTGTGCAAGATTCAATTCAAGGAAGTGTACACTGCTATTGTTTTTGTTCTCCAGGAAGCTGGTTGGGGAATATGAAAACAAATTTCAGGATCAGTCTCAAACTTTTAAATTAGGACACGTTAATGATGAAACAATTTTAGAGCTCCGGGTTTCATCTAAGGACAGTTTTAGCAGAGCATACTTTTGATATTTTTGCAACACATGTAGTTTCTGCATTGGGAATTGATGATCAATCTCTAATTTTTTTGAAAGTCAATTCTAGAATTGAAAACTCTATAATAATAACAACTGAGTGATCTTTTTTTTACTTAATAGTTTCTTTAGCAATTAGAGTCTGTCCAAAATGAAACTGAATGGCCTCACCTTTTCTCCCTCTTTTTTTTTCTTTTTGAATTCCCTCTTTAAAAAATGGAGCTTTTATATCATATTCTTTATCTTCTGCCAGATCTTAATTAAAAATATAACCAGGGCTATTTCCTTTCTTATTTTTTTTAAATACCACTTAAATCTTAATTAATTAGAAAACAAGTCTCTGCTTTTAAAATAAAATTTTGGTTGGTTTTAATCACAATAGTTTTAAACTAAGACAAAAAAGAAAATTATCTTAATTAAAATCTTTTCACAGTAAAATTATACAATTTAAAAATATACTTGGGTGTGTGAGATATACATCTAATTATAATGGCATGCAAACTCCTATAAATATATGTTTTTCTGATTTCAAAATAGTTGACTTTTGAAACAGAGAAAGCCTCTGGTTCAATATAATGTCACAATATTTACAACTGATTATTTATTTTATAATCATTACTAACTTTTATATATAAGATAAAACAATTTTTAAATAGCTCATTGCAAGGTAAAGGCCTTTCTATCATCTCATTGACAAACATGGAAGGAAAAAACAATATTTATGAGGTTTGTCAATTGCAAATGATACAAATTTTGAGTGCGGCTTAAATCTATTATCTAAGCACTTATTTACTACAAAATTGAGCATTTAATTTAGATTGTTATGGCCAATATCTGCAATAAAAATCTCATGAAAGCATTGCAGGTATTTCAATGATTCAGAAAAAGTAAACTAACATCATATTTCATCAAAATTGCTTATCTTTATGGTCTACCTATCAAAAAGATCATGTTCCATTAAGACCTATTGTTATTTCTAAAAATTTACCTTGCATAAATGTGTCAAGATTTCTTCTGAAAGTTCTTAGTCCTTTGGCATACAAGACAAGTCCTCTGTTAAAGATTTTAGACAGTTTGGGAAATTAATCAAGAACATGAAAATTAAATGAACTGCATACTAATAAGCATTGATGTGGAAAGTTTATTCACAAATATACCAGGTGTATTGTATACTGTAAGAAAAAGTTAAATGGTGATAATAGCTCACAAACCAGCACTCTTAATATTGATAGTATAATGGAAGTATTAACATACTGCATAACAACAACCTACTTTCAATGTAACACAGAATTATTCCAACAAAATCAAGGAATGGCTATCATCTCATCATTGACAGCCCTGATTAGCAATATTTACATGGAAGATCTTGAAATCACAGCCATAAAATGAATTCTGCATCTATCTAAAGTTTGGAAACACTGTGTTGATGATGTATTTGTTGTATGGCCACATGGTGGAGCATTACTATACACTTTCTGGAAAAACATCACCAACATATTCTCTTTAATTAAATATACAATAGAATCAGAACAAGAACGAAAACTGGCATTCTTAGATGTTCTTGTGACAAGACTCCCTCATGGCAAAATCAAAACTACAATTTACAGAAAACCAGCACATACAGTAATATACATAGGTTACACATCCAACCACATCAGAAATATAACATGGAATTATATTGTTACTATGGACCAGAGTCAAGAAGATTTGTTCAAAAACCAGTGATTTGAAAAAAGAAAAGATAGAACAAATTCTTATAATAATAACAAATTCTTATGAAAAATCCTTATCCATCAGTAGTTACTAAAAAGACCTTAAATAGACTAACAAACAGAACTACCAAAAGAAAAAAATAATTATTAATACTGTAGTATATTTATATACACCAAAAATATCAGACAAATGAAGGAAAATCTGTAATGCATTTAATATCAGAATAGCTTTCCAGAAGCATAGCACATTAAGATAAATTCTTCCATCTACCATGCCTAAACTTGAAATTCAAAAAAAATAACACTGCATCTAAGAACTATGCTGTGAATGTTGAAGAATGTATATTGCTGAGACCCATTGCCCCATTGAAACTTGATTGCAAAAGCACAAACTGATGATTGGAAAAGAGAAAACTGATGTGCCATAGATAACAGATCATGTATATACTAATAAATATATGTTTAATTGGGAAAATATAAAAATATTGGATAGAGCGGAAAAGGTAAAAAAAATTCAGTGAAGCTTCTAACATGACAATGGTGAATAATCCCATAATTCAATCTAGTGAGACTTTACATAATGTTTGGAAATGACTAATAAACTTTGCTCTTAGTAAAAAGTGTAGAAATCATGAGGAACTTCATAGATCAAGTATATAAAATTTCTACTGACTATTGCCTTTGGCAGAATGACTCAGTTGGTTAAAGTGTTACCTTAAAATTAAGTATTCGAAAAAATCTAAGGATCTAGTTTTAATTCCCATGCTAGTACTATCAGTGGTCAGACCAGCAATACCCAAAGACCAGAGAACAATAATTGCTCTTGAAACGTTGTGCATATACTAACATATTGCTAGTACTAAGAGTTGAATGTAATTGGAATATTTAAATTAAGTTAAATTTTTCTAGAAGACAATCAATGCTTAATATTAGATTATGGAAACATTTCAATATATAAATATAATTATATATATTCAGTTTATGGTTATTTTTAATATATAAATATTAACATTAAATATTTTTTACTATTATTTTATCAAACGGATATTAAAATGGTTTGATGATTATTATTAAATTACTTGAATTTAAAAAATTATGGTTCGATCTGAATATTTATTGCAGATATATATATATACGTATACGAAATACATTTTAGCAATTATTAATTAAATTGGGAGCTGATGAAATGTTAGATTATAGGATTAAACTTTGCAATAGCATTTAGTTAAGATATAATTATAAGGAATATTAACAAATAGTGTCCTGTAAGATTTTGCATATTGGTAGTAATAGACTTAAGTGCTAAAATTTTTATATTTAAACCCAACTTGAAATTTTCACTGCCCAAATGACTTTCCAATAGCTAACAGGTTAGTCCTTTTTTAAAAAATATCAACAGGATCCTGGTGATTCTTGTATTCAATATTTATAGATCACCTAATGAGTGAAGGCTTTTCATGATGGGCATTTATAATGAAAGTAGACGATGAATGTTTATTATATTGTATAGTTGAGATGATATCTGCACCGATAAAAGAAATAAATTGAAAAAATATATATAGAACAGTGCAGTGGTTGTCTACCCTTCCACGAGATGTTAAATATGGATAGAAACTATCATCCACCTTGCACGGTATAGTATAATGGAGAATCAGGCTGTCAACACGGGAATGGAGATTCATGTGGTTGATACCTATTGTTTCTCTCATGAGTGAATGGTATTTATAAAATGCTTATATATATATATCTCTCATGAGTGAATGGTAAATGCTTATATATATATATATATATATATAGTAAGCCTATCCCAACACCTCTCATACCTTTCTTATCAACAAATGCCCGAGGGCGCCAATTCTATTGATCATAGGATAAACTACTAGTCTGATCTTGCTTTAAAATTATTAATGAGACTCTTATAATACTGTCCTATCGTAGATTAGCTCAGTTGGAGGTTAAAGAGATCTATAAGGTGTAAAATGTATATTAGATGTGGGAAGAAACATTATGATTAATAGAAACAAAACATCTATTAAGTTTTAAAATAAATAAATAATTAAAATTGGTAAAGATCTACCCTTTAAATTTCCAAGTTATAGTCAATATCTCATTTCCTCCCACCAGCCACATGCATTGAACAACCTCTTCTGTGTGGTAAAATTAAAATAATAAAATAAAGATGTAATGCTGATTAACTATACTGTATGGTAAGTTAGAATTAAATACAAGATAAAATATAACACTATTTAATTTTTAATTATACGGTAATTTAAACTAAGTAACTGAATTAATGTCTAATCTAAATAATCAGGGAATATCTCAGGGAATTAATTTATTGCATGACTTAATTTTAAATTTATACCTTCCATCAACTATTAGTTACTATTGTAAAAGTAATGACATAAATTAAGCATTATCTTAATAAAATAATAATAGTTAGGTAATAGAAATGAGAGAGGACATAGACTTGTGGAGTTTGCAGAAAAAGAAAAACTTTAAATTATGAATTCATTTTTTGAGAAAAATGTTAAAAGGAAATGGACATGGAAGCATCCAAATGAAGGTACAGCAGAATTGGATTATATTTTGACTAACAGAAAATACATATTTCAAGATTGTAATGTTCTTAATAAATTTAACACAGGAAGTGATCATCGATTAGTAAGGTGTAAGTTACGTGTTAATGTAAAATTAGAGAGACAAAAATTATTAAGAAAAACCAATATTTACAGTTGATATTCCTAATCTTCAGAAACATTCTAATGAATTTAAATTAGAACTTACAAATAGGTTTCAAGTGTTAGGAGATTTTGAACATGATTCAGATTTGAATGAAATTAATATGAAAATAACTGATACACTTTTAAAAACTGCAACAAACATAGCTGGTAGAAAAAGGAAGCAATTGACTAATAAAATTTCTACTGAGACTAGAGAATTTATGAAGAAAAGAAGGAATATGAAGATATACAAAAATGATGTAGTAAAAAGAATTGAATATCTCGAATTTTGTAAAATGGTACGGAAAAGAGTTGAAAATGATATAAGAAAGTATAACTGTGAAATAGCAAGGAAAGCTGTAGAAGAAAATAAAAGTCTCAAAAATGTTAAACAACATTTTGGTATTAGTAGGAAATTTATATCTGCAATAAGAAAAAAAGATGTAATTATTACTAAAAAGAGAGATGACATCATGAAATTGGTAGAAGATTTTTATCAAGAATTATATAGTAGTAAAGAACAAGTACCTCCTACATCTATTACATCTTCCGAATTGCCCAGAATTTTAAATGAAGAAGTGAGACATGCAATTAAGTGCATGAAGAAAGGAAAGGCTCCAGGAAATGATGGAATTATAATTGATATATTAAAAGAAGCAGGTGAAGAAATAGAAACAATTTTAGCAAAGTTATATACCAAATGTCTAAATGATAAAGATGTACTGGAAGATTGGAAGAATGCAGTAATAATATTAATATTTAAAAAAGGTGATAAAGAAGATATTAGAAATTACAGACCTATCAGCCGTTTATCAGTTTTATATAAAATTTTTACCAAGATAATTACAACTCGTCTACAGAGAACTTTGGATTTCCACCAACCAAGAGAACAAACTGGATTTAAAAGTGGTTTTAGTACAATAGAACATATCCCGGTATTGAAAGAAGTCATAGAAAGGACAAACGAATATGAGTTGTCATTATGTTTTGGATTTGTAGATTATGAAAAGGCATTCGATTTTATACACATTTCTTCAGTGATTAAAGCATTGGATCATCAAGGTATAGATCGAGGATACTGTAATATTTTAAAGAATATTTATAAAAATGCAACAGCAACAATTAGATTACATAATGATACTGGAAAAATCAACATTGAGAAAGGTGTAAGACAAGGTGACTCCATATCTCCAAAACTCTTTACAGCAGTGCTGCAAGAAGTATTTTGTGGATTAAAATGGGAAACTAAAGGAGTGAAAGTAAATGGAGAGTATTTAAGTCATTTAGATTTCGCAGATGATGTAGTTGTTTTTGAAGTTGTTTTTGAAAATAATGCTTCAGAGCTGCAGGAAATGTTGCAGGAGTTAGCAGATGGAAGTAGAAAAGTAGGACTAAAGATAAATGTTAAAAAGACTAAAGTAATGTTTAATCGATTTGCTCAAAATATGACAATAAAGATTGATTATGAAGAATTAGAAGAAGTTAACAGTTACAAATACCTTGGTCAGATTATTAATACAGATGGAAACATAATGGAGGAAATTAATCATAGAATTAAACTTGGTTGGAGTGCTTTTGGTAGAAATAACTTGATACTAAAAGGAAATATGCCTATGTGTTTGAAAAGGATGGTTTTTAACAAATGTGTTTTACCAGTTCTTACTTATGGATCTGAGACTTGGACACTTAATAGAAGAGCAATACGGAGACTTCAGACCACTCAAAGGAATATGGAGAGATGTATGTTGGGAGTAACAAGAAGAGATCGAAAACGCAATGTATGGGTAAGACAACAAACAGGTGTTACTGACCTTATTGAAAAAATTAAAAGATTGAAATGGAGTTGGGCTGGACATATTGCTAGAAGAGATGATAATAGATGGACAATTGAAATTTTAAACTGGATTCCAAGAGATTGTAAAAGACCCAGAAAGAGACCACATGTGAGATGGATGGATGAAATAAGAAAATGTGCAGGGGTGTTGTGGAGAAGAGAAGCTAAAGATCGGAGAAGATGGATTAAACTTGGAGAGACCTTCATCCTGCAGTGGATTGATAATGGTTGATGATGATGAATAAAAAAAATAAGGTGCATTTTGATTTCAGTTCATCATTTAAATAATAAATGAATAATACAATTTTCAGAGAATCATTAAATGATCAAACATTTCATATAGTGTTTGGATCAAGAAAAACAATATAATCAGATCTGGACATATTCATCATTAAATTATGGAATAGTGCAATCATATCATATTGGATATGTAGACGTGTGTGCATGTGTGGAAATATAGAACACGAATGCATGTCAAAGAAGAATTCTGAACACAGCTTTAAATAAATAAAACATTTATTACAAGATAATTAAATAAACATTTGGCTTTATAGTTTATGCATATACATGTTTTGGAATAATTCTACCATCAATGATTAAATAGTCCATATGAAATAAACAACATAAAAATAAGCTTTCTGTATTTATTTTAACATATGCCAGCTATCAATCCATTTTGATGAAGGAAACATTATAATATAAGCACCAAAATAATAAACATGAAACTAAACCTCTTGGTATCTTACTTATGAAATATATTCAAGCTATCAGTCAATTCTGATACCTATGACACAGAAACTTATAATACTTTTCTAAGATAACTAAGCATGAAATTGATTTCTTGGTATTTTACTTCAAATACACATACATTACCAGTCAATTCTGATATGCTTATGGAAAATAAAACTTTAATTAAACCCTGGCACTAAGATTATAAAATGTGAAACTAAAATTCTTGGCATTAATATGAGAGGGATTTAAATCTGAGAGCAAGAGGTCTAGATATCCTTCACAAATCAAATGGATAATTCTATTGAATGGCTACACTTTCATTCTTCTCCTTGCTTATTCAAAATGAGGATGAGACATTCTGAGAGTAAAATCTAAATAATTACTATAATAACATTTGAAACAGTGATTAAGGAGTTACACATTAATGATGGATTTTCTCCATACCTTCTGAATTAATAATATTTTATGCATGTGTCTGAATTATGCTACCTGCTATAAAATAATTAATATAGTTAAATCCAATCAGTTACTTATGAAATATGGATGATGACAATGGTCAAACAAGCTTTTACAGAACTTCTACTTCAGCTGTTCTGTGAGAAAAATCAATTCTACCTTTATTTATTTTTTCTTATCAGCAAACTATCTTACACTTGGCTATGAATAAATGATGAAAAAGCATTCCACATAAATATATGAGGGATGAAAAATAGACTTCTTTACTCTAATCCTTTAAATAACTAAAACACAGTGACTCCCTAGCCTAATTCTGAGTCTTAAAATAAACTGATGTGGACATTGTTTCATCACTGAAAAATAAAAGAAATACACTACTTGACTTCACATACTATAATTATCATAAAACACAACTACTTAATCCAGAAACATAATCCACTCGTGACAAATATTTTAATAAACTAAAGAAAGAGCTACATCAATCCCTGACAATATAATAAATAACATAAACAATTTCGTTCTGCATAGCCACTAAATACATTTCAATCTAAGCATAATAAAGAAATAATAAATTCACTCTTAAATAAATCCCTAAACTTTTCACTGCTTTTTGGCACATTTCATCATCCAAAACTGATGGGAACTAAAGTATTTCTATTTTCAATTCAAACATTATTATAACTGGATCAAAGAACCCCTAAACTTTTCACTTCTTTTTGGCACATTTCATCATCCAAAACTGATGGGAACTAAATTATTTCTATTTTCAATTCAAACATTATTATAACTGGATCAAAGAACAGATAGGTATATAAGCATAATAATGCATAAACAATTTCAAATCGCATTTGATAAAGAAATGCTGTATCGACATTGATTAATAAGTTATAAAAGAAATAATGAATAAATATCTCATTTTTGACGAAGTATAATATTTTAACTTGGAAATATAATAATTATTACTAAATAAGCAAGACAAAATAACTCTTTGGTATATTTGGCATTAGCCCATAAATTGAAACAAAAGGTTTGGTTTGGGATAAACAACAAATCTTTAAATTTGGAGTAAAATAATCATTGAGAAATAAACCTCATAACTTCTTGAAAACACAAGGATAAACAATAAATTTTATGTTACTACCCCTTTTCAAAAATGAGCTGTTAATTACTGAATAGTGAACAGATATTTTTATTGTTAGCACATGCATATAGAAATATAAGTACATAATAAAACTATACTAAAATAATCACTAATTACTGAGTATAATATTTTTCCATATTATACTTTTGTGAGATGTTCTTGAAGAGAGAAATAATCAAATAATAAAATTTTTAAAAAATCATAAGACAAATTTTTTAATCTACCTATCTATCGAATGCTAACAAAAATAATAATAATCATTAAAGCTTTTTTTTCTTGTCTGGAATGAAAAGTTCATTTATAGTCTATAGATGACATATCTTAGTCATGTAATAAATGAAGATGATCATTGGTATAATCATAAATATGGATAAACACAACAATTTCCTGCAGGGAGATAAATAATATTAATTAGATCTAATTGGATAGCATTTCAAAGTTCTCAGCAGTAGCTAATGAAACCGCTGGCAATATAACACATGAAAATCTTCATTATAGTAATAAATATCTAATGTAGCAGGATAAGTTGAACAATAATTTATTATTTAATTCATTAGACATGTTTAAGCATTTGTTCCAAGTTTTCAAAAAGTCATTCACAAAGTAAATAACTAATACGTTTATAAAATCCATTTAAATTCATGTGAGTTTATTAATAATATACTTTAATAAAAAAATCAAATGCAAACAAGGAAAACAATAAAACAAAAAAAAATCACATCCAGTTTTATGCTCTTCAACTCATTCATTATTCAGCGCATTTAGATAAGTTATTAGTTCATTAAATCATATATCATGCATTTATTTCTTATTTCCAGATACAAATGGTTAGGTATATATTTTGTTAATAATAATAATAAAGCAGGTTCAAATAAGTTATTCACACACACATCCTTTTATTTAATCTTTATTACATTACAGGTAGAAAAAATTATCAACAAAGAGTCTCTGAAGTGATTTATGAAAAAGTTCAGAATAAAACTTCCAGAATTATAATAAAATTCACATATTCCAGTTATTTTTTTAATGTTAGAGATTAAATCTAGATAAATCAAACTTATAATGTAGACACACATTTCTATTACTTCTTTAACATTAGAGATAAAATTTAGGTAAAGTAGATTTGACATATAAACATACATTTCAATTATTTCTTTAATATTCAAACTTGAAGTTAAGCAAAGCAAATTTAATATATAGGCACACTTATGTATCTCAAATGATGGTTTTAGAATTTAGATTAGTCAATTAGAAGTAGGTAAATGTATCTTATTTTCAAAGTGTTTTATGTCTGCATATTTCCTCTTTTTATTTTCCTCAGTAGAACTTCTGAGCTATTTTCATCTAGAAAATTAATAGTAATTTTTACTTTTAAGTTTGGACCATGGAAGAACTAACTTGTAGAAACAAATTATACTAATAAAAACGTTTTATGGAGAGACGATTGTTGAAATCAGAAAAGCAAAGTCAACTTTTTGTAAAAGGATTCCCCCTTTATACCAGATTATTACCCAAGCATCTGTTCTTCCATAAATCCAAGGTCATTCAAAAGTTAAACTCTAGGAAAAAACTGCTCCTCCCATTGCAGTGAGCTAATTAGTTCCAAAATATGCAAGAATCTTTTTTTCTTGAAAAAAAAGAAAGAAAAATTATTTTGTCTTTAAAAAAAAAATCAAATAAATTGAACCAAGAATAAAATATTTTACATTTCTAAAGTAACAAAATAAAAAAAAAATATTATTTTAGCAAATAAAATATTTAATAGTATATTTGTCTGTTTACGATCTGCTAGTCCAGTGATCTACTGATTCATTTAAAATGTAACTAAGCTGGTTATCCAAGCTATTTGTTATGAAATCAAATATTTTGCTATGAGACATGATATTTGGTAGTACAATGAAGTACATGAATGGAAAATGAAGCTGAAAGATGGCACAAGCATACATGAACATCCATAAATATTGTACTACAGGTACTAAACTGATCTGACTGAAATGACAGTTTCTAGGATGATAAGCCAAACATATTGCACTATTTACACTATGGATTGAAATATTATAAGCAAATAAATCAGAGAATTATCTAAACAAATATCAATACTGTTCTGCAGACAAATAAAAAAAAGCTTGGATCAAATAAAACTAAATTGACAATTTCTGTGACAAGCCATACCCCTTTCTAACATTAATTACTCACTAAAGAAAAATATTAAACATCTCAAAACCTTCACATTATATCTATAAGTGCTTTTAAATGTAGTTTTAGGTCAATGATAAAACAAAATTAAAATTTCAGGTTATTTCATTTTTTTAGTAAAATACAATAAGTTGCTACTGATACAGTGCTATATGATTACAATCAATATTTCTTGTGCCTATCCAGAAGGTTACAATATATATATATATATATATATATATATATATATATATATATATATATATATATATTACAAGTGTTATATATAGAGTTCGCAAATAAGCTCTTAACAAGCTTTGCAGAATATCTCCAATCCCAGACCAGTTTCTGCTACCAGCTTCCTCAGTGATGTACTAGGGATATTCAAGCATTAGATTAAAAATAGCAGAACAAACCCAGGACTTTATCTAATGAATAACTATTAAGTAGAAAATCTGAAATTTTCAGACATTCATGTCTTCCAATCCAGCTACCTAACTTAAATAGCCATATGGGGCTGAACCAAGTTAAGATAGCCATATATTAAGAACTTTACCATATGATGTATCTGAACTTGGTTCAGTCCCATATGGCTATTTAAGTTAGACAGCTGGATTGGAAGACATGTGAATGTCTGAAATTTTCAGATTTTCTATTTAATAGTTATCCATTAAATAAAGTGGAGGGCTTGTCCTGGTTTGGAAGAAGCTATTGGAAGAGAAAATAAATTTTGAAACGTATCTATCAATAGAATTTAAATATGAGGAGAAAGAAAATAATAAAAATGATTTTAAATCTCACATGCATTCTTATGATTTGAGAAAGAGGACGCTCTGAGGAAGATACTTGATATTGTACTGAAACATCATCAATTTGGCTTTTTCACTACATGGAATATCTCGCAGATAGTAATAATAATATGACATCTTTTATCCATGAAAATATTAGCACATACACACACACACATATATATATATATATAATTCTGAGTTCATGTGTTGGTGGAGGTTATGATAGGCTGGAGTTGAAATAAAAATACACTGCTAAAAATCAAAATCCTTGAAAATATCTTTATAGCGAAACGATTATGCATTATTTCACAAAGTGTTAAAAGTGGATAGAAACCACTTTCTATTTTGTTAGAAAGTGATCTAAAGCAAGAATATTAATCAATAAGCCTGGATATAGAAGTCCAGGTGTTTGATATATATATATATATATATATATATATATATATATATATATATATATATATATATATATATATATAACATAAGGGGTGAAAGTTGTTCATGTAATGCATGCATAATCAGAGAATATGGTTTGAGATTTTGTGATGGTGAATGATAATTATGTGGTAGAGTTGATATAAAGATGCATTGATAAAAGCAAAAAAATTTGAAAACAATGTATTATATAAATCATTTTGGTATACCACTTATAGCTAAATATATATATTTATTAGATTATTAATGTAACTATGAATAATTTTCTTATTTTCTACATAATTGTAATACACGATTGGTAATGAAAACGTCACAGAAAAGGTAGTTTTTTAAAAAATATATTCAGCTTTCTTACTGACCTAGGATGCTTTCAATATATAATGTGTATCATATGCATAGCTTATAATCATATTACTCTAAGCTATGTTGGTGAAATACACAATATATTGAAAGCATGTTTTTTTATTAAGGAAATATTTATTGGAATACAGATTATACAAATTACATTAGATTACAGCACTATTCATTTACATTCATTTTAGTCTTTGTTTACATTGATTGAATTCAACTCGAATTTGCATTTCTCTTTTATCTTGTGAAGATTTATGTCACATCTTGGTCTTTGGTTATACCGCATCAAATCAAGCAGCCATTTTTCAATTGGTGGCAGGTTTTATCTGTTTTGTGTTGTCTTTGTTTTTTCCCCTTTTCATCAGTCTTCCTGTCATCACTTTCTCTATCTTTATACCTTCTTCTTTCTTGTCTCTTGTAGTTTCAGTTGACAGATCATTTTATAACTTAGATGTCAGTTTAAGAGGTTTTATTGTCAGCTCATCCAGAGTGATCTGTTCCCATGTGTCTGCATACAGTCTGTGGGCTGTTATAAGATAGACTCTGGTTTTCAGACCGCAAAGGTGTTTTTTGAAGACTTGCCATGGGTTTGCCGAGTTGTCTTGAAAAACACTGTGACACCTGGTCAGCTACTTTGCAAAGAGAATCATGCTTTCTATTCAAATTATAGCAAATTGTCCAGTTCTCAGTGCCCCATTGATGTCCAGTGTCTGAGAGCATCCTGACCTAATACTAGATACCAATCTCATCTCCATGTCTCTGAATTTTGAGCAATGGGATATAAAATGATCAATATCCTCCTCCTGGTTGCATAATGGGCAGATGGGAGAAATGCTCTTAAATCCCCTATGATCTACCAAAAATTGATTTGTTGGAAGAGTGTCCAGACTGAATTTGATAATAAAATTTACTAGCCTGATGTCCAACAACCAGTGTTTGGACTTTTTTATCAATGACTTTAAGGTTGATTCTAGCCTGACTGGGTTACTCTGCTGACTGGGGTGCATGAGTTTGTAAGCATCGCAGTACCTAATCTTTCTTTCAAAAAAAATCTTCTTTGGCAGATATGAGCCCTGCCATGTGATCCTCCATTTCTGTTACCCACCTGTTCTTGTTAGGCAGTGGGGTGTCAGTGGGTTCAACTGAAGAGGAATGTTGAATTCTATCTTGTAGATCTTTAGATATTCTCAGAATAGCTATCGTCCTCTGCATAAACAGTACCTGAATGTCATGCAGACCAAAACCATTTAAGTCCTTGGGTTTTCTCATTCTATTGAGGCCTATACAAACAATTCTACCAGGTGATGATTTCCATAACACTTTTGTACATTGTGACCCTATTTTATTTTGGAAGGTCTTGGTCGGCCTGATAAATGGTAGATAATATGCAATTCTTGGGAAGACCAGCATATTCAACAGTGTCACCTTGCTTGGAAGTGACAGGGAGATCAAGGATAAGGTGCCAGCCTTGCTGGTCTTTTCTAGTAACATGGATTCTATCTGATGTCTCATTGCTGACCATGACAATGTCACTGGCAGCCCTAGAAAATTTTGAGGTGTGCCTGTGAAGTTAGATGTAATGGTTTTGCCACTGCAGGCTTTCCAGATTGCTGTCTTTGCTGGATTCACTTTCAGATGGTACTTGATAGCATACTGTTCTAGAAACAAGTGTAGCTGGGGAAGATGCTTCACAGATGGGAGGATGATGGTTACATCATCTACATATGATATATGGTGAATCACCTCCCCCAGTGTTGGAATAAATACTCTAGGCAGCCTTTTCTTTACATCTTTCAAGAAGGGGTCAATATATGTTATCAAACACAGGGTGCTTAGTGGTGACCCCTTTGGTATGGAGATGTGTGGCTGGAATCCAGGGGCAAGAGAGCCATCTAAAGATACATACATATTTCTGTTGAGGAGCAAATTAGTGATAATGTTAATGTAGACCAATGGAACTCCATAGTGCCTGAGGACTGTGAAGAGTTGAGCTGGCACCACAGAGTCAAAGGCTGCTGAAAAGTCCAACTGTACAACCACTGGTAAAGACTTTCTTTTTTCCCTGATGTTGTCAAGCTTTACCATGAATTTGTGAACAGCATCTCCAGTGGAATGATCTTTGCAAGCAAATTGATGCCTGGAAATTTTTTCAAGCAGCTGCTGCTGAATCTTGTCTTTTATTATTGATTCGACAGCTTTAATCAAGAGTGGTGTCATAGAGATTGGACGCAAGTTTGTAAAATCAGGTGGGTTGATTGTTTTTTGAGGAAGGGCACAAGAGCAATCAGATACAGGTCAGGGATGGGCTGGGACTTCCCTGCCAGTACACCAATTATTCCCTGTACCACAGGTACAGTGAACCTGCATAGGTGGACCAAGACAAACCTTGGGATCCCATGCAGTCCAGGATGTGTTTTTTCAGGGTAATCCAGCAGCTTCTGCATGATGAGGTCTTGTGAAATTCCATTATCACCCACCTATTCTTCTTCCTGCCAAAAGTCTCCTATACTGAATGGGTCACATTGTAACTTATCCTTAAAATGCATGTAAATTTTGTGTAACATTACTTCTCCTGTGTAGCTGCATTTGTTTATGATGATCATGGAGGGTGTGGGTCTTTTCCTGGCACCAACTTCCCACTGGAGATAACTTTGTGTCCAGTTGTGCTGTGCTTCCAGATGTACTTTGGCCCTCTTTACTGCTATGTATTGTGCCAGCACTCCCTGTCTTTCTCTATATTGACCTTTTAGACTCATGATCTCCCTGACACTAGCTCCTGTGGCTGAGAGCTGAGCAACCTGGTTGCCTATTGTGTCCAATTCCTTGAGTAACCTGATCATATCATTGGTTCATGCAGTAAAAGTTTTGATTAGACCACTCAGCACACCCACAAAGGCTTACCAGACATGGACTGGTGGTAGTGACAGAAGGCCTATTTTATGGAACAGAATATAGGCCTCAGAGAAAATCCACTCAGGAGTGTTGGCTTTGTTTAGCATTCTGATGGTTCTAGACTGTTGAAGTGAGGTTAAAGGCACCTGGTCTAGGTTGAGAGATATCAACATGGCCAAGTGATCAGAATATGGTACCAATTGGAATGAAGCATGTAGGATATGATGAAGTTCTGAACTATAGAACAAAAAATCTATAAGTGAGCAATACTGCCTAGTGTAGAAAAAATAGGAGTTTTCTGGGAAGCATCTCTCCCCACTCAGCAGCACACGATTGATCAAGTGCAAGAATTTAAGTGTGAATTTACTATATGCCATGTTGAAATCATCAAACAATATGACTGGTGACATCATTGATGCCACAATGGAATTGATTTTGTTAACTAATGATATTGCTGCTTTAGCACCTCTTCTCAAGTAAACATAGGCTAGGATTAGGATGAATTTCCCGATAGTTATTTCTGTGATAATTAGTTCATTGTCCATGAGGAGTGTTCTGGTACTGTTTATTTTTAGTTTTTTATTGATTAGAATTGCTACACCTGACTGGGCCATGTCTCCAGGTAAATATTGAAAGACTTCAAATTGGCTGAGAGTGTCATTGATCTTGTTGTTTAAGTTTCATTGCAGCTTTGTTTCGCCTAGGAACAGTATATCCAGGTGAGACTGATCTAGCCATCTTTTAAGAGCAAAAAGCCTTGCTAAGGAATTTAAACCCCTGATGTTTACACCTCCAATATTCAATGACATTTATAGTGATCACATGACATAGACAGACATGTTAATCGAGAAGGAGGTCATCGGGTGTGACAGTGTGCTCACTGGAACCTGATGAGTTCTCCCATTTAAGCTGAAGATCTGGATGTGACATTGTGCCTAGTTGGTGATCAACTGCCAACAGGCACCAGTCTGGATCATCTGCTATTGGCTCACTATTCCAATAACACTTCTCTTTTGTTGCACTTGTTGGTGTTAGGGTGTCAGTTTTTGACTCCCTTTTGTATTTTTTTTTGTCAAATTTAATTTTTTGTGGTTTGGGTGTGGATGTAGTGGGACTTTCCAGACTATCAATCGAATCTGAATCTGATAGCAAGCTTGCAGTTTCATCAGATTGCAATGTGAGGAGGTCGTCAGTCTTACGCTTTAGCACTCCCTATGTAGATTGGATGTGCGAAAGTATTATTTTAGCTTGCTCTGGTATTATTTAGCTCATCTCATGATCATTGTTCATCAGAACTGTTTTATTCTTTTTATCCAATAAATCTTTGGATGTGCAAGGTGTGTTTGACTCTATTTCTATCAATGTTATTTCTTCATTTTCTTGAGCTATATCATCTTTATGGCCCATTCTTCTTGTGGTTTGATCTTCTTTTCTTTCAACCCTGGATGATCCGCCAGATTGGTCATTTCCATACTTGGTTTGTTGTGCTGTGTTCTTATCTGCTGCCTCCATCATACACTTGTGTGTTCTTGTATTTCTCATTTTACAGATGGGACATAACTTTTGGGGGCATGTATTGACCAGGTGGTTGCAGTCACCGCATGCAAACCATTTTGGCTTTATGCCCCTAATAGATAAGTAGAGGGCATTTCTTTTCCTCAAGTACTGGTGGCATCTCTGTGGGCAGAATTCCTTGAGCTAATTTGAGGTAAAACACTGCAATATTTGTTAGGAGTTCTATTCCTACTCTACGTTCTGACAGATATTGAAATGACATGATTGTTCCATACTTCTCAAGTAGCTTTTGCAGGCCCTGACCATTAAAATTCATGAAGCAATTATGGATGGTACCATGGACCATCTTGGGTCGAGACAAGTCAATGTTAACTAGATATTTATCTCCAAAAAATATTTGCTTTCTTTGGAACAACTCCTTTTGGAGGACATTATGAAATTCAGCCACAAAATAGTGGCTATTCAGATGATGGTAGACACATTTCACAGCATTCTCCAGGTGTAACTTCTTCACTAGTAAGAAAAATTCATCGATGGGAAACTGAAAAAGTTGGCATTTTTTATTAGTTGTCGATAATATTAATGAGCTCTCATTATTGTAATTGAAAAAGAAATTGAACAAAATTACGGGAATTCTTTCATTAAACTCAAAGTTCATCATGTCATAATCATTTGGGTTTAATATTCCATTCTCATGTGATAGATTGAGTATAGAGGACTCATTTTCACCTAATAGAAAGTCCTCATTCAGATATGGAAGTTGAAATACTGTGTCTTCAGCATTGTTTCCATTTTTAGTATCTAGTTCTTCACTTTCTTCTGGTGTTTTAAATCTATGTTTAACTGTTTGAAATGGATGACTTTGGCTACTTTTCACCTTATCAGCATATGATGTACCTGCATAACCATTAATGATATTCATGTTTTTCCCTAAAACATTCACAGCACTTTCTCCCATTGCTATATGTTGAGTGTGATTACTATGTCCACTACCAGTCTCTTTATCACCTGCCTGAAATATTGCTTTAACTTTGCCTTGTTTTTGGGAAGTTTGGTAATAAATATTAACTTCATTTTGATTCTTTTTAATTTTTTTAAAAGCTTTTCCTGGTATTTTATTATTTCAATCATCAAGAATTTTATTTAGATTAGCTGTCTTAGTCAATTCTTGTTGAAATCCCACAGTTTTTTGGCTGAAATCATCTTGTTTTGCCTTAAAATCAGTCATTTCCGATTTAGCGTTATCTCTTGAGCTAATATTAACATGTTTTTTCTCAGTTAGCAATTTAGGTAAATTTGAATTTAGCAGTTTAGATAAGTTTGGTTCTACAACGGGATGAATAGCTTCTTTATTTCAGGTTGAATCTTGCTGGTTTTTTGAAGTAACCTTCAGAAGGCCTTTATTTTCAAAACTGTCAACTTCGTTTTTTTTTAGCATGTATATTCCCACGACTTTTTTTGGTGTTAATGTCCTCACTTCGGGTTTCGCAATTATTTTTCCCAATAGCAAATTTTTTGCTTTTAAGGTAAGTTTTCCCCTTTGGGTTTTCTTGTTTTTCCTGTGCATTTTTGTTTACATTTGGGACGTTTGGAACAATACTAGATGGTTTTGGAGCCTGCACATGCTCTTTTCCATTGAGAGTTATAGTATGATTTTTACTTTTGCTCGTTTTGTCAGAATTTTTGCTGACACATTGAGCATCCATGTTGGACAGTAATTAAACC
Organism: Epiperipatus broadwayi; assembly: GCA_028023455.1. Lineage (NCBI taxonomy): Eukaryota > Metazoa > Onychophora > Udeonychophora > Euonychophora > Peripatidae > Epiperipatus > Epiperipatus broadwayi. Next base: position 434,030 of record JAQFVV010012859.1, on the reverse strand, counting down.
TTTTGTGATAGAAGATTAATTAAATTAACAGTCTAAATTTAATAATTATCATTAAAAAGTTTACTTCAAAGAAAAATGAGTTATTTATCTTAAGTTACACAACACTCAAAAACACTAATAATAAAAAAATTTTTATACCAAAAAGAAAAAATACTTGCATAACGATATAGCAGTGAATATCCCTCTATGCACCACCTAGATGTATCTCATATCAAAAGCATGTTAGGTAGTAATAAAGCTGAATATTCAAAAAAACCTAACTTTTCTGTGGATGTTTCATTAACAGTCATATATTAGATTATTAATGGGAGGTTTACATTTACGTTGTTGCTAACCCATATGCAATTTATTTACAGTTAATTCTAATGACGCAACCTGTTTTACCTATTAGTGCATTTCATCGAAAAGCTGTCGGTCTCATATTATGTGGTGTAATTCTATGTTTAGCTGGACTTACGCTTGTTATTATCGGTGGTTTGCGAAACAAAGCAATAACTGAAAACAGTTCGTCAATAATCGCAGGTGGAATTTTAAGTTTGACCGGCTTAATTATTCTTATCGCTGGTGCAATGACTTATTCTAAATCTGTCAATCAATCTGATCATACTCCTGATAATCACAACATACAACCATACCGAATAAGGTAAAAAAAATATTTATTACTTAATAATGCAATTTTAATATTTTTACACATATTCTTTATTATTTTGTGCAAATAATATTATAGATAGATGCCCATTAATCCAAAACACCTTGTTCTTCAGCTGTTTTGAATGAATATATTTTAAATGTTTCAACAATAGTCCCCCCCCCCTCCTTTTCCTCTACTCATTATAACACATATTGTATTGGTTATTTAAACAACAATATATTACTATATGGTTATTTAAACAACAATATATATATATATATAAAGGTTTGTGATGATGGCATTTTACTTTTAAATATATGTCTGAATTATTTCCATTATTTAGTTCAGTAGTCCACAATTCATGGAAATGATTTTTTGAAATGAAACTAAATTTTTTTTAGGAAAATGATCTCTGTAATAAAACAAATGGCACATTGGAATCTCATCATAAAACAAAATTAATGGCATTTGGACAAGTTTAAACTGGCTAACATTGAATGAATCTTGCTCCTCCCACCATTTGACTTCCACTAACTTCAATTCTCGGATTAAATAAATAATCTGAACATGTGAGATCAAGATAGCAGTACGATATGTAAATCGATGAAAAACTGTGCGGGCTGTTTAAGCTTTTACTTCTCCATTATGTTCAGTTAAGTACCTTATTTTTACGTATTTCGATCATCATCACTTCTGCATTCTAATGAATATATCATCAGTATTTTTAATTTTAATATATTTTTAAATAAAAAAGAACAATATTTGACTTTTCATATGATGGAACACTGTAAACTCAACTTATATCATTGACTTGTCAGAAATTAGAAATAATCACACTGAACTAAAAAAAAGATTAAAACAATTTTTAATTGAATTTGTATCAAAACACTCACTCAATATAGCAGTATTATTCTCATTAAATATCATGCGATGCTAAATTTAATATTATGGCACGAATGTTCAAACTAATAGTAAATTTAATATTGCGTTATTTCTAATGTCTTAATAACAATTCTTGGCAGAAGTATATAAAGCTCAGTATTATCACAAAAGATCTTGGATCTAAATAAATATCTTAAATGAATAATTTAACCACTTCCTATCAAATCTTTATGGCATAGTAAGCATCATTAAATTGTTTATTTATTTACAATGTACCTCACTATAATTGATTTTCCAAACTTCATGCGGTGCCATTTCTGAATTACCAATGTGACCAATGTATTATGTACCAACATAAATTAGCCATTCAGCATAAAATTTTAAAATGTTGGCATTTCTAGTTCACGAGTTACTACACAAAAAATGACACTGTATTTTGTATCTTAAATATGTGAATATTAAATTTTATTTTAAATTGGTAAAATTGCAATTAAAAATTTTGGAATGATTTAAATTATGTGTGGCGATGATACTGTAAATTGTAAGACTCCCAAGAAGTTGATAAGATTTTATGCTGGGAGAAAAAGCATTGAATATAATCTATGAAGATCTAAAATACTTTGTCATATTTTCTGTCATATAAGACCTAAAATTTTTATAATGAATAGCTAAGGTATATCACTTTTTAGAATTTGCAGTCTTTCGGAGATAACTCTGAAAGCAGTCTGAAAATAGAACGAATTACTTTTTTATTGGTACATAATGCGGAGATATACATATGTTTGTGATTTTAAAAACATGATAAATGAATGCATTTGATTAACAATTTAAATATTTAAAAGAACAAAATATATCATCATCATCAACCACTATCAATCCACTGCAAAATAAAGGTGTCTCCATTTCAATTCATCTTCTCTGATCTTTAGCTTCTCTTTTCCACATCACCCCTGCATGCTTTCTTATTTCATCCATCCATTTCACATGTGGGTCTATTTCTGGGTCTTTACAATCTCCTGGAATCCAGTTTAAGATTTCAATTGTCTATCTATTGTCATCTCTTGTAGCAATATGCCAAGCCCAACTCCACTTCAGTCTTTTAATTTTTTTAATGAGGTCAGTAACACCTGTTTGTTCTCTTACCAATATATTGCGTTTTCAATCTCTTCTTGTTACTCCCAACATGCATCTGACCAAACTTGTTTGAGTGGTCTGACATCTCTGTATTGCTCTTCTATTAAGTGGCCAAGTTTCAGATCCATAAGTAAGAACAGATAAAACGCATTAAAAACCTTACTTTCAAATACATGGGCATATTTGCTTTTAGTATCAAGTTATTTCTACCAAAAGCACTCCAATTAAGTTTAATTCTTCTATGATTAATTTTATCTATTATGTTTCCATCTGTATTAATAATCCGACCAAGGTATTTGTAACTGTTAACTTCTTCTAACTCATCATAATCAATCTTTATTTTCTTATTCTGAGAAAATCCATTGATCATTACTTTAGTCTTTTTAACAATTATCTTTAGTCCTACTTTCATCTGATAACTCCTGAACATTTCCTGCAGCTCTAAAGCATTATGTGCAAAAACAACTACATCATCTGCAAAATCTAAATGACTTAAATAATCTCCATTTACCTTCACTTCTTTAGCTTTCCATTTTAATCCACAAAATACTTGCAGCAGCACTGCTGTAAAACCTTTTGGAGATATGGAGTCACCCTGTATTATACCCTTCTCAATGTTGACTTTCCTAGTAACATTATGCAATCTAATTGTTGCTGTTGCATTTTTATAAATATTCTTTAAAATATGACAATATTCTGGATCTATAACTTGATGATCCAATGCTTTAATCACTGAAGAAATGTTTATAGAATCAAATGCCTTTTTATAATCTACAAATCCAAAGTATAATGGCAATTCAAGAATCAAATGCCTTTTTATAATCTACAAATCCAAAGTATAATGGCAATTCATATTCTTTTTTTTTTCTTAACTTCTCTCAATACCTGGATATGATCTACTGTACTAAAACCACTTTTAAATCCAACTTGTTCTCTTGATTAATGGAAATCCACTGTTTTCTGTAGACGAGTTGTAATTATCTTGGTAAAAATTTTGTATAAAACTGATAAAAGGCTGATAGATCTGTAATTTCTAATATCTTCTTTTATCACCTTTTCAAAATATTAATGTTAATACTGCATTCTTCCAATCATCTGGCATATCTTTATCATTTAGACATTTCATATATAACATTGCTAAAAAATTTCTATTTTTTTCACCTGCTTCTCTTAATATATCAATTATAATTTCATCATTACCTGGAGCCTTTCTTTTCTTCATAAATTTAATTGCATGTTTCTCCTTATTTAAAATTTTGGGCAATTTGGAAGATATAATAGATATAGGAGGTACTTGTTCTTTATTACTATATAATTCTTGACAGAAGTCTTCTACCCATTTCATGATGTCATCTCTCTTTTTAGTAATAATTCCACCTTTTTTTTTCTTATTGCAGATATAAATTTCTTACCAATACCAAAATGTTGTTTTACACTCTTGAGACCTTTCTTCTCTTCTACACCTTCCCTGCTAGTTCACAGTTATACTTTCTTATGTCATATCATTTTCAACTCTTTTCTGCACCATTTTACAAAATTCGAGAATCCTTTTTAATGCATCATTTTTGTATATCTTTATACTCCTTTTTTTCATAAATTCTTTAGTCTCAGTAGAAATTTTTTGGTCAATTGCTGCTTTGTTTTACCAGCTATCTTTGTTGCAAATTTTAAAAGTGTATTAGTTATTTTAATATTATTTTAATATTAATTTCATTCAAATATGAATCATGTTCAAAATCTACTAATACTTGAGACCGATTTGTAAGTTCTAATTTAAATTTATTAGAATGTTTCTGAAGATTATGAATATCAATTGTAAATATTGTTTTTCTTAATAATTTTTGTCTCTCTAGTTTTGCATTAACACATATCTTACATCTTACTAATCGACGATCACTTTCTGTGTTAAATTTATTAAGAACATTACAATATTGAAATATGCATTTTGTGTTAGTCAAAATATAATCCAATTCTGCTGCACCTTCATGTAGATGCATCCATGTCCATTTCCTTTAACATTTTTCTAAAAAAAAAAAAAAGAATTCATAGTATAAAGTTTTTCTTTTTCTGCAAACTCCACAAGTCTATGTCCTCTCTCATTTCTATTACCATAACCAACATTTCCTACAGCACTTTCATCTTTTATTTGTTTACCAATTCTAACATTAAATTCTCCTATAACAATTTTAAAATGTTTTTTACTCTGATCAAAAACCTTTCGTACATCCATATAAAATATTCTATTACTTCATCACTATGAGAACTTGTTGGAGCATAAACGTGAAATATCTGCATTTGATATCTGCTATTAATTTGTATAACTAATCTTGCCACTCTGTCTGATACACCATCAATCTTCACAATGCTGTTCTTCCACTTTTTATTTATAATGAATCCTATTCCACTTGTATTTCCAATATTTGTTCTTTTATTGTAGAGTACATGTCCACTTTATAAATCAATTGACTCACTTTTTCTTCTAACTTCACAAAATCCAATAATGTCCCATTCAATATAAGACAGTTCTTCTAATTCTTGTAATCATCCTTCACTTGAAAGTGATATCCAGTTGTAAGAACCTAAATAAAAAGTCATCATCAAATGGCAGCCTGGGACCACAATCAGGGTATTCTTAGCACCCACCAGCTTTGGCCACCAACTGCTGCCTTGATTGGTGATTTTACAGCCTCCTGGGAATAAGGGCCATGCTTTATTTTTGTCTGTCATAATTGTATATATATATATTGAAAAAATATTTATCATTTACATATACATTTATTCGGTCTTATCAGGCAACTGAGAAGAAAGACCATGGTGTTTCTTGATTTTAAACTCAAAGGTAAAAAACCAATAAATTTACTATGCTGGCTAATGCGTGTTCATGAGCAGCCCATCCATGTTCGTATAGCATATGAATAATCACATAGTAATAGCAGCTGCAATGACAAGAACATTGCTCTGCTCAGTTCCTTTAAGGCCTCCAAGAGTAATCAAAAAGTATCCTTTTGGTTAATGGCAAACTCCTTTTTGCAGCCACAAAATATATCACTTTATCTTATGTGTTTATAATATGTATTTCAATGTTATAAAAGGTAGGTCTTTATTGAAGGTATTGTTTTTATTTTATGAAAGTGTTAGCTTTATGCCACTAACCATAATGCATCAAATCTATTTACATACTAATTGAACCTCTAGCTGTCATGTTCAATAACTTTTTACAGATTTTGCAATTCAACTATTATTTAAAATAGACTTGGTAATTTTCACCTGACATTTATATTTATTCAATATTAAAATATTATTTATGATTACTTATATAGGATTGAATCATAAAGTTTGAAATATTCAAAATAGACTTGGTAATTTTCACCTGACATTTATATTTATTCAATATTAAAATATTATTTATCATTACTTATATAGGATTGAATCATAAAGTTTGAAATATTCAAATCTAGTGTTATTAATATTTAATTAATAATGAATTATTTTAATCATTCATCAGATTTTTAAAGATTTTCAATAGTACCTAATCTATAATCAACTTCTTCATAATAATTTACAATATTCTCACTGTACATACACATGACTGCATAACTCTACTTTAGCCTCTATATGTATTAACAGATTAGTGGAAAATAATAATTATAATTGAAACTACTAACTATTATAGAAGCTTAGAAATATGAAAATTCTAATCAATATTATATCTGGTGTAATAATTTACAGTGTCAGTATTACAATAAACAGATATATATATATATATATATATATATATATATATATATATATATATATATATATATATATATATATATATATATATATATATATATATATATATATATATATATGTATGGGTCTCCATAAATTGTATCAATCTGCTAAAAAAATTTTAAATTTAAGATATATTTAGCTATATGATGTTAATTTTATTTATAACAATCTTTTAAAAAGTGTAATTAAAGTAATCTATGAATATTTGATATGTGAAAATTGTGCTGATGTTTGAGAGAGACGTTTCAATAGGGATGATAATAGTATATGGTTGGGAAAACTGGCCATAATCAATACTGCATTAATAAATTTAATAAATAAATGTTTAAAGTTAAAAGTTTTAAAAAGACAAGTTAAAATTAAATGCATATATTTATTGTTGATAAAGATTAATATTTAATAAGTGAATATAAATATTTTAATTATTAGTAATACATAATAGAAGATTAATATTTGATTTTAATAATATCGAATTATTATTTTAAAAGTTGTTAGAAGATATTATTTATTTTAAAAATATTTATTTTTAAAAATGAAATTGTTAGTTTATTTTTAGATTATTACAAGCGTTTGTAGCTGTGTTGTAAAACAGATGTTAGTTAGACACATACACACATGCTTGGGAGTTTTTTTTAGTAAAGTTGCAAAACTATTTTAAAATTCTGTTATAAAAATTTATAAGTATTATATTGGCTATCACGAGATAAAAAATAAAGATAATGAATGTGAAATATTAAATCTGATTTTTAAAATAGTGTTTAAAAAAAACGTAACGAATAAAAATAGACTTAGTTTGTTTATAAAAATAATCTTATAAAAGTTAAAAGTGAAATAAAGTAAGAAAGTATATTTTTAAAAAATGTTTAATGGATTTAAATAAATGATAAAGATTAATTTAAGAATTTAATAATGTGATAAATAATAAATATTAAATAAGTCATTATTTATTTTTAATTCTGTCTTGTTGGTAAAATATGTAAATAAGCTAGCAAGTTGATTGTTTAATTTACCAATCAAGTGGGGAGTTTCTTCGGGTATAAAACCAAGGTTCAATTGTTCGGAGGGGGATTGTGATTGTAATTTTTAAAGTAAAGTGTGCTATTAGAGATAGCTAAGAAAAATTATAGACGCTCTCAAAATCGTTTTAAAATTATAAGAGAGTGGTTTTAAATAATTTATAACAAGTTTTACCGTCAAATATGCAGTGCTAATTTTAATTATAATTTCCTATTGATCGTTTCTATTGAAGCTCAATTTACTATCAAATAGTCATGAAGACATCGTATAAGGATAAAATGTATTGGAGACTTTATACTAAAAATTTAACAAACGCTGGATTAACTAGGAGAGTTACTAGATGTATAAAAGTAATATGTTGGACCTTATATAAATTTAAAAGCTGATGGTAATTAATTTTTATAAAACAAATATTTAAAAGAATGAGAAATACTTCTTTATGAAGAAAGTATTTGTGAATTATAAATTTAAGTATATATCTTGATAAAGATATGATAATTAACAGTAATTACATAAATACTTGCCTTGTTAAGTCTTTATGGTGTAAAAGACTAAATTTTGACAGTTTTAAAAGGCAAATAAATTGGAAATTTAATGGGTAAAGAAATACCTATAAATAAAATTATTATATTAGTAAAGTCTGAACGCTGGTCGTACAGAAGAATCTAAAATTAATCTTACCTAAATATTCGTTAAGGAATGCGCAAATAAAATATACGTGGATATCCAAGTCAATTTTAGAACAATTAAGTAAGAACTTTATAAACTATAGACTAATTCTAAAAATAATAACTTTTAAATAATAATATTTTTTTTTCTTGAAAAGAAATGTATCCGGATCCCATAAACTATTTTAATTTTATTTTGTTTTGTGGTGGAGCTGACTTTTATTTTTATTTTAAAAAAAAAACGTTTTCATTTTTTTTCATAAAAACTTTTAAAACACGTGATGTACCGGAAAAGGAAGTAATGTTGGTGAAAGTTTGTGCCTAGGAAAAAGAACAATTATGGGTGAAAGAAGACACCGTTGGATTTTATGTAATATGTTTTTTATTTATTAACTAACATAAATATTTAATTAATTATTAATTTATTAAAGATAGGAAAGGTACATTTACATTTTTTTTAAAAAAAAAAAAGCTAAATATTAATATAACATTTCATTGCATAAAGTTTATTTTATAATTATACAACACGTAATATTTTAAAGAATAATTGTTGAGTGTAAATGTGAAATTATTTTGTAAAACTGTAATCCTGGAGGACATCGTGTGACGGACTGTACATTAAAGTATCATTTATGGTAAAAATTATATAATAGTAATAATTTGATGTATTTTGCTATGTTTTCTTTAGATCAACCAAATGTTATTTGATTGTTGAATGGATGGATGAATATTTAAAGAATATACACGCATGATATTAGTAATAACAGTTTTATTTTAATATGCATACTTTAAATTGATGATGTAAATTTAGTACAACGTAATATGAGAACCTAGAAATAATTATATGATTCTTTCGTGAATAAATTTTAATGTTTCTGCTACAATATTAGGAATTAGATTTATTATATTATTGTAAGTTATTTATTTTTCTTTTCAAGTTAGTAAGAGATATATAAAAATTTATATTTTATTTTTATTTTTATTAGATAAGTAAGTTAATTTTATGTAGAAATTTATATTTTGATTGAAGGTTTATCGTATATAGATGATGAGGTATAAGAGAGTTTGGATAGTTATTATTTTTTATTTAAAATTGGTCATCTGTTTTCCTGAAGTTGAATAAGGTTAAAATGATATTTGTAGATAGAAGTTTTAAGAAGGAATAAGAATAACAAGTAAAGAAGAGTAATAATTTAAATAGAAAAGAATCATAGAATTTTATTTGATATAATACTTTATGAAAATTTGAAACTGTTGAATAATTTTAAATATTACTTTAAAAGAACATATACGTATTGCATATTTTGATAAGACATGTAGTATGACATTATATCGGAATGACATAAATAATTATAATCAATAATTGTTATTATATTACAAAGTTATATCAGTTTATACATTAATTGATCTTTAAGTAATATTAATAGTAAATGTAATACATATTAGTACATTATAATATAAATAGCAGTAAGACTAAGTGAAATAGCATTTTAATTATTAAAGTCTGTTTATTACATATATGCTACATGAATGATATTTCATATAAAACCTTTTCTTGTATTAATTGATGACAAATGATGTTTATTAAAATTAAAGTCATAAACTTAATTAAATGTTATTGATAGAACATTTAAAAAATATATAAATTATCTATTTATGATTATGGAAATAGTAACAGTGTAAAAATCTTGTATTATTATTTTTCTTATTTTTTGTTTATTTTCTTTAGTTCCATTTGTAATGTAAATAGTGTAAATAAGTTATTTGTTAAAGTTGATGTAAATAAATTTGTTTAAGTTGTTTAAAAGTGTGTCGAATTCATTATTTTACACCACAGCATTTGACAACAGATAATTTGAATAAACATAATATTAGCACAATATGAATTTATAATTTTATTATTTGAGAAAGAAACACAATATTTTCTTAATATAATTTATAGAAATTGATTGACATTAACATATAATATTACAATGGTCACAAAGTAATTATAATGCACAATATAAGAGTATAATATTATTTATTGCCACAAATTGTTAAATTATAAGATTTTGGTCTATTTTAAAATTAAGATACTATATGGAAATGAAAGACATGTATATGATTTACTTATTTTCTTAATGATTAATAGTATAATAAAATAGATAAGATTAAGCTATACACTAAAGATTATTATTGTTAGTTATTGTTATTAGAATAAGTTAGGTGTATTTAGGTTTGATATTAAATCCCTTATCATTCCTATCTGCACGAATTATTAGTACTTTAAGATAATTAGAAGAACCTGAGATTTTTAATTATATTTCCTTAACAAAAGATTGAGATTTATTTATCTATTATTATTAAAGATAGTTCATTTATAAAAGTCATAAGAGTGCTGTAGAGTTAGTAATGAGATAATAAAGAGGTAATAGTATTCTTATGCCATTGAGACAGTGTCTTGGAAAGACATTGGCTCAATGTAAATTCAATTACCAATTGTAACTTCACTTCACAGTCTCATGATTTTAGTAAATACTTATTTAATTAGTACATGATATTGAACTCTATTAATTTTTGATAAGTTATAATAAATCTAATAAGATATAGTATTATAAAAATATATTAAAGATAGTTATATATATTTTAGCCAAGCATAATGATTTAATTGAGCTAGTCATATTTTAAATTATATCATATATCGAGAAGTGAGGGTACAATATATATATATATGTGGGGGGGGTGTATGTGATTGTAGTAATTTTTGACAATGATCTACTTCTCAAAATTAATCAAAATACACTGTATGTATGTATGTATGTATGTATGTATGTATGTATGTATGTATGTATGTATGTATGTATGTATGTATGTATGTATGTATATATATATAAATTCAGTTGTTGATATGGATTTATAGATGATGAGGCTTTTTAATAAGAAGAAATCCTATTTTTAAAATCTATTTAAAATTTTTAGCTACAATGTTTCCAAGACAACAACCAATTGAAACTGATTATCTAAGGATTAAAAAAGTAATAAATAATTATATGTTGTCTATGCTATTTTTTAATCAATATCAAAATAAACATATATGACTCACTATGAGAACATCATGATTTCAGATGAGAATTAATAGAAGTTTGTAAGACTTCAAATTCTTAAACATAGATAGTTTCATTGTCTTACTAAGACTTCAAATTGTTAAACATATATAGTTTCATTGTCTCACTATAAATTCACTTAAGAATTTGAGTACTAATGAAAAGTGAATCTGACATAGATTCAACTTTTGATTACAAAGTTATTAAACAATGTACTATTATTAGTATTTCAGTCTTACATAATTAGTTTTAATTGAATGTTGTTTTGGAAACACCATGGCTGGAAATTTTACCTTGATTTTAAAACAGAATTTATACATACTAAAAATGTTTTCATTATCTACATTTCTGTTAACATTTTAAATTAACATGTATGTATAGAGATTTCATTGGTTCATAAATATTCCTCTAGAATATTAGTCAAATTACTATCTATATATAATACCCAATTTAATGATATTGTAAATATATAATTTCTTGAAGTGATATTAAGATTTTATGCAATCCACAGTACTTTCTAAACAATACCTAATTGGTGATAAAATTCACCAATCTGAAAATTCATATTTCAGATTTTACTCATTATCAGGTACTATTGAAATGACCAAAAATCTACATTCCCTTTATATCACTACTATGCTCTATCTGTCATTAAAACTTGAACATTCAACATAGCAATATATATAATAAAACCTAATTTATAGAGACTACATATCCATATACCTATGAAAAAGTTTGAACACAAAGAAGTATCTAATTGTACAAACAATTAATTTATCAGTGCTGCAAATTGCAATTTTTGAAACACTATTAACTCTCCATGCATCATCCAGTTTCTAAACAACCTAATGCTACTAATTGATGAAAAAATGGCCATGTTTTGTGCTCTACTCATCAACAAATTCCTATAAAAAATTGACATCACCCATCAATATAACAATAGTATTTTATTTAAATACTACTACTATGTAAACATATATCTTGGGTTCAGCCTTGTATATGGTTATTTATTGTTCATATCAACATTATGTAATTATTTAGAAATGATTACACTTAAACGTTAATTTCCAAAATGCTGAAACCATTCAGATCATGGAGCTCCATCTGTTGAGAGTTGCAGAGATTCTGAAAATTGTAAACTATCCAGTAGTCATCATCAGAATTACAATATTCAAATATATAAAACCATATAAGTCAGACTTATATATATATATATATATATATATGAGCCGGATTGATTTCCGATTCAATGGTTTTATTACTAAAATTAATAAAGGAAAAACAACTTCATTTTCATTAAATGTCTTTGTGCTTTGATTTCTCAACTGTCTAAATAATATTTAAGATATCTTGTTCCTCCCTGAGTGTAGTTCGGTGCCTTTTGATTTACATATCCTGTCCACCCTAAAATAAATGTCTAGTTTCTATTTTCGGACTAGTGGCGCTCCTGGGGTCAGTATGTGCGAATCTCAAAGATCTTTCTCCCGTTACATATATAGTAATTTTTTGGCACATCAACGTGGAGCTTCCGAGTTTTCAAACCCATGTGAGATTTTGTTTAGACGGTTGAGAAAGATTTCATGTGTAAGTGGCAAGATCTAGTCAGTAGAGGTTCGATTTTTGTTAATTATTGCATATATTGTTGGAGCAGTTTGGTAGAACGGGGTTTTGTCTTTTTCATGACATAAATAAATAAAAAATAAATAGCGTATTTTCTAAAAAAAGTCAGTCGGAGTTAATTTTTTTGAAGAGAAATAAATATATATAGTTCATCTTTTTCATATGACATAAATAATAAATATTTTTTTTTTTTTGTGGTTTAAAAAAAAAAAAATTGTTCAGAGTAAATTTTCGAATTTAAAAGTAGTAAAAATAGTTCGTTGTCTTCTTGCATATAAATAAATAGCATTTTATTTGCTTTCAGATTTTTGTTTAAAAAAAAAAAAGTTAGTATAGTGAGTTAGCCTTGTGTAAAAATGGAAGGTAAAGAAGAAAGCGACAGGGTGGCAGGTTTGGAAGAGAGCCCTGTTTCATTTAAATGCCACCAGATAGTAGAAAAAAGAGAGCGAGACACAGATGATGATGAGGTTGTTAATAGAAACGAAACAAAGTCGGCAAGCCGCGATGAAGGAAATACAACAAGAGTTGCTAGAAATGAAACAAGGTCAGCAAGCTGAGATGAAAGAAATACGACAAGAGTTGCTGGAAATGAAACAAAATATAGCAAAACAAAATATAGATATAAAACAGAGTCAACAAACAATACTTCAGGAATTGAGACAGGAAATATTGAAGAAAGGTGACAAAAATCAAGCAGCTTTAGAAGCCATAGAGAAAGATCGAAATAAGGAGGTTCAGGAAGTTGAAATTTTAAAGGAAAAGATGAAAGAAGTAAAAGTTGAGGTACAGCAAGGTAGTGTTAGGACAGGTAGTTTAGAAATAAAGAAGGTGCAGGTTGAAGGGATGTGCGAGGAATGGATAGACATACATAAAACAACACAAGTAGAATTGGAGATGTTAAAGGAAAGAGAAATAGATCTGAGGGTTGATGGTGCTATCAGGAAATTAGAAAAGATGTTTGAAGGCATAGTGGGAAGTAAGGATAATTTGAAAACAAAAGTACAACAAACTTATATTGATATGATAAAAGGACTCGAATATAGGCTAGCTGGGATAGAGAATAAACATAGGATGTTCTATACTGAAGACAAACAGTATGAAACAGAAAATGAATATAGAGAGTCGAGAAGTAAAAGACAGAAGGGGCCCTCCAGTAGATTCTTGAAAAAACAATTCCTAATAAAAACGTTCAAGGCTGAGGTGGGAGAAAGCCCATTAAATCATTTAGGAAGTTTGGCTAATATGTTTTGTGTCCAAGACTGACTGGAAAGGGATAAAGTTACAGTAGCCAGTAACTACCTTCGTGAAACAGCCTCTGACTGGTGGCACACTTTATTCACCAAACCAAGAACATTTGCGGAATATAGGCACACCATTTTAAGAACATTTTGGAGTGAAGCCAGACAGGACAGGATACTCTATAAAATATCCCATGAGAGATATTCCAGCATTCGCGGTGAAACATACACGCAATTTATTTATAGACAAGTAGCAAAACTCAAGGCATTAATGGCCTTTCCATTGTTACATGATCAAGTCATGAGAACTATCTGACATAATATGCCACCAGACATACAACAAATGATGTTGAGTAATAATGGGCGGTCGATAGAAAAAATGGCAGAATTTTTAACGGCTGTAGATTTTGGCAATGTATCAAGAGAACCTGTAGACAGGTTCAGGAGAGTAGATTGTCCTGACCAAACTCTTCATAAGAAGCAACCGCCTGACCGAGTGGAAGTGATATTGATCGGACGCACTGTTTAAAAAAAAATGGGAGAAACAGACAAAAAAAAATTGTTAATGATTTATGAGAATGGATAAATGTAAGAAATGAAATATTGTTTTGGTTTTTCATGAGTGCGTTCAGCCAAATTTTTAGGGGTAGTTTTTAAAATGTTTATAGTTTAAAAAAAGGGGGGGAAAGTTGCAGGAATGTTTTTTTTTTGATCATGTGTTGAGGCAGTTGATCTGGATTGATTTCCGATTCAATGGTTTTATTACTAAAATTAATAAAGGAAAAACAACTTCATTTTCATTAAATGTCTTTGTGCTTTGATTTCTCAACTGTCTAAATAATATTTAAGATATCTTGTTCCTCCTTGAGTGTAGTTCGGTGCCTTTTGATTCGCATATCCTGTCTATCCTAAAATAAATGTCTAGTTCCTATTTTCGGACTAGTGGCGCCCCTGGGGTCAGTATGTGCGAATCTCAAAGATCTTTCTCCTGTTACAATATATATATATTAAAGACATTGTATACAATATCTTATACCCACTGCACATGCACTTTACAGGTTGAACACTAATTATAATGAATACTCTCCTTTCCAAACACAAGATAAAGCCTTTCTAAAAGATAGAATGGATCCACTCTACCCTTTTTACCCAAACTATATGTATAAACACATCTGAAGCATTTGGAATTGAGAGCATGAAGATTTAATTGATAACTTTAAATTACTTATAATCTGATTTTTTGTTGATGACGATTGCAGTTATTATTATAATTTATAAAAAAACATCGCGCTATATAAATTAAAATACTTAAATATCCTATATTATGGATTTTAAAAAGTACAAATGTTTTAACGAACCCAGTGACTATATATCCTTATACATTTGTAATAATTTTATAAATATTAATCTTTCATAATATTCTTATTTTTTTTTTTTTTCCGAATAAACTATTTTATATTTTTCATATATGTATATTTTTTCTACATTTGTATGACTTTTAAACTTTTTAATAATTTAATTTATTTCTACCACTTTAATTATTTCACTATAGTTTTAAACATACATTAATTAATTATAACATAATATAATTATATATTTCTATTTTTTCAAAATTTATAATTATTTATAAGTAACTTTACCTCTTCTTACACTCTTAACAACTTAAAACAATTTTATTGAAACAATTTATAAATTATCTTATATGTTTATACTAATAATTAAATAATTAAGTGGTAAAAATAAATTATTAAAAAATTTAATAATTATACAAAAATAAAATTATATATATTGTGCCAAGGCCAATTTGGCACATGTATATAAAATAATTTTGTCTAAAAAAAAATTATTAAAATAAAAAAAAAAAAATCTTTTGTAAAAGATTTTTGAAATAAAAGATTAAAAGTGGGAAGGGGTTTTTCTTACAGTCAAACTAAAAGGGTTATAAAAGAAAGTAAAGTTTTTCTAAATTAGTATTCGTAAAAATAATTAATTTAAAATTTTAAAAAAAATATAAATCTCTTTTCATTCAAGCTTATTATAATAAATTATATATGTGTGTGCGAGTGTAAATAAATGTATGCGTGTTAGAATAATATTATTAAAAAAAACATATGTAAATGAAAGTTAAAAAAAAATTATATTTGGAAAACACAGCGATGGCTATCAAGTTAAATAAAGATTTATTTAAAAACACAGCAGTGGACTACTAATTAAAGATATGAAAACAACACACTTTAAAATAGCTACTACTAATTTAACAATCAAACAAAAATACCTTGTCATAGGATTAATTACTAATGGAATTTTGACAACACCTATTGCACATTTTGCTGGAGGATATTAAAACAAAAACAATTCAGATACATAAATAGCCAGATTTTTTTATTTGAGTTCAGTTTTTTCAGTCTAGTTTGCAGTGACAGTCTTGTTTTAGTTGAGATAACAGTGCATTTCTATTATGTATTCAAAAACAAAAATGCATTGTTGAGCAGCTTTTGGAAATATACGCTCAGGCTTCAGCCTTTTTAGTCCAACAAGATCATCAGAACTTGCCTGTGAAATAATGTCTGCATAACACCTCAGAAATCCTCCATCAAATGTTCAACTGTCTTCAAGAATAAACCCAATGGATTCACATAAAATCTCTTCAAGAAATGTCCAAATCTAACCGGTTAGATATAATCCATCAGAAGCAGCAGAAGCAACCAACAACAAGCAATATCCATGTTTCAAAAATCCTAGGTAAACATTTATTTATTATCATTTATACATAGTAGCCACTGCTGTAATTCAGCAATCCTACCGAGTAAAGTAATTTGAACTCTTAAGCATGCATAAAATGAACTATTGATGTGCGTGTGTGTGAATGTGAAATAATTTAATGATGTCACATATCATTTATGCTTTTCACCAGATATGTATTATAATGTGTTACTTTAAAAATGTGTGTGTGTTAAATTAGATTTATAAAGATGTTTAAATTTAGTCAATTAATGTTGGGTAATAAATTATCTTTAAACTTAATTAATGTTAATTAAAATAAAATGTCTTCAAACTTAAACTTTATTTGTCAGTCAATTCTTTTTACCAACCTTTTTATTAATTCTTTCCACCACTAATTTTGTATAATTTTGTTATTGAATTAAAATTAGATGGAGCTAGTTTTAGGGAATGTTTCGAGCGCTGGATTATGAGCCTACTGCCCGAATACATTAGTCATCAGACTAGCTGGCTCCCCAGGGTTTACCCTAAAACAAATAAAGTATTTGGATAGTAGGGGTTGAATCTAGCAGCCGAGATGGGCCATTGTTGATAGTTAAAGCTATCAATAAGATCTCCCATTTTGCTCGAATGTGCCGGTTCCTCCCCATAACATCTATAAGATTATAAATGTATTAGGAAGGAGTTTGAAACCGGCCAAAACTTATACATACGTATAAGTAAGTAGTTTCTGCAGTTCGATCAGGTACATAAATGGCTTTCCCAATGTTTGGGGCTGGACCTAAGAAACAATAGTAAATAAATACTTTGTTTCTTGTTTAAAAAAATTTTCTATACAAAAGTTAAATTACATATGATAAAGCGTTTTAATTTTTTTTTTAAAAAAAAGAATTGACTGAAAACTTTGTTTTCTTTAAATGAAAAGAGATTTACACTATTTACATTATCTAAAATAAATAATTATGTTAAATCAGAGACAGTTGGATGTTTGGGCAGAATTAAAGCTTTAAGATCGGGAGGAGAAAAATGGACAAAGGAGGGGCAGAAGCAGCGTGTATTTCCAGTTTAGTAAGAAATAAATAAAATAGAAATTAATAAACTTATGAGCATGAATAAAATATAATATTAACGAAAAATAATATAAAAAAGTAAAGTTTAAAAGTATAAATATGACAAGAAATAAACCTAGAATGGAGGCTCAAGGTAAAAATATAGAAAATAGCCCCAACAAGGAAAAAAGAGAAATTATAGCTTTACTAACCAGCATGTTTGAAAAACAAAAAGAAACAGCCGAAGAATATAAAAAAATAGCCAAAGAGCTTAAAAACCAAAATAATGAAATGAAGAGTAAATTGGAAGGGCAAGCTGAAATGCTTGAAAAGTTAAAGGACCAGATCGAAATGGGCCAGAATAAAATAAAAGAAGAAATTAGGGAAGAAATAGAAAAGATTAAAACACAAGTAGAAAATCAAATAGAGACTGCTTACCAAGTAATGGAAAAAAATAAGATAGAAGATAGAAAAATAATTGAAGAGATAAAAATTGAAATTACAAATTTAACTGTAAAAGTAAATCAGATAAATCGTAGTCAAAATAGCCCACAAACTGAAATAAAAAAGCCAGACCAGCTGAGTGCAAACATGCACATTACAAATAACTTCATGAGTCATCCTCAGAAATACATTTATAAGAAAATTCAGATGATTTACAAAAGCCCATATAGTATAGTCCCTCAAACTGACTTCAATGCCTTTGTGATAGCCAAAGGCAATGTAGAAAAAGGAACATTTAACGCTAGTTCACTAAAGTTATTTGGAGGGCTGTATAATAAAGAACTGCCAGACAAAAATTAAAAATATGTAATCTGACAGATTTTCCAGTTTGACCTAGTTATTAATCACCATGGACTTGGAATAACGGAAAATGTTTAACAAACTTTAATGAAACAAAAATAACCTATAGTTTTTTTTTAAAAACAAAATGTAAAAACGAGTATCAAAGTTAGCTTGAATAATAAAAATTAATTAAAGTTAGTCTTAGTAAAATAAAATAACAATCTTAGTGTTTTTAAAATGTCAAAACCCTCGATTATGTCTTATCGATTATATTGATATACCAGCTCATAAGTCTAGAACATAGCGGAGCATGACGCAAACAAATTAAATGTGTAAAATCAAAATAGACAAGCAAAATGAAAATGTTTCTTTTTTTTAAAAAAAAGAGTAAAAATAACGCTTTAAAAATAAAAATGAAATAAATAAGTGTATAATGAAAGTATTAATAAAAATAAAACATTATCAAATAAAATTTAAAAAAAAAAGGTGTATTAAATTAGGATTGATGTGTGTGTGAGTATTTGGGCAAAGATATAAATTTCAGGCCTGATTTTTGTTGGATTAAGCTTTTTCTTGTGGTGACTTTATTCTACAGATGGGTAGTGCTAAGAATAAATAATACTGATAATGAAGCGTCAGTAGAAAAGTCCTGGCATACAAAAATTAATAAATCTGGAGGAAAAATTCCCAGTAACCAAATAAAATAAATAATTTAGTAAGTCAAATGTGCAGTAGAAATAGTCCTGCCATTCACAATCTTAAAGTCCCTTTACATGATCCGTTGTGCACAACAGTTGCCCATGCCGTAGTCACGACTTCCACAAGAAATTAAAAGTTGGTTTAAATCAGCACAAAATCGCTCTGTGTGTTGAAATGCCTTATACTTTGCTGCCTACTTCTCTTAACATTACATTTATTACCTAATGATGAAAATAAAAACTAAAAATGCACTCTAGAAAGATAAGAATCTGAAGTGGTCAATACTTAGGAAAAGTGAGCAACGCACATATTAATTAAGAAAAATGTTCGTAAATAAATAAGTAGGTCAAATAGTTAAAATAAAATCGATAAAATCAAGTTAAATAAATAAGCATAAATATATCTGTAGTAAATAATAATAAAAAGTAACTCGTGATAAACTAATAGATTTTTTTTTTTTTTGGAATACACGCATGGTAATAAAAGGAAGTAAATAAATGATTTAAAGTCAAGTCAAATAAATATATATATTACACTGATATATATATATATATATATATATATATATATATATATATCAGTGTAATAATGAATCATAGTAAAGTCAGTTGTTTTTGAATATACACAAGTTAATAAAAGTTGAGTAAATAATGAATCGTAATAAAGTAAAATAGTTTTTCTGAATATACGCACATAGATAAAAAAGTTGAGTGAGGGTTGAAAATAATATTCGAGATTAGATTAATATAAATAATATGAAAACTGATGTCCATGGTAATTTAGAATAATATTGTGAGATTAGACTAATACAAATGTTAGAATAATGTTCATAGGAATTTAAAAATAATGTTGGAAGATTAGTAATAAAAATATAAAGTCAATCTAAGGTGTATTAAGAGTGTGTAAATATACATGTGTATATACATGCACATACACTGGTAATATTCGGTAAATACGATACCTCATGATGCGTATCTTAAATGTATTTATCCAGATATCCTTTTAGGTTATTTTCTTGGCACTGCTGCACCTCATGATGCGTGCAAAAAGGGATTTATTTATTATAGATTCCCTGTAAGCAAGTCCAGTAATAACTCGATATCTAGAATATTAGTAGGTGTATAATTGTGCTGCATGCATACACCTGTGTAGGAATTTATCTATAGCAAAAGGGAATGAGGGTAGTATAGAAATAAGTTTAGTTAAGGATAAGTTTAAAGCTGCCGACTGGATAAATTTTAGTACCCCTAATGGACTTATCAGGGATCATTCCTTTTTCCAAAGCATAAGTCAAAAATGGACAGTTGAAAATTCCTGCCATTTCACAGCGACCCTTTTTTTTCCAAGTCCGATCAAGAGAATCGGCAAATGAAGTTTCGATTTTATACACATGTAAGTCGGTGTAAGTCAGCAAATCTGCTTCCGCATCATTTCCAAAAGATCCCTGTGCCACAAAATTAGTTTGTCGCAGTGGTCATTATCCATGATTTAGATCATTGTGAGCAATGTATTTGGCATAGATAGAAGGAAAGGATAGTCAAAACAGATTGCCCTTTGTATGCTAAGTAAAAGATAATAAAAAGCTAACTTAGAAAAATAATAAATTAATAAATCTTTAGAGTCAAGAATTAAAATTGCAAGAGATAAAATGGTCCAAAAATGACGCATTTTACTCTAAAACGGAGGGGGGTGTAATGTGCCAAGGCCAATTTGGCACATGTATATAAAATAATTTTGTCTAAAAAAAATTATTAAAAAAAAAAAAAAAAATTTTCGTAAAAGATTTTTGAAGTAAAAGATTAAAAGTGGGAAGGGGGTTTTCTTACAGTCAAACTAAAAGGGTTATAAAAGAAAGTAAAGTTTTTCTAAATTAGTATTCATAAAAATAAGTAATTTAAAATTTAAAAAAAAATATAAATCTCTTTTCATTCAAGCTTATTATAATAAATTATATATGTGCGTGCGAGTGTAAATAAATGTATGCGTGTTAGAATAATATTATAAAAAAACATATGTAAATGAAAGTTAAAAAAGAAATTATATTTGGAAAACACAGCGATGGCTATTAAGTTAAATAAAGATTTATTTAAAAACACAGCAGTGGACTACTAATTAAAGATATGAAAACAACACGTTTTAAAATAGCTACTACTAATTTAACAATCAAACAAAAACACGTTGTCATAGGATTAATTACTAATGGAATTTCGACAACACCTATTGTACTTTTTGCCGGAGGATATTAAAACGAAAACAATTCGGATACATAAATAGCCAGATTTTTTTTATTTGAGTTCAGTTTTTTCAGTCTAGTTTGCAGTGACAGTCTTGTTTCAGTTGAGATAACAGTGCATTTCTATTATGTATTCAGAAACAAAAATGCATTGTTGAGCAGCTTTTAGAAATATATGCTCGTGCTTCAGCCTTTTTAGTCCAACAAGATCATCAAAACCTGCCTGTGAAATAATGTCTGCATAACAACTCAGAAATCCTCCATCAAATGTTCAACTGTCTTCAAGAATAAAGCCAATGGATTCACATAAAATCTCTTCAAGAAACATCCAAATCTAACCGGTTAGATATAATCCATCAGAAGCAGCAGAAGCAACCAACAACAAACAATATCCATGTTCCAAAAATCCTAGGTAAACATTTATTTATTATCATTTATACATAGTAGCCACTGCTGTAATTCATCAATCCTACCAAGTAAAGTAATTTGAACTCTTAAGCATGCATAAAATGAACTATTGATGTGCGTGTGTGTGAATGTGAGATAATTTAATGATGTCACATATTATTTATGCTTTTCACCAGATATGTGTTATAATATGTTACTTTAAAAATGTGCGTGTGTTAAATTAGATTTATAAAGACGTTTAAATTTAGTCAATTAATGTTGGGTAATAAATTATCTTTAAACTTAATTAATGTTAATTAAAATAAAATGTCTTCAAACTCAAACTTTATTTGTCAGTCAATTCTTTTTACCAACCTTTTTATTAATTCTTTCCACCACTAATTTTGTATAATTTTGTTATTGAATTAAAATTAGACGGAGCTAGTTTTAGGGAATGTTTCGAGTGCTGGATTATGAGCCTACTGCCCAATACATTAGTCATCAGACTAGCTGGCGCCCCGGGGTTTACCCTGAAACAAATAAAGTATTTGGATAGTAGGGGTTTGAATCTAGCTGCCGAGATGGGCCATTGTTGATAGTTAAAGCTATCAATAAGATCTCCCATTTTGCTCAATCGTGCCGCTTCATCCCCTTAACATCTATAAGATTATAAATGTATTAGGAAGGAGTTTGAAACTGGCCAAAACTTATATATACGTATAAGTAAGTGGTTTCAGCAGACAGACCCGGTACAATATATATATATACATTGTATACAAAAGAAATCAATCAAAAATAAGAATGAGTAAAATATTAGTATTTATAACGTTATTAAAAACATATAAGGTTAACTAGTTATTGAATCCATTGAAAAATTTGCATTTTTAAAAATATATAATATATAATATTACATATAATGTGTTTTATAATTAGATCTAAATGTGTATAAATAGATGTCTTAATTATATGGTTAAATATATTTGAGTGCTGTAGCTCTGATGTTGATTGCTAAGCACTTGAAACTGTGAACAAGAATAATAAATTTTATTTTATAGATTACATTATAAAGTGTTCAGTGAAGGTTTAAACAACACTTTTAAGTTTTTGATTGTTATTGATATTGGGATTGTCTAAGTGTTGATTGGTTTTAATGATATATATATATATCTTTTACCAAATCTGTAATTTTTGATTATCGCCATTTTACTGTGTATTTTTTTCTTTCTGATGAAAACCAGTCCTCTGGTTGAAATATAATATTATTTATTGGATTTATAAGTCTTTTTTTGTTTAATAAAAATATATATGAAAAAACAAATACAAGTTAATCACGTAACCTGCTATCACTTGTTATTTATGTCCAAAAGATGGCGCTATACCAAAACCGCCGAACAAGTGTAAGATTTGTTTTACATAAACGAAAAGAGTCAGAAATTAACTACCTCTTTCATTTGCTCACTCCCAGATCAGCTGATTTCAAGCTGGTTTGCTATCCTCAGTGGGAGATAGAGTATAGAAACTAGATCTAAAACACTGACTCTCAATTCTATCAAAACGTTTCTATCAGATTAAGCTGAATTTTCAGACCTAAGTCTCAAACCCACCTAGCAAGCTAGATATTTATATGTCTGATTCAGTTCAGAATCACCATATAATCAAGCTCTGCAATATATATCATCAAGAAAACTCTAAAGGTACATTTATGAAAAAACAAATACAAGTTAATCACTAACCTCTATCACTTTATTTATGCCAAAAGATGGCGCTATACAAAACCGCCGAACAATTAAGATTTTTTTACATAAACAAAAGAGTCAGAAATTAATACTCTTTCATTTCACTCCCAGATCACTATTTTTTACCTCAGTGGGAGATAGAGTATAGAAACTAGATCTAAAACACTACTCTCAATCTATCAAAACTTCAATCTGATAGAAATTTTCATAGACACTTGAACATGTTTTAGATCTAGTTTCTATACTCTATCTCCCACTGAGATACAAACCAGCTTGAAATCAGCGATCTGGGAGTGAGCAAATGAAAGAGGTAGTTAATTTCGACTCTTTTTCGTTTATGTAAAACAAATCTTACACTTGTTGTTTGGTATAGGCATCTTTGGACATAAACAACAAGTGATAGCAGGTTACGTGATTAACTTGTTTTTGTTTTTTCATAAATGTACCTTTAAAGTTTTCTTGCAATGATATATATTGCAGAGACTTTGATTATATGGTGATACTGAACTGAGATCGACCCTATAAATATCTAGCTTGCTAGGCTGGGTTTGAAGACTTTACCGTCTGAAAAATTCGCTGCAATCTGATAGAAACGTTTTGCATAGACACTTGAGAGTCAGGTTTTAGATCTAGTTTCTATACTCTATCTCCCACTGAGGATAGCAAACAGCTTGAAATCAGCTGATCTGGGAGTGAGCAAATGAAAGAGGTAGTTAATTTCGACTCTTTTTCGTTTATGTAAAACAAATCTTACACTTGTTCGGCGGTTCAGGTATAGCGCTCTTTTTGGACATAAATAACAAGTGATAGCAGGTTACGTGATTAACTTGTATTTGTTTTTTCATAAATGTACCTTTAGAGTTTTCTTGCAATGATATATATTGCAGAGACTTTGATTATATGGTGATTCTGAATTGAGATCAGACCCATATAAATATCTAGCTTGCTAGGCTGGGTTTGAAGACTTTACCGGTCTGAAAAATTCACGCTGCAATCTGATAGAAACGTTTTGCTTAGACACTTGAGAGTCGTGTTTTAGATCTAGTTTCTCTCTATCTCCCACGAGGATAGCAAACCGCTTGAAATCAGCTGATCTGGGAGTGAGCAAATGAAAGAGGTAGTTAATTTCGACTCTTTTCGTTTATGTAAAACAAACTTACACTTGTTCGGGGTTTTGGTATAGGCATCTTTTGGACATAAATAACAAGTGATAGCAGGTTAGTGATTAACTTGTATTTGTTTTTTCTAAATGTACCTTTAGGTTTTCTTGCAATGATATATATTGCAGAGACTTTGATTATATGGTGATTCTGAACTGGATCGACCCTATATCGCTTGCTAGGCTGGGTTTGAAGACTTTACGGTCTGAAAATTCAGCTCAATCTGATAGAAACGTTTTGCTGACACTTGAGAGTCGTGTTTTAGATCTAGTTTCTAACTCTCTCCCCTGAGGATGCAAACCGCTTGAAACGCTGATCTGGGGTGAGCAAATGAAAGGGAGTTAATTTCGACCTTTTCGTTTTGAAACAAACACTTGTTCGCGGTTTGGAGCGCACTTTGGACATATATATATATATTGTAACCTTATATTTTAGTGTAAAATATAAGGGTTGATAGAACTAATTTAAAAATTTCTCTTTCTTTTACTTGGTGATTTGATTGCCTTGGTTTGCATTCTGAACAGAGTATCTACTTGCATTCAAAATGATTTCTGGTGCAAATAAGTAATATTTTGCCTTGCTTATTGCCTGTATTATTTTAATGTATTTAAAATTGTTTTTT
Organism: Epiperipatus broadwayi; assembly: GCA_028023455.1. Classification (NCBI taxonomy): domain Eukaryota; kingdom Metazoa; phylum Onychophora; class Udeonychophora; order Euonychophora; family Peripatidae; genus Epiperipatus; species Epiperipatus broadwayi. The sequence goes on along the minus strand of JAQFVV010012859.1, from coordinate 408,587 downwards.
TTTCATCCACTGATTTGGATCAAACATGTTTAACTTGTAAGAAATTGACAGTACACATTAAGTTTAGTAAAATGTGATTAAAAATAATAATAATTCTTATTTATTTAAAATAATCGTTGAAATTATTTCCATTAAATTCAAAAACAATTTGTTTAACTAATTTTTAATTATTAGATAAAAATATAATAATTTCACAGTGTGCATTTTAGATAGAGTTCCTGGATTAGATTAAGAAAAAAATTGTGTGAGAATAAAATGTAAGTAAAACGTGTTAAACATATTTTTTAAAAATAATTAATAAGCAAACGGATTTACCAAAAATTTTCCTACAAATTTAAACATAAAATGGTGTTATTTAATAATAGTATGAATTGCTAGATTTAAAAGATCTGTTCAAGTCGGTTAGCCAAGTGGATCAAATCGCTAATAATTTTCTCAATATGTCAGAACTCTCAGAGTTAAAAGTAGAATTAATTGCAGAAGTTCAGTATGTTTTGAAATATTTTACTACATACAAATGAGCAACATTATATAAATATTTTAATTGCAAAAGCTTTTCGGATATGAAAATTTTATTTTTAAAAAAGAAGAGGTTTACAATCAAATTTAAATGTTAAAGTTTATTGAAACACTGGTTTAATATTTCTGCTTATTATTTAAATAATAAATCATTGATTATTTTATTTAAATGTATACTGCCAGTAATGTATTTGCTATTTAATTTGTTTACTATTTGAATAATAATAACAGTCTTAAAATAAATAACTAAAACTACTTTCTGATTTTTATCGTCAATTTTGAATTATTAAATTATTTTGTTCTAGTTATTATTCCTAAATTTAAATGTGGATAAATAAATTAATATAGCCTCAATATCATAAACTTGGAACAACTTTATATAAAAACGTATAATTTAATAACATTGGAAGAACATTTTCATTTAAATTCTACATGTCATGCTTTTGGAATTGTCTCATATTCATGGAGTCACGTAAAATTCATTAATTTAAAACTGCTCATAATAATTAGAACAAATGGATATAATCGCATATGGAATATGAATATAATCACATATGGAATTCGGCTATAATTTATAATTATTACTTTTGTGTAATGTGTATTTATTGTTCAAGATGTTTCTACATTGATTTTACGGATAATATTTAGTATTCTAAAAATGTTGTATACTTTAATTTATGTATTTCAGTAAAAATGAATTGATTTTAATTTTAATGTTATATGAACTTATATGTAAAGTTCATGACTTATATTTTTACTATGTTTAAATTAAACTCATGAGATTGAATAAAATATTTATTCAAGAGATAGTGCTTGCGGAAAAAGCTTGAGAATTATTAATAAATTTGTGGTGTGTGTCAACCTCTCATGAAGTGTCTTATGAGTCTTTCCAGAGTTCTATTCCTATACTCATGTCACTTATATTACATTGTTACTATGTTTATATTTTAAGCAAGATAATTCAGTATATTAGGTGTCCTTATTGTTGAAACACTTTTCATTATGTACGAACCCACATCTACTAAATTGCTGGTATTGCCTGAATTGTTAGAATAACTGAGGTGGATGATTTTTGCACTTTAAATATGAAGTAAATATTAATATTGCTTTACAATGTTAAATGGCATTAATCTGTGCTGGTGGTTAATCGACAGATTAATTATTTGCCACTTTCTGTATTTTACACTCATTCCTGCGCTGGTGGTTAATCCGTGGAATTGTGTAATTATATTTGTTGCTTTATGGTGGTGTATAAACCAGGAAAGCATTCAGTGTTGTATTATTCCTATGTGTAGATGAATGCATCCACAGGAATATCATTTTACTTCATAAATGTAAGCTTGGGCAAATTATTTTGTATTATTATGCTAAAATCATTTTCTTCCATTATAATTATAACTTATAAATTTAGTCATCAAATGTAGCAGGGCATCTTATATAAATTATCCTCATAATGATTAACTGTTTGTTAGTTAATATTTATCTTAACTGAAGTTTGAATTTTCATTTTGATTTAGCATAGCATTATAGCTAAATCCTGCAAATATAATATTATTTATTATATTATTATAAGTTTATAGCATAGGTTTATTGGTTTTGGAACTGACGCATTGGGTATTTCATGATTTGATGTTGAATTCAGTATAATTTTCTCAAGGCAGAAATTATATCAAATTGTAATAGAATGTATGATTAGGCTTTTATAAAAATGTGCCTATGATATGTTATTGAAGAAAACCAATGGAATGATAATTTATTTATTTATTTTATTTATTTATTTATGTATTTAGTTATTACACTAAACATCAATTACTTGTTAATTATAGAATTGTAAATAAATATTGATTTATAATTAAATTTACTGAGCCGTTGCTATTTGTCATTCATAAAACCAGAAATCCTATATCTTGAATAAAGCATACATTGGAGTACATACTGTTGTCAGCATGATATAAGAGTTTAGTAATATTCTGAGAAAAACATTTGAATGCTTTTTGTCCTTGGGAGTTTATGATGTGGAAGGTACAATAAAATCCCATTTGCCTTTTCCATCACTTTAGCTTTGCGTTGTTGATTCTAGTACATGATACAAAATTGATTGATTTTATAAACTTATAAACAAATTTACCAGATAATGCTATGATTGAATTTATTTTCTTAATGTTATAATTGTAGTTTATCAATATAACGAGTCTCACTGTTATTTATCAAATTACAAATTTATGTTTATAGGAAAAGAACCCAAGTTTTCCATGCTTATTATTATTGCAAAGCTCATACCTAGACTAGCATTTGTACCAAAGTCATACATGTTATTTTTATAATTCATAATCATTAATAGTTTCACAAATTGTACCATCTTGTCCATGGTCGGCCATAAGATCTCATGCAATAAAAACTTACAGATTAAAGTTTTGAAAGATGATAAAATTATGTATTCATAATTTGTCTAATGTATTTTCATATACTGCTATGATGGGTTTTCGCAGTGTCAATTTCATGTTATATCATTAATTTTGTTTGTTGTGATGTGATCAGACTTTTCGGTTACATCCTTCGGTGCCACAGTGTGGTGGGCATGATAGACTTTTCGGTTACAGTTCTTGGCATGCAATGTAGTAGGTTTTATTACTTATGTTCACCACATGTACTCCAGATTTTGGTTATTATATATATATATGTGTGTGTGTGTGTTTAAACTTATAAATAAATATTAGAAAATGCATTTATATTTTTTGTTGTTTTTAACAAATTTTAATTACTGCATTTTCTAATATTTATTTATAAGTTTACATACATTATTTTGAAGAAATACAGACATTGATCTGTAGTATTATATATATTATAACAGAACCGCAGGGTACACCATATGATGACGTGAATACAACTCAGTAGTTGGATGATTTGAATGAAATGTGTCAACTAACCTGTAACAAGTCATCTCTTAAATCTATGATTCAACATCCCATTTGGGTGCATCAGATGTTACTGAATCAGAAATGGCATATAACAAAGGGAGCGCATCTCACTACTGTCAGACCTAGGCCTTCGAATAGGATGCTAAAGATGTCACAATGAAATGCCCAATTCTAAATCACATCTACTCTTAGTATGCTAATTCATAATTTACTTACAATATTTCAATATAACCTAGACTAAGGCATATTCATTACATCTCCCTTTTGAGGCCCCATTACACCACAGAATTCAAACTCAGGGAGTTATTGCAGTCAGCTCTCTTCAGGGATGAATTTACTCAATTATTAACCAAATATGCCTATATATAAGCATAGATATAGGAAAATATTGATGATGATCAATCATTTAGGAGAGCAATACATAATGATGATGATGATCATCAAAGCTTTAATGGTGTAAATTCATGATGATGATGATCAAACATCTAGTGGGATCAATGCACAATGATGATGGTGATGATCAAACAGAGATCAGATTGGTTTAAACAACTTAATATGTTTATTAACAACATATATAATAAATATTTACAAACAAAAAAAATAATAAAATAAATAAATATCCAGTTATCAAGAATGGTTTTTTTATCATTTTGATGGCTTCACACAACAGAAACAAAATAATTTAAAATACATTATATACAAAATTATATTATATAATTCATTAAATATATCCATAAAACAAAAAAACAAAAAACAAAATGAGAGTTCACTAATTCTAAAACTACTCCATTAATGTAATTATTAGAATGATATTTTTAGACTAGGGTAAATATATTTATAACTATTTTTTATTATATATATATATATATGGCCTCACTCCCATCTATATATGTGTGTAAGTCATAGTAAAAATTAATGATAATTATGAAAAAGACCATTTACTCAGTGGGTTAATTGTGCACTTAGAAATAAACAAAAAAATTACAAGTAAATATTATTAAAACTTTTAGTAAATAATATAGTTTTGTTTGTCCTAAAGTTTGCCCTCATTGTTAAATATATAAAAACCTTACTTGAGGTTGCCTTGATGGATCAATGTTGAATTTCCAGAGGAATCTGTAAATTTACTTTTATTAATTGACTATGGTCCTTTTTAAAAAATACATCAACATATGATATTTATCCACCCACTGCTTCCACTTTTAAATTGTAGGTGATCGAATTTGAAAAATGAATCTTGAATACACAATAAAAAAAAATTACAATACATAAACTTTCAAATAGAAATGATAAAAGCAAATAATAATAATAATAATCATGTGAATCAAAACAAAATATATTTATCTTGAGGAAAGCAAGCATCTTATCCACAGTTAAGAATTTATAAACTTAAATGTCCATCTCCATGCATACTATTCTTGTTCACCAACTGTTGATATTTATATATCTCATGCCACTTGATTAAAACAAACGCATACCAATTATTGCTCCTGAAAATATATAAATCCATAAAATATTGGTGTACACCAGCGTTTTATAAATAGACATTCTGATGGAAACTTAAATTTTCACAATTTCACAATTTCATAATGACATTGAAGCTAGCTTTGGAATGTCCTACAGTACTGGCTTTTTACCCTGAATACATTGTAATGATTCCTTTATTATAAACTGTTATTTATAATGTGGCTTTAATATATATATATATATATATATATATATATATATATATATATATATATTTGAGTCTAGTTGACAACGACTACATAGATAGTTGAAAGTACTTCTATTAAATTGGTATATATTTGTTTAAAATATTGTTACTGTATTAATTATTGTATTGTTTTGAATAGTTATATATATATATATATATATATATATTGAGCTAGATTAAAGAAACAGTTATTTTTTAGTAGTTTCACATTGTTTTCATCATTTCCATAATAATGAATTTTAGCTTGCAGAATAAATTAAGTCATTAGTTCATTCCTACTAATTATAAATTGAAGTTTAACTTTCCTGTTTCTTTCTATCCAAAATAAAGATTTTATATTATCTTGAAATTATAGATATTAAAATTTTACTGTTTTTAGATGCTGAACAGTTTTTTCTTTTTCTTTTTTTTTTTTAAATAAAAATAAAACTTTACTTATGTGCTGTAGGTTCAATTGTTAGTTTCCAAGTGAAGAAAATGCTGTATTGTTTTCCTTGCACTAGCTAAAATTTATTGTTACAAACTAACAAAAAAAAAATTATAAAACATTATTATTATTATTATTATTATTATTATTATTATTATTATTATTATTATTATTATTATTATTATTATTATTATTATTATTATTATTATTATTATTATTATTATTATTATTATTATTATTATTATTATTATTATTATTTAATCTTCATTATTCCAAATTTGATTACCTAGCAACAATTTTGACCTCATATAATTTTGACCTTTGATTATGTCCATCTTATAAGTCAATTAATTAGTATTTAGTTAATGATATTAAATGAATAAAAGAAAAACAATTAATTTTTACAAATAGACAAACATATTAGTTTATATGTATGTTTATTTACATATATAGTTCATGTATATAATGAATTTGTTTGCTTTCTCACAATAGATAAAAAATAAGAATTAATTTCTCAAACATATTGTTTTATATGTATGTTTATATATGTATATACTACATGTGTGTAAGCAGGTATATAGGATAAATTATTTGCCTACCACTTGGTCTGAACTCAAACCTTGTGAAAGAAACTGGGACAGGTATGAAGGTTGGTTGTAAGCTATCTCTTAATATATATATATATATATAAAACTAACCAAAGGAAATACATATAAAAACAAAAAAAAAGACTTATAAATCCAAGAAATAATATTATATTTCAGTCAGAGGACTGGTTTTCATCAGAAAGAAAAAATGCACAATAAAATGGCGATAATCAAAAATTACAGATATGATAAAAGACTATAAATTTAACAAAAATCCCCCTGATTGGTCACAAAATCTAACACAGAATATCTATCCAATCAATGACAAAATTCAAACAAAAAAAAACTACATTTCCTCCTAATCAAGCTTAAATTCTATTTAAATTGAAATACCAGATGATTGTTTTTTTGGTTACTTTGGATATTGTATCACTATACACAAATATACCCCATGATGATGGAGTTGAGGCTATTAAATGTGCTTTACAAGATAGAAAGTATGATCATGGTCTTATTACTACTATGGTTGAATTAATATATTTGGTTTTAAGAAATAATTTTTTTACTTTTGATTCTAGACACTATTTACAGAAACAAGGTACTGCAATGAGTACAAAGATGGCACCAAGTTATGCAAATATTTTTATGTCAAAACTAGAATCTTCTATACTTGATAATGCTAGGCTGAAACCTCATACTTGGCTTAGATATATAGATGACATTTTCATGATATGGCCACATAATAAAGTTGAGCTTCATAATTTTTTAAGTTATTTAAATAATTTTAATAAAAATATTAATTTCACAATGAACTTTTCAAAATCAATTGCTTATTTTCTTGATGTTGAAGTTACTTACACTAATAGAGTTCTTACTACTACTCTATACAGGAAGTCAACTGATAATAACTGCTATCTACATTTTTATAGTAACCATCCTAAACATAATATTCCTTATAGTCAATTTTTAAGAATGAAGAGGATTAGTAATGATGAGAAACTTCTTCAACAAAATAATAGTATTTTATATAATAGATTGGTCAATATGAGGTATCCTAAGACATTGTTGGATAATGCAGTAAGGAGAACTTTTTTAATTGATAGAAAGAAACTTCTTTTATCTAAAAAGAGTAAAAAACAATTAGATGTTCCACCATTAGTTCTTACTTTTAACAGAGATTTACCTAATATTAACCGGATATTGATGAAACATTTTAACATATTACACTCCACAGATTATTTAAAATCTATTTTTTCTGATCCACCTAAGGTTGTATATCAAAAACATAGATCACTTAGAAATATACTTGTCAAAACAAATTGTATTAGTAGTTCTGTACATGAAAAAGGATGTTATCCATGTGAGGATAAAAAATGTTTTACATGTAAACATATTGTTGTGACAAAAGTGGTCTTTAGTACTAAGAATCATAATTTTAAATGGTACATTCCTAATTATGCTACATGTAAAAGTGTTAATTTGATATATTTGATAGAGTGTAGGAGATGTTTAAACCAGTATATAGGTGAGTCAGCAAATAGTTTACATGTCAGAATGACTAATCATATATTTGACATTTTGCATAAGAATAAAGATAGACCGGTTTCAAAACACTTTAATTTACCGAATCATTCAATTGATGATTTAAGAATAGTAAGTAATTAATTCTTCAGGAAGGTTTTTCTTCTACAAGGGAGAGGAAACAAAAGGAGAGTTTTTTATTTTTAAATTCAAGACCTTAGACCCACATGGATTGCATTTAAACATTGGAATTATTACATCTTTGGGTTACCTGGACTCCTAAATGATTTTTATGTGAAAATTTTCTTATATGAGATTTTTATGTAAAGATAGGTTATATGGATGTTTAGTATCTGTGTTTAATTGGTATATAGGTAAATAATTAATAATTATAAATTATTATACTTTGCACTGACTATAATGTTTGATTAATATGTATAAATATTTTAGTTTTTAATGAATATTAATGTGAGCACAGCTATTTTTTGTATTTTTTGTATGTGTGTATTTTTTGTACGTGAGCATAGTCTAATTTTTGTATGTATGCACATATGTATATTTTAATTTTGGATTTTTTATTTTTTTATTTATTATTTCAATTTAAATAGAATTTAAGCTTGATTAGGAGGAAATGTAGTTTTTTTTTGTTTGAATTCTGTCATTGATTGGATAGATATTCTGTGTTAGATTTTGTAACCAATCAGGATTTTTTTTTGTTAAATTTATAGTCTTTTATCATATCTGTAATTTTTGATTATCGTCATTTTAGGGTGTATTTTTTCTTTCTGATAAAAACCAGTCCTCTGGTTGAAATATAATATTATTTCTTGAATTTATAAGTCTTTTTTTTTGTTTATATATATATATATATATATATATATATTGCTTCAATATATATATATATATATATATATATATATATATTGAAGCAATCGATGTTTAATCACATTGAGGTTCTTGCTTCACCTTCCATACTGATCTCTTATGGGGCCCATAATTGAGATCTTACTGTATACATATACCATCTCACCCACACAATGTATGTATAATAATTAGAAACAGCCATGTAAATACATTTTGTCAAAATAAACAGTAGTGTGTGTGATATATTTGTATCTACAAGGCAATAATATTAGTAAGATTACTGCTGAAAAATTATATAAATATTTTTAAAAATATGTTATTAATTATATTTTGGGCTTAAAATGTTTGAGATACTTTTAGAATTGTTATTAAGCAGAAGTAGTCTATTATTCTATGTTAGATTATTTTTGCTAATTAAAAATTATACGATTGTAATTAACATATGAAGAAATTTCTTTGTCATTTCTTTTTGCAAATCTTTTAAAAGATTTTAAAATATTTTAAAAAGTGTCTCAAACCTTAGCTGCTCTAAAATTTTACTAATCTAATTAAATCTATTGAGTGGGATTGCCGCAGGTAAATGAAGCCGCATTCTTGAAAGGATTAAAAAAGCATAAAATGGCCCAGAAAACAAAAGAGATTTTTCAGTAATTAGATTGCTAGATTGACGCATTCAGTAACTAATTCTGCAAGAGAATTCTTCATAGAAAACTTCAAGAAGTCAGCAAATATGAACAACAAGTAGAGGGAAGCAAGCACTTTTCTCCAGACCTCTTGGAGGCCATCTGCTGCTGCAATGCTTTGTCTCCCTGACTGGTCATGCTAGATGACCACCTAAGTGCTGACCCCAAATTCTGTCTGCCATATTATACCTGCCTGCCAATCTGGAAACAACAGAGAGAATGGATATATCTGTGTGTGTCTCCAATAGATCCTGAGGTAAACTCATTCAATGTAGAGAGTTGCTTTTAATATATAAATCCTTTTGTAATTTGTCCAAATAAGATGTACTGAAACTTTTATTTCATAGTCCATACAATAGTTTCTAATTTTTTTTTAAGTGTGCTCACTAAACTCTCTCTAGTATCCCATAATAGCTGAATGTATTTCTAACCATACTTTTCACACTTAATTATAGTTATATAATTTTGTGTGGCTCTATTAAATATAATAGCTTATTTTGTTTTATGTATCTATATAATTTATTTTTTTAATATGCCAATACCACTCAACCATGTGAGTTTGAAAAGGGGATGGGGTTATTAGTTATTAAACTGGAGAGAAGCATGGAATTCACCCACAATCAATATTCAAAGTTATTGCTTATTTTTATAGAAATCACTCACCAGGTTGATTTTAGTTATTCATGGATGCCATTTAATTTATTGCTTACTCCTTTACACTAGCAAAGCAGCCATATTGAATATTTAAAAAATTATGTTAACCAAATTTTATCATGTGTGTAGATTTAACCCAGTTCGAATACTAGGCGAAAGTACCTCAAAGCCAACCATACGCGAGATATAAATCAAGAATACTTATGACCTCTGCCCATTCGCCTGTTCTCGAGGCCTGATCACAAACAAACAACACCATCTGAGCCATGCATAAATTATTTTTCAACCGGCCACAAAGCTTAGCAACAGCGGTAGAGACATGGACGGGAAATCCTAAAGAGCTAAAAGCTAAATGTGTAAAGTACATAAAAAGATGTGTTGGTGTTTGCGTTTTGCGTGCCTGGATCATTGAAAAATAAAATTAAAGCATTTAATATAACTAAGAAACTCAAGTTTTGATGATTAAATAATGTTTAATTAATGGCTTTAAAATATGAATAAGGCTTTAATGGGCCTCCGCTATTCCCCTAAATTACTGCAACAAACTAATTAGACAATAAAAAGAAAACAAGTTAATAGGTTTGCGGTCAAATTCTGTTCTTCCCAATTTTATAAAAAAAATTCCAACTCGATCTCCTCGATAAAGTACGATAGATAATAAAAACCTTTCGCAAAGCATTTCTTATGGCTTTGCGCTAAAAACCGTGTTTAAAATTGACTTAGAACGTATATAGCTAAATCAAATATACGTGACTAGCTAATGGCGGACAAAAAGAGGTGTTATCAAAAAGATCAAGTTGGCACACAAAAGAAACTGACTTGGATTTAATTAACAACATAAATAAAATTGGAAAGTGATTTCAAATGACAAAAAATTAATTATTAAATTTAACCGCAACGAAATACTAAATATTTACAATGGTTAGTAAGGAAGAATAGCGAAGGTAAAAAGGTTACATATAGCTAGATGATCCCAAAATATATTTAAGGTTAATTCATAAAATGTTTACACAGCAAGACATATATTTCAATACAACAATAAAACAATATGAATCAAAAGTAGCATACGAGATAGTTTAATATAGTAGATACGATACCGTCCTTTTTCCGTGATGTTCCCTACGGCGTCCGTGGCTTGATCTGACCGACGATAGGTATTTGTCTGGAGAATGAAAATATGAAGTATGGCTTCCATGAAAAGTTCTCCAGACATGGCATAGAGTTCAGATGGTTATTGATTGGATGTTAAGGCATTTTTGGATGGTATTTAGGAACCTCGGCGATAGGCAAAGCTATGATTTGCCTAGCCAAGCATATCCATTTTCCTCAAAATACGGTTGGTTTTAACTGGAGCAGGTTCCAACTTCTCCATTGTTTGAAAATGACAGCTGAATAACTTTATTTTGAAGCACAAGCTAAATGTGAAGCAAAATCTGACGGATTTCTCCCAAGAGAAATCTGAATGCACTTTCCAGAAAGCTTGGAAATAAAACAGCAAGAAAAATCTTAATAAATCGCCTTCACAAGCAAAATCAGAATCAAATGACTCCTTCCAAAAGAAAAGTCTGAATAATTATCTCTTTTGTTCTCCCTACTATTTATACTTTCTCTGACAGCTACCTTCCATTGTTTGTATGATCTGAGATCTTGATAAGCCTCCCCATGCTCCTTTGTTTCAAAGCAACACTTTCTAAAAATAACTTTAACTTTTTTACTCTAACTTTCTTACTTCAAAGTTTGAATTCTCTTAATTAAAAAGAAAGAAAGAGAAGGCCATCTTTAATTACACTTGAATGGCTCACTAATTAAAATATACATTCTTTCAGAAATGTTGGTGGGCTTATCTCAAAATCAAACCATACTAAATATTTTAATAAAATTTGAACAACAATATATTTTTATTTTACAATAGACTAAGCATTTTATCTCAGCAGAATTTTGCATTTACTCATATATATACGCTAGATGTATATATATGTTTGACTAATAGGTTAAGCAATTTTTATCAATAGAATGAAATTTATTTAAAATAAAATATTTAACTGTAATACACATTTAATAAGCATAACTATTTTTAACTCTAATGCAAAACCCTGCTGATATTGAACTATAAACTTAATTTAGGTCTACAATATTAATTAAGTTTATAGGAAGATGTGAAGCATGGATTGGACTTCAGATCCATTGCTTCATTTCCCAATAGTTAGTGAGCAAAAAAAAAAAATGTTTTAAAAAAAAAAATGCTGTTGCTTCAGGTCAGAGGTAAGAATTTGTACCAGGTGAGTTCAAGCCTACTCTTTATTCACTGTAATGTTTAAGTTGCTACTACTAATAATCTTTCTATATGTTACTATAAAACGGTTTATCCATCATTCATTCTCCTATATTTTAAATCAAGTCCGTGTTGTTTTATTCTGACTAGCTGTATTTATGTTTTTAATTTCTAAACTTTCCGGGATCCGGTGGTATATACTGCCTTGTATTTTTGGACGGGTTCATGACCCTATCATTTTGGTTTTCTTCTAAGTTCCCATAATCAATGTCAGTTAGTATCCGAATCGTGCCTTCAATGTCCTGCATTTGAGTGCCTATTAATATTTTCCTTATCCAGGGTGGCATGTTGTGCCTAATCATCCTCACTATCTGCATTTCTGGATAATTGAAAGCAGTTAGGGCTTTAATGCAATTTACCTGCCTAACAAAAAACTGAGCATAAGTCTCTTGATGGTTAGCTGGGTATGTTTCATGCATTATGGAATACATCAAACCTTCCTGCCTCTCTGCACTCCAGTACATTGACATTATTGCCTTCTCATATTCCATAAATGTTTGCGGTTGTATCGATAGAGTATTCCACCAGTCTCTGGCAGATTCTTTTAAATGATGACTGGAGATCGCCACTTTTTCTTGTTCAGTCATATTCTGGAACTTGAAAAACATTTTGAGACTATCCAGGTGGTGTCTAGGGTTTCCACCCGGTTCCCCTCTAAAACCTTGTATATGTATGAATTTAGCCACCGGAGACGTTACCGGATTAATTATTATAGGCGTAAGGATTTGGTTACCTTGTTGTGCCTTGATTGGATTGATCTGTTGATGAGTGTTCATTTCCTTTTTATCCACATCCATCTGTCCATTGTCTTCTCCCTCCTGTATTTGATGCTTGACTGACGTGTCCCAGGCATACATATCCTTCTCTACTTCATTATCGATCAATGATTTAGGTTGTGTATCATCTTGTTTCTGTTGCCATTTTAACTGAGTATCCTCATCTGGCCATACTTTTGTTCTGGTATGTTGTTGCTGGAGAACCATGTTTTCCTCCAAACGGTTCAGTCGTTGAGATGTCATATTCATGAACTGCTGGAACATGTTCCTCATCATTTCATTTTCATGTCTCATTTCTTTGATGAAAGCCTCAAAGTTATACTCTTCACTATGAGTACCTGTTGGCCTCTTGGGAATATTGAGTACTACCTCCTCCTCGCTGTCATAATGTGCGTCCGTCTGTTGGTCCATTTTTTTGCTATTTTGCTACACAAAGTCACAATTTATTTCTAAACGTATTTTAATACAATCTATATAAATATATTGTATTATGTATATCTAGGAGCTATATCCTGTATGTGAAGAAAAAAAAAAAAATTTTTTTTGTTCTTTAAAAACACTAAGTCAAATATTCTAAATTCTTTATTTATGTTTTCAAAAACTAACTTTGCCTACCTCACGAGGTCCTATTTTAACCCTATGCCTATATGTATCTGTTTACACATGAAAATATAAAAAATCCTGCCGTGTCTGTCTTTAATAACTATACCACATATTATTCTCCTCAGTTTACTTTATTTATATTTTATTAAAATATCATTGCTATGTTAATATAACTGAAATAATCCACTTACAGCTTGACCTGGCTTTCTCTGACACCTGAAACAACTAAAAAATGCATTTACCTTAATACAAGTATATATATATATAAAGAAATATGTGAGCAAAATATACATAAGTCATGTTTAAACATTATTTTGGCTCACTAAGCATACATTGTTATTTTGATCATCTAGTATAGTTTAGTCTATTTGATATCCGATATGAGAAATTGCACTTGCCGACAAATTTATTTGAGAAGGGCGCCAGTCGACAAGACAATGGCCATATCAAATATACATATTAATGGATAATGATCCAAGCACACATTGATAAGGGTTTATAAAGTTTCAATGCAATTAAAATTTTACTTTGCGTTTCAGTTCACTTTTAAAATTTAATTTGATTCTGCTGAACGAAAAAAAAATCTCTGGATGAATAAGTAAATGCTATTTTAAATGACACAATATTATTTAAATCTAAGACGTATAACCACTAAGTACGGTAATTTGTCTGACCTGGGATCGAAACCAGTTACCATTTTGGTCAAGACACAAAAAAAAATTCAAACAGCCAAAGTATGATTAACAAAACAAAATATATACAAAAAATTAAAAATAGAAGTAAAATCCCATGATAACTGCCACTCCGAATTATGAACCTGGGATCGAAACCAACTACCATTTTGGTCACAACCCGAAATAGATGAACAATTATCAAGCAATTTTACAGACTCACGCATTGAGATCAAAAACTGTTTAAAAAAACATTTATATAAAAATGGGTTTTACCAACTATAACGAAGTGTATACCATATACACCCATATATATGACTATGTACACACCAAATAAGCATATATATGACTACATATAAATATACAAACAGATATACCTATACAAATATTTCTTTTATTATTATGTACATAAATTTATTCGAACGAATGTCACATTGCAAACCGCATACTCCTATTATTTCAGGCAAGTAACGCTGGTCACAACTATGACACGGAAACAACAATTGCAGATATAGACCTATTATTTCAGGCTACTCAGCAATTCTGAACTCTAAAGTGTAAGGGGTCTTCACCTAAACGGTTACTCAAGGAATCTTCATAAACGATCACTAAAAAAAACAAGGGCTTCACCTAACGGTTACTCAAAGGGTCTTCACCTAACGGTTACTCAATAAATGATTCAATAGCATAATCCGAAATGGGAAAAAAAAAATCTTAACTAAAGGGTGGCTGACATCTATGTTATACAAAAATATAAATTAAACGACATACGCATTTACTCTTTATTAAGTTGAAAATTAAGTTTGCTATTTTATTAACAAAACTTATATATATTTGGTAGGACACGTAATTACAAAATATTTAACAGTGAACGAAAATTTTGCATGATTATAGCATTCATTCTATATAAAAATGAAATGCAGAGAAAGTGAAAAAAAAATGTTTGTTAACACCATACACTGACACGTGTAATTTTGACTTATCAAAGCTTTCGATCTATGAAAAACAATTCTATTAACGAAAAAAAATTATCTAAGATATTTACAAAAATTTATCCAAACGGAAATAAAAATCTATTATGTAATTGTACTTTTTTACTCAACATATTAACACTACCGTTTATACTATATTTCGAGAAAAACATTATTATTCCCAAACTTTTTCATATTTGAGCGATACTAAAAACAATCTAAAGTACGAAAGCTAATTTAAGGGAGGGCGGGTGGGTATATATTTGACACTTCCGCCTTATTGAAGCTATCTACTTTATACGAGAAAAAAAATATGGCGTACCAGCCATGACAAAACTAATTAGGATTACCAAAAAATTACTTTAACTCTGAAATCTTCTTTTCTAGTCACACACAAAAAAAACAACTAATGGCGTGTTAACTTTTTTAACTATAAAATATTCATTTCATAAATATCAAACTCGGAAAAAAAAATGTTTAGCTTACAACACCTTTAACTTCTTAATTAGTTAAAAAAATTGACATTTAGCTCACGTTAGGAAACAAACTTGGAAAAATTTATACATATATTATTTGATATAAATTATTAAACTAAAACTAGCTTCCCAGGGTACTGTTAAAAAATTTTTTTGAAGAAAAGAAAAAAAATGACACTCGTCCACGCTGTCAGCGTCAGAATCGGAAAAAAAATTATACGTCTACCCATATTTTCCTTAATTTAAAACAGAAAAAAAAAAACATTCCCCACACATACAAATGTCATATAGGGCATTGCAGGGTATGGAAAATTTCGAAAAGCCACACGATGGGCGTCCAGAATGCGGAGAAAAAAAATCTACTGTGACAGTCAGATGATGTGTGTAGATTTAACCCAGTTCGAATACTAGGCGAAAGTACCTCAAAGCCAACCATACGTGAGATATAAATCAAGAATACTTATGACCTCTGCCCATTCGCCTGTTCTCGAGGCCTGATCACAAACAAACAACACCATCTGAGCCATGCATAAATTATTTTTCAACCGGCCACAAAGCTTAGCAACAGCGGTAGAGACATGGACGGGAAATCCTAAAGAGCTAAAAGCTAAATGTGTAAAGTACATAAAAAGATGTGTTGGTGTTTGCGTTTTGCGTGCCTGGATCATTGAAAAATAAAATTAAAGCATTTAATATAACTAAGAAACTCATGTTTTGATGATTAAATAATGTTTAATTAATGGCTTTAAAATATGAATAAGGCTTTAATGGGCCTCCGCTATTCCCCTAAATTACTGCAACAAACTAATTAGACAATAAAAAGAAAACAAGTTAATAGGTTTGCGGTCAAATTCTGTTCTTCCCAATTTTATAAAAAAAATTCCAACTCGATCTCCTCGATAAAGTACGATAGATAATAAAAACCTTTCGCAAAGCATTTCTTATGGCTTTGCGCTAAAAACCGTGTTTAAAATTGACTTAGAATGTATATAGCTAAATCAAATATACGTGACTAGCTAATGGCGGACAAAAAGAGGTGTTATCAAAAAGATCAAGTTGGCACACAAAAGAAACTGACTTGGATTTAATTAACAACATAAATAAAATTGGAAAGTGATTTCAAATGACAAAAAATTAATTATTAAATTTAACCGCAACGAAATACTAAATATTTACAATGGTTAGTAAGGAAGAATAGCGAAGGTAAAAAGGTTACATATAGCTATATGATCCCAAAATATATTTAAGGTTAATTCATAAAATGTTTACACAGCAAGACATATATTTCAATACAACAATAAAACAATATGAATCAAAAGTAGCATACGAGATAGTTTAATATAGTAGATACGATACCGTCCTTTTTCCGTGATGTTCCCTACGGCGTCCGTGGCTTGATCCGACCGACGATAGGTATTTGTCTGGACAATGAAAATATGAAGTATGGCTTCCATGAAAAGTTCTCCAGACACGGCATAGAGTTCAGATGGTTATTGATTGGATGTTAAGGCATTTTTGGATGGTATTTAGGAACCTCGGCGATAGGCAAAGCTATGATTTGCCTAGCCAAGCATATCCATTTTCCTCAAAATACGGTTGGTTTTAACTGGAGCAGGTTCCAACTTCTCCATTGTTTGAAAATGACAGCTGAATAACTTTATTTTGAAGCACAAGCTAAATGTGAAGCAAAATCTGATGGATTTCTCCCAAGAGAAATCTGAATGCACTTTCCAGAAAGCTTGGAAATAAAACAGCAAGAAAAATCTTAATAAATCGCCTTCACAAGCAAAATCAGAATCAAATGACTCCTTCCAAAAGAAAAGTCTGAATAATTATCTCTTTTGTTCTCCCTACTATTTATACTTTCTCTGACAGCTACCTTCCATTGTTTGTATGATCTGAGATCTTGATAAGCCTCCCCATGCTCCTTTGTTTCAAAGCAACACTTTTTAAAAATAACTTTAACTTTTTTACTCTAACTTTCTTACTTCAAAGTTTGAATTCTCTTAATTAAAAAGAAAGAAAGAGAAGGCCATCTTTAATTACACTTGAATGGCTCACTAATTAAAATATACATTCTTTCAGAAATGTTGGTGGGCTTATCTCAAAATCAAACCATACTAAATATTTTAATAAAATTTGAACAACAATATATTTTTATTTTACAATAGAATAAGCATTTTATCTCAGCAGAATTTTGCATTTACTCATATATATACGCTAGATGTATATATATGTTTGACTAATAGGTTAAGCAATTTTTATCAATAGAATGAAATTTATTTAAAATAAAATATTTAACTGTAATACACATTTAATAAGCATAACTATTTTTAACTCTAATGCAAAACCCTGCTGATATTGAACTATAAACTTAATTTAGGTCTACAATATTAATTAAGTTTATAGGAAGATGTGAAGCATGGATTGGACTTCAGATCCATTGCTTCACTATTACTAAAAAAATGATATAATATATATTATTTTAAAGATCAAAAACAAAAGAATGTAATTAAGCTGAAAAAAATATAGCCATTGATATTCAAAGTAATAAAAAAATGAATAAAAGTTAATATTTCTAATAATTATTTTCAAATTATTTCATAAATTCTAAATTATCATGCATACAACTTAAAAAATTATATTTTTGTTAGTAGGTTAGTTGGATTCATCATAAAATTTCTAAAAAATTAATATATAATAACACATAAGGTAACCCATCACTTGAAAACTTCATAGAATAAAGACATTGGTACCTTTCCTTTTTTTCTGTAGCCCTTCAACATGTATTTTCATAGAGGTTCCAATGTATATGTCATATCTAATAACAACTAGGTAATATTAATCAATAATTAGTATAATTTGAATATTATAATAAAGAACTTCAATACAGTTTGTGACTTATTAAAAAGTACTACTAAAATAGTCACTATATACAAAATAAAATAATAAAATAAAATAAAAAGTGAATGAAATACTAAATTTATTATAGAGTTAAGCTTGAAGTTCATAAGCTAGTAGTTTATTTATATATATATATATATATATTATATATTATTATATATTATTATTATTATTATTATTATTATTATTATTATTATTATTATTATTATTATTATTATTATTATTATTTAAAATGCAGACAAGATATTATACAAAAATCTAAATCAGGTCATAATATTTGGAAAACATGTTTATTTTTATTTGATATCATCTAATTCAAATATTGAGCCAAACTCATATCATAGAAAAAAATGCAGATAATCATGATCTATTTTTTTATATTAGTTTAAATAATAATTTTTTTGTAAATTTTTATCAAATATATATAAAAAAATAATAATCAAAAAATATATAAAAATTAATAATTATTAAAAAATATAGAAAAATAAATATTTACTATTGGGCCCCTGCATAATGTTGTCTTCAAAATATATTGAAAAAAGTAAAAGTTTTTACTGATATATTTTTCAGGATGAAATCTTTTCCAGTAACTAGGGAAAAAAAAGAAAAACAATCAATTTACTTGATCACAAAAATTATCATAAAATTTTTATTTTTTATCATAGAAAAATAAAACTTACTTTTATGGAAAGCTGAAAAAAGATGAAAATGAGGGTGTAAAAAGCATATGCATAGACTGCATAGATTTCCATAAATGTTACATTGAAAACAGATGTTTACATTTTGAAAATGCTTGAATGCATTATGCAATCATAATAATGAAGAGTTTCATTTAAAGATCATGAACTGTATAATTGTGACCACCATCACCTCTTGCCACTGTCTGCAGAGTCATTTATATTATTTAAGATATATATGGGAATCAAATATAATTTTATATGTTAATGTAATGATGATTTATAGTTTTCATGATGACTCAGTATTACAACAGATCATTGTACAGAAGTCAAACTATTTTCAGGCTTTAAATTATAATATATTTCTTTATTATTGTTAATATAACATTACTGGCATATTCTATGGTTCTGTTAGGGCACTTATATATATATATATATATATATATATATATAGCATAATATATATATATATATATATATATATATTATGCTTTATCATTTGGGAACTTTGGAAGTCTGAAGTCACTCATCTACCTTCCAAAATCGTTCTTAAGCAGGGGTATATGCTACTCCCTGTGGAACATGAGGTTCATGGATTGATAGTGCTGCTGTAGACCATATACTGGCACTGGCCCTTAAAATCCAACCTCTCCATTCAATATCACACCACTAGAATATGGGGACATACCAACTTTGATTTCAGTTAAATATTTTAAATGATAAAGTACCCAAACCACCATAGGAGCCAGATTTCCTTTGATTGTATGCTAGTGCTTTTATTTTCTTACAAATCTCATGATCGCCTGTTTGGTATTCTTTAGTCCCAATGATGTGTTGAAAATAATAAATCATTCATAAATAATCAGTCAATACTAATTACTCAGTATGCATGATTTAAACTGCTTTTTTTTAAAATAGTGAACGAGTCCCATATAGTAAATCAATAATGTAACGTATTGTTTGTACCCTATGTACATATTCCAAAGACATTATTTCTAATCAATGCCATTAAAATATACGTACTGATTCTCATATTAAATAAACGATTGAAAATGTATGTTACTTTTATTTATCAAATCATTTACTGCTAAATTATAAAGCACTTGTTATGTAATTAATAATCCAAATCAGTCACGATCTTAATATCTCATGCAGCCATCTCCACACAATATATGTAAATATCTTTAAATTGGCTTATTAATCCTGCATAAGCTATAAATCATTCATTGAAATTGTATCTAATAAATAATTAGTGTAATGGGATTTAAGAAGAACAAATTCCAAGTTTTGTAAATAAATAATGTAACCGCAAGCATGAAATACTTATGTAACATATATTGAAACGTAAACCTTCCAATCTCTTTTCGTTTCACCATCAACCTAATGACCTACTCGTCTGAACTAGTTTCGAACCTATCTTAAATGTAAAAATGTTATATATAAGTCGAGCGGGAAAACTTTGCTATAATGGCCGCTTAAATTGCATCATCCATTTACATAAGAAAACACGCTATAATTAGACAGGTTTGATAAAGTTTATTTATTATAAAATGTTTTATTAATTTTCAGTCAATTCTTAATTATATTCGCTATTATTTCGTATGTGGATGGATAATTTAAACCTTGGAATAACGGCAAAATGATTTATACATATATTTAAGTTTAAATAAAAAGATACTGTAAAACATTTTCTTTAAATTATATTTAACGGTTTTCTGATTTAATGTTTTACATATATAATTGAAACTAAAGTATTTTCTTTAAATTTTTTTTTTATTATTATAAACAAATAATATTGTAAAAACAAATATGTTAAAAGTTATTTATTTCAGTAAAATAAAAATCACCCGTTTGTAATTAAAAATGAGAATTTTGTGTAAACAAGATATCAGTTAGTGACTGCACCCCGGGTAAAAAGTAAAATCTAGTTTACTGATTGATTTTTGTTTGCAACAAAAGACTTCATCATTAAATCAGAATACCGTTCCTTCTGCTAAGCTTTAACATTCTTTAACACCTAAAAAGGAATTTAATTAATGAAACTGAATCAAATTATATAATTTATATATTTTAATAATTTTAAGTAATTAAATGTAACACCTCGGAGACGTTATCTGTTGTAGAAATTGGATTATATTATTTTGTTTAATTAAAAGTCAATTGGTCCCGAGGCTAATGAAATTCCAAAAAGGTGTTAAAGTTTAGTCGAAATGTATAAATAGGGCTTATTTTAAGCGGGAAGAGATACTCCATCTTGCTTTTGAAGAGCTATTACTATCCAAGTTATAAATTGTTTAATTTTACCATGTCCGGCTAAAGTCAGGCAAAATTTTGCTGCCGTTCCCGTGATGGAACGCCGAGTTCAGTCCATCAAATGCCGAAGCAACAACCAAAAAGCTTATACCAAATGAAATATGCCGTATGCCGCTAAAAGGGGCTTGCCGTCGTTCCAACACCATTTTAAATTGTCTCGCAACTGAATAAGAACATGCCATAAGCCGCCAAAGAACTCACCTTCGTTCCAGCTCGAATCTATCCAGTCCAGCTATAGAACTGTTATAATATTATTTAAAATAGCAGAGCTCCGTGAATTTCAAAAACAATCATGATTTCTTCAAAAACAGGTTAGCTAACCATATTATTGAAACTTCTTCCTAAATTGTTTTTCAAATAATCTTTAAATTCTATAATATGAAATACTTTTGTAAATTTCTGTGTTAATTAATGTTTTGCTATATAATTTAATCACTGCAGTTATATTTTGCTTTTCTTTTGCTTATTTTTAATTATTATTAGTTGTGCCTATGTTTCGAAACGGCGTGCATTTAATTATAGAATATGTTTTTAAACATATAAATTTAAATTATTTATATAGCGTCATTTCGTGCGCTGTTTCGAAACCCAAATTCATATTTTGTCATTTAATAAATTAATTAATATAAATATAAAATGTGGCTTTTCAACCTTTAATTATTATATCACTAAAGAGAGTGCAATCATAAGTATATTTTTTTAGTAAAGTATTCGTAAGTCCCTTATTAAATATACTTTTCCTCCTTTTTAAAAGTTTAGTAGTTATAGATAACTAAAGAGATTGAACGGGATAAAGTAAAGTTTGTATATATTCCCGTCAGTAGCATATACATATTTCTCATGCTACAGAAGAGTTGGCTCTTTTGATCAAGCTGATAAACTTGTGTTCATTTAATATGTGATATTTATAATATCCTTCGGCTTGGCGGATGTGAAACTTATTAATATTTTTCTCGTTGTGCTGTTTTATATATAAGATGGAGCCACGGCGTTGCCAGCACATCTTCTCTTATAGGGTAGTGCAGTAGCGAAGTCTGAGCTACGGGCCAGATTAGCACGTAAGTCCCCCGCTTCTTATGAACCAAATAAAGGTTCCCTTTTGCAGCATGACGACATGTTATTGGGTAAACCGTTGTTTTTTTGGTTTTTTTTTTTCATGTCATAGCATCGGCCGGGACGCGAACCCACAACCGTCTGCAACCAACTACTTGCTTGCATGGCGGCTACGATACCTCTCGGCTAACAACGCAAGACAGGGTAAACCGTTGTTTGTCACAAAAACCCTAAAACTATTCTTCCATCCGCAGAGCCACTTTATTATTATATTTTACTTGTGCCTAGCGTATTAATAAAATCGTTATAGCCAACTCTCCCTCCCTAATATGCAGTCTTCGGCGTTGATCCGAAGCATTCTTGAAAACCCGTTCGATCTAAAGCTATCTGGGACGCTTTAAAAGCCCATAGTTAATATAAATTTATTATAATTAAGACGTATTATTAAGCTTCACTCCAGACTTGGTTAGATTTCACGTACAATAGCCACACGAACTGATGAGGAAAGGGCATAACTAATAAAAGTTAATGTAGTGATTAGTTATATAGTAGGGTATTTGTTTCCATTAACTAATATTGGAGCAATTAAATAATAGCCAACGTATCAATTATTGTTTAAATGGCCTAGAGTAATGTTACTTAATAAATAAAATGCCTGCGTGCATTTGCCAACAACAATTGTCAATAAATATATTTTAATTCATCATATATCAGTTTCTGTCTCATTATTAAATCAATCCAATTCACTAATTTCCCATAGCTATTTCATTAGTAAAACCCCTATTAACTAATTATCTTAGATTTTATCTTTGGAATGTCTTTAGTGTTTAAGTTGTTTATATAGATGTTTAAGTCCATGAGTCTTTTGTTTCTCCGATTTGCTAGTGGGCCGGATTAAGAATTAATTCTCGTGGGCCATCATTGTTATGTTGTCCATTAGGTATTTGATCTGGGGCTTGGAGAGTGGGTTCGAATCCAGGCTGGTCCCTGACCAAAATCTCTGGCTCGACTGGGTTTGAAGTACATTTTGTGAGTTCCAGCTCGTGTTAGATGGATAAGCATATTTTGACCGGCACAATATATATATGTTTTCTTAATATTATATTAAATCTATATCTCAAATGTAAATCCTGTATTTGAATTATCTACTTTTAGTTAATAGTTTAACATTAATAATATAACTCTAATAAATGTAACTCCTGGGCTACCCTTGGTCATGATCATCGTCATTATTTTGAGCTTATGCTCTACCGCTGTGTTTCTGGGCCTGGAATTAAAATAATTATTGCTGTGTCATCGGGACTGTTGTTCATAGGGTTAGAGACTCAAAGAATAGGCAAATAGGTTAGAATCCAGGATTGCTCCTAATCTGTGTATCTTGAGCATGATCAGATTAGAGGTACTTTTGCTTGGACTTTTAGTCATATTGATTGAGCAGACTGTTTCGACTGGTACAATATGGAAAGATATTATAATATTATCAAGTTGATGAAGGTGTGATCCGATCACAATACCTATACAATATTGATATCATTAGCATATTTCTCTATTCTCACCAATTTTATGCCATTTAGTTTAAACTTTAATAATCCACAAATGTTAGATTATATTGATTAATAAATCACTATCTGGCACTGTATAATCCAAATATCTTCAGATTTATTTCTATCTTATAGCACTGAATAGGAATTTATTAAATACTACCATCTGATATTTATTGATTACTAAAGCTTACACTAGAAGTGGTGTGAATAGGAAAGTGTTCCAATGAACAGGTAAGGTGATGATTAATTGATCATTGGTTGTCTTAACGGTATAGTAGCATTTATATTAACAATATATATATTTGATTGATCCCAAAGTACATTTTAAATGTTTTACCTATAAAAATTGTTATATATATATATATATAAACAAACAATTTAACGGTAATATTTTTTCTAACGGGTCATATACTTTTACATTATATATATATATCATTAATGGATCAATATAAAATATGGGGATTTCAATAACACATTTTGAAAAACTTTATTAATTTTAACAACTGATCAATTGGAATATTCTTAATTAAAATGCAAAAGTAAAATTTTTTTTAGAATCAGCCAAGATTTCTCTTCAATTTAAATTATCCTACATAATTTAATGCAATAATAAATTTGTCAGATCAATGATTGATAGTTCTTGGATCGAAATTTATGGTGTTCAAACGTTACCATAACCTCCTGGATAACTATCTACATCATTGCTAATTCATATTCACAGAGTTTGAATAATACTTCACTTTGTCTGTTTAATATATATCAGTCTTTTATCTCGTTTATTTTCTCTAGTAATAAAAACTTTTCAATATGATTATCACATATGATTTTTATACAATTAATCTTCTTATTTTAATTTTCAATTGCAATACTTTGGTATCAGTCCTGCTATCACATATTACTCCGATGATGCTTTCATTTATAGTATTTATTCAAAGTTTAAGTTACGATCTCATGACAACCAAAATACTGGCATGACTAATCCATGCCAATGATAACATGCAGGATTAAAAAATATGCTGCCTGTGAGATTTTATACTATCACTGTCTTTTGTGCCATCACATTGTCAGTTCTAACTCTGTAATCCTTTCACTGAAATTGTTTTCCATTCTAGAATACATTACACGGTTCTGACCACCATAGTGCATCAGTTGTAAGTAATTTTCTTTTTAATTTAATTTCTAGTTAAATGTTATACTTGTGTTTTTGCTAAATGTTTTACAACTTTAAATATGTTTTTTTTGTTTTTGTTTTTTTATATAGTCAGAAATATTTGTTTTTCTTTTGAAATAACTTTTAAAAAATTTTCTTAAAGTTATACTTTGCTACCTTAAAGTATCAGTTCAACATTTTGTGTTTTTTTTACATTGAACATGCAGTATATGATGGTGCAAAGCATCGCAGTATGCTATGAGAGGGAGGCAATTTTTGATAACATATAATGTCAGCCAATAATTGTACAACTCATAAATACCTATTTAACTTTTAAAGTCTTTGGTACTTTGATATTAGGTGTAAGACAAGGTGACTCCATATCTCCAAAACTTTTTACAGCAGTGCTGCAAGAAGTATTTTGTGGATTAAAATGGGAAACTAAAGGAATGAAAGTAAATGGAGAGTATTTAAGTCATTTAGATTTTGCAGATGATGTAGTTGTTTTTGCAAATAATGCTTCAGAGCTGCAGGAAATGTTGCAGGAGTTAGCAGATGAAAGTAGAAAAGTAGGACTAAAGATAAATGTTAAAAAGACTAAAGTAATGTTTCATCGATTTGCTCAAAATATGAAAATGAAGATTGATTATGAAGAATTAGAAGAAGTTAACAGTTACAAATACCTTGGTCAGATTATTAATACAGATGGAAACATAATGGAGGAAATTAATCATAGAATTAAACTTGGTTGGAGTGCTTTTGGTAGAAATAACTTGATACTAAAAGGAAATATGCCTATGTGTTTGAAAAGAATGGTTTTTAAAAAATGTGTTTTACCAGTTCTTACTTATGGATTTGAGACTTGGACACTTAATAGAAGAGCAATACAGAGACTTCAGACCACTCAAAGGAGTATGGAGAGATGTATGTTGGGAGTAAAAAGAAGAGATTGAAAACGCAATGTATGGGTAAGACAACAAACAGGTGTTACTGACCCTATTGAAAAAATTAAAAGATTGAAATGGAGTTGGGCTGGACATATTGCTAGAAGAAATGATAATAAATGGACAATTGAAATTTTAAACTGGATTCCAAGAGATTGTAAAAGACCCAGAAAGAGACCACATGTGAGATGGATGGATGAAATAAGAAAATGTGCAGGGGTGTTGTGGAAAAGAGAAGCTAAAGATCGGAGAAGATGGATTAAACTTGGAGAGACCTTCATCCTGCAGTGGATTGATAATGGTTGATGATGATGATGATATATTACTTCAACACATATTATTCTAAGTTTGTGAGGTTTAAGATAACGTCTCCAAGAAATGTGTGGACAAACTTATCAGTAAAATTTGTCCGCAAATGCCATGGAAATGTTATTTGAAACATATTGCAAACTTAGAATAATATGTCACTGGATATGATACAATATAGCATGTGTTGAGATATTGATAGAAGTTATAGAAGGGACAAATGAATATGAATTACCATTATGCTTTGGATTTGTAGATTATGAAAAGACATTTGATTCTATAAACATTTCTTCAGTGATTAAAGCATTGGATCATCAAGTTATAGATCCAGGATATTGTCATATTTTAAAAAATATTTATAAAAATGCAACAGCAACAATTAGATTACATAATGATACTAGGAAAGTCAACATTGAGAAGGGTGTCAGACAGGGTGACTCCATATGTCCAAAACATTTTACAGCAGTGCTGCAAGAAGTATTTTGTGGATTAAAATGGGAATCTAAAGGAATGAAAGTAAATGGAGATTATTTAAGTCATTTAGATTTTGCAGATGATGTAGCTGTTTTTGCAAATAAAGCTTTAGAGCTGTAGGAAATGTTGCAGGAGGTATCAGATAAAAGTAGGAAAGAAGGACTAAAGATAAATGTTAAAAAGACTAAAATAATGTTCAATGGATTTTCTCAAACTATGAAAATAAAAATTGATTATGATGAGTTAGAAGAAGTTAACAGTTACAAATATCTTGGTCAGATTATTAGTACAGATTGAAACATAATGGATGAAATTAATCATAGAATTAAACTTGGTTGGAGTGCTTTTGGTAGAAATAACTTGATACTAAAAGGAAATATGCCTATGTGTTTGAAAAGAAAGGTTTTTAATAAATGTGTTTTACCAATTCTTACTTATGGATCTGAGACTTGGACCCTTAATAGAAGAGCAATACAGATACTTCAGACCACTCAAAGAAGTATGAAGAGATACATGTTAGGAGTAATAAGAAGAGATCGAAAACAGAATATATGAGTTATTGACTTCATTGAAAAAATTAAAAGACTGAAGTGGAGTTGAGCTGGACATATTGCTAGAAGAGATGATAATAGATGGACAATTGAAATCTTAAACTGGATTCCAAGAGATTATAAAAGATCCAGAAAGATACCAGATGTGAGATGGATGGATGAAATAAGAAAGTGTGCAGGGATGATGTGGAGAAGAAAGGTTAAAATTCGGAGATGGTTTGAACTTGGATATGAAAAAATAATGGAGACATATATTAATTATGAAAAAAGAAAAAAAAGACCTTAAAAAATTAAATAAACAGGTAATTGTGTATTTACTGGATGACATTACATGTCATGAAAACATCCTTCACCTCTCTGCATAACTATAATGTTTTGCACCATCATAAACTGCATGTCTAATCTTAAAAAATGATAAACTGTAACTTTAAGGTAGTAAAGTATAACTTAAAATAATATTTTAAAAATTATTTCAAAAGAAAAACAAATATTTCAAGCTCTAAAAATACAACAAATATTTAAGATTTTAAAATGTTTAGCAAAAATAAGTAATACATAAATAAATACAAATAAGATATAAACATTGTTTAACTAGAAATGTATTTTTAAATTTTAAAAAAATTACTTACAGATGACAGACTCTCTCCATTGGCAGAATGAAATGCATAATGTTTTCTAGAATGGTAAAAATTTTAGAAAAAATGTCAGTGAAAGAATCAGTGTTAGCACAGACAATGTGATAACACAAAAGACAGTGGTAGCACAAAATCTAACAGGCAGTATGTTTTTTAATCTCACAGGTCACCACACACATATCTTAATCATGCCAGTATTTGGTTGCCATGACATCATTAAGTTAAACTTTGAATAAATGTTACCGGGTGAAAACATTATCGGAGTAATATGTCATAGCAGGATTAATACCAAAGTACCTTTACTTTTTACATTTATTTATCTTTTTGGGGAAAAGATTATACTAAATGATTTTTTTTTAGAATTTGATGTAATCTTATTGTCAGCTACATGTCATAAAATATAAATTTTATGAGATATTTTACTGAAAGTTTAGATGTATATGATTTATTAATATTTATTTATAATTTTTATTTAACAAAATATTATATACAATTCATGATGAGTTTTTATTTTTTATAGACATTCTGATTTGCGGCATGATTCTTCCGGAAACTTTTATTATGGTCCACCCCCAAAATATGACAATCCTCCAAAATATGAAGATTTATTTCCAACAATAGCTGTACATTCTACTAATTTATTAACAAATTTTAGCACTCTAGTTATCCAAGTGGATTCAAATAGAGAAACTAATTGTACCTCAGATAAAATAGCAGCTGAAAATTCTCATTTACAAAACAGGATATTACCTCACTCTTCGAATTCACTGCATATAAATAATATTATAAACTCTCAAGACAATAATAAAGAAAATAGCAGTGATTGTCAATCATTTTCAACAATACGACAAATAATACAAACAATGCAACAAACTGAAACTTCGATGGCATCGACATGAAGAGAATTGAAACGAATTGTTTCAACTGATATTCCAGCCACATCAAATATACAACGATTTTGAAAATAAATTAAAACAATAATAATATTTATTATGATTTTGTAAAATTTGAACAAAAGTTTTGTAAAGATGCTATCTGTTCAAAGATAAGTAAGATGAACAAGAAAGAAGATGAATAAAAGAGAAATTCTGCAAGTCAAGACATTTTCTTCACTTTTTAATTTATCGACACAACTTCAAATCATTTTTGCTACAAAGAAATTATTATTTTAATTATTTTTATATAAATTAAAACATCTAGGATTGAAATTATAAAATAACTGTGCAGTCTTATCCTACTGTTTGATACCTTAGCTAGTAATTTTTTTTACTGGATTAAAAAAGAGTAAACCCTTAGACAAAAAACTTGCTCAGGAATGATACTCATTGTATCAATTTCTCTCTAACAAAATAAATAAACCGCGATGGCATTTTTTACATTCTACTTTAAACTTTTGGTAAAATTGTATAGTGTTTACATTGCTGAAAAACAGAATCGCAATGGAAAGTCTATTTTCTTAAGTATTGTTTTCAAAAAAGTAAGACAACCACTTGGATATTTTCTGCAATAACAATGTAATACGTAATGATTTCAGACATAATTAATTATGCGAGATTATCAGAAGACGTATTTGTAAAAATGATAATTAATTTCTGTCTTCATTTTACATAACTCGGGTATTCTTATTTTTGTATTTTAAAATCTGTAAGTTATAAATTTCTAATGAACGAAAACAAATTACTCATAGAAATTGCCTTGTATAACGCCCGCCAAAAAAACCACTCACACACACACACAAACAAACAAACAAATAAAAAATGTTTTTTAAATAAGTGTTAGCCTTTTCTAATTGATATTCAATTTTCAGAATTCAAAAATCTGACTTTTCCACCTATTACATAATAAACAATAACTTATCATTAAATACAGATGTAGACCTCATATAATTTTAAGCCAAGAAACATCACATGATCACCATTTCTTATGCTTTCTTATAACTGTTATTAAAACAGGCAAAACTTTCCATACAGTGTTGCCACTCAGTGCAAGCCAGACTAATCAATGGATGCCAGATGCATAAAATCCCTATCTAGTGCCTACACATCCAATATCCCCAGACTAGTTTTTGGCCTTCATGATGTGAGGAGCCTTGGATCTGAGAGTACTGCACCTAGATCTTAGGATCTAATACAACCCTCCAGTATAATTAATTACTGATGAAAATTATTAATATATATCTATTAATTACTCTGGCTTGCATTAAGTAGCAATACTGTATGGAGAGTTTTGCCTGTTTTAATAACAGTTATAATCAAGAATAATAAATGATGATCATGTGATGTTTCTTGGGCTAAAACCAATCCTGCCTAATAGGATAGTGGTGGCTATGGTTATTAAAGAACTAAAGTCACTAAAATGTATAGGTACTGAACTGAGCTCAGACCTATATGACTAATGAACTTGAATTGAAAATATTATTGTGTTTTCCATTTAAGACTCATAGTTTTGTAATTAAGTTGAGATAAAAGATCGCTGCTGGAGGGTGACATGCTCTCAGATTCAAGGTTCCTCACTGATGAAGGTCACAAGCCAGAAACTAGTCTGGGGATATTGGATGAGTAGGCACTACATGGAAATGTTATGCACAAGCCTTCTGGAATCCATTGATTACTCTGACTTGCACTGAGTGGCAATAATGTATGGAGAATTTTGCCTGTTTTAGTAACTTTATATAATTCTGATTGTAGCATAGCTTAAGAATTATTATTAGTTGATACTAAATGCTGGTAGTAAGATAAATACAATAGATTTATAAATGTATAAGTAAAGTGTGAACACATTCCTAACTATGCTTAACTTTTATACAAATTCCAGTCTTCCTTGAAATATTTATGAGTAAATGGTACATGTTATTTTTATAGATGGTAAAATGGTGATTTTGAATTATAGTCAGATAACAGTCCAATAACACAACCACCTAACTATCTATCAATAATTTTTATTAGTCATTAATTAGACTAAAGATTATCCAATAATGGATAATATTTCTGTAGTGTATTTTTTCCTAAACCACTTTCCCCACAAGGTAGAGATTGGTTTCTATTTGATTTTAAAACGTAGTAGAAGACTGAAATCTTAAGCATATGACCAAAGACATGTGAAAAAGATCTATGATCCTCAAGATGCACATTTCATACTGAACCAGCACTTATCAGTTGGTCCAGATCACAATCTCTTACACATATCTTTATTATTGTTCTGTATATATAAATATCAAATTATTACTGTTTAAATATAATTATAATAGACTTGAACACAGACTTTCAATCTCCCTTCAGCTATTCATTCTATCTTATACAATAAATAAACTTAACCATACACATGTGAAAATGATCAATGATTTCCAATATACATATTCTGTGCAGAACCTCCACTGATCAATTGGTCCAGATCATCATCTCTCACATATATACATAATCAGTGCTCAGTTTATATTGGAAGATGATGTGCATCAAACTGATGAATGCTGTTTCAGGATAAAATATATATATTGGAAATCATTTATCTTTTTCTCATGACTGTGGTCATGTGTATAGATTGTATGAGATAGAGTGAATAGATGAAGGTAGTTTGAAAGTCTGTGTTCAAATCCCTTATAATTACATCTAAATTCTAAGTATATAAGTTATACTTGTATTCAAATATTACAGTTTAATTGGTGTGTCAAACGGGCTGCCCTCTCAACTTTGACACAAACCACTTAATAGATGTATATTAATAATTTTCATCAGTCATTAATTATACTACAGATTATCCAATAGTGGATACTATTACTGTAGTGTAATTTTCCCTACATCACTCTCATACAAGGTAGAAAATGGTTTCTATCTGCTTTTAACATGTTGTGGAGGGATGTAATCATAAACATATGTCCAAAGACATGCAAAAAATATCTATGATCCCCAAGATGCACATTTAATGCTGAACCAGCACTCATCAGTTGGCCCAGTTCAGTTTATATAGATACCAATTACTACAGTTTAATTAATGTGTCAAATATGGTGACATCACAACTTTGACACAAATCACTTAATGAAAGTATATCAGTATTTTTATTAATCATTAATTAGATGAGATTATTCAATAATGGATATTTCTGTAGTGCAATTTTCACTCTCTCACAAGATAGAGATTGATTTCTATCTGCTTTAGGAATCATAGATTTTTTTCACGTCTTTGGTCATATGTTTACATCCTTCCACAAGGTGTTAAAAGTGGAGAGAAACCATTCCCTGCATGAGAATGGTATAGTAAAAATTATATTACACAAATATCCATTATTGGATATATATATATATATATATAATACGAATTGATGTCTGTATTTCTTCAAAATAATATATGCAAATTTATAAATATTATAAAATACAGTATGTATTTGAAGGTTTATAAAAATATATCTATAACCGTGACTTAGAAGTGCTTTCAACTATCTTTGTAGTTTTTGTCAACTAATACTTTTAAAATGTCAGCTTTCCCATAATTCCATGAAAGCAACTTTCCCATAATTCCGTGATCTTAATGTTTGCTGCTTGCCTATTAACTAAATTTTGCTTGCATTTATATATTAACATTGCTTCTTTAATTTTTCTTTTATTATTTCTTTCAGTTTTCAATATTTTTACATTACTATAATTAAAATCAAAATCATATATACATGATTTATTATGGTCATAAAAGACAGAAGCTGATAAATTAACATTATTTTTATAATTTTGTTTTGTATTTTGAACCCTTTTTAATAATAACAAGTGCTCTTTTGTTCTTTTTTCTAATGTGCACCTCGATTCACCTATATATACTCTGCCACACTTACACATCCATTTGTAAATGATACAATTTTTATTTGTCAATAAAGTCTTATCTTTTGAATTATTTATTAATTTATTTAATGTAGGTGGTGCATAAAATGCAATAACACATGTACCTTTATAAATTTTCTTAATGAAACTTGTCTGTTTATTTGAAATATATGGTATTGATATACAAAATTTTTTATCAGAAGAATTAACATTATTAATATTATTTTTATATATAGAATTAAAATTGTTAATAGTATAATAAACACAATCATAATTATATATAATTAATCATAATTATATATATATATATATATATATATATATTGAACAATGATAAAGATATGTTTAAGAAATTGTGCTGAGTCAAGTGGTGATTGCTGGTTAAGCACAAAATGTGCCTCTTGGGTATCATAGATGTTTTTCACATCTTTGATATGTTTATGATTACATCCCTTCACAAGGTGTTACAAGTGATAGAAACCAGTTCCTACCTTATGTGTAAGTGGTATAGTGAAAATTACACTACAGAAATATCTAATTATTCAATATTACTTTGGTAAATGGGTATCCAGCTATTTTTAAAATTGTAAAATAAAGCAAGAGTAGTCACTCAATATTAGTCAGGAAATGGATATTTAACCAAGGCAAAAAGCAATAAAAAATATTTACTCTCATCATTAGATTATTGGAAACCTTGATTCCATTATTTCAGCTCAAGATACCATTGTGAAATATGCTCACAATAGTTAATTAAAGGCCACTTAAATAGTAGATTAAAAGACATTAATAGGTCTGTTAATTCACAGGTAGTGAGCTTTAAGATTATTTACTGTTTATCTTCTAGTAAAAATAGTTAAATATGTATTTATCAACATCGGGTGATAAGATCAATTAACAAAAAACAATATATAATTCTGTTTAGAATCTAAAGAAAGGAATACTGGGATCAATCACCAAAAAGTATATATTTATCAGTAATTGTGGACTAATATTTTATGCTGCTTTCCATATTATTATAATTTCCACTCTTGCTTATTATGTATGCATGATAAATTGATTTGCATAAGGCACATTGGTATACCTCAACAATAAGAACCTATGACCAAACAGTAACGTATGCTATTGTTAGTTGAAGTAATTTTTTGTTTATTTTCCCCAAAACAATTTATTCTATAATATTGCATTAAGAGCTAAATTATAAACTTTGACAAGATTCTGAAACAATGAAGCACCTTTACAACATTAATATGCAAATTAATTTTTGTATTTGAAATATAATTAATGTCCTACACAGTTTGGTATAATAGTAAAATGGAGATACGCAATATCCACTGACTGTCATCCAGATTTGTTATTTCAGTGCTCAAACTTTTTATAAACTTCTGAGCAATATAACTAGTTTATTATTTATTATAATTAATTATTTTGTAAATAATGTTTTAAATATCTAAGTATGATTAAAGATTATACCTAAGTACTCACTCTAGAGCATTTCTTGATAATGGAGCAGAATTCTGGAGAAGTGTAATCTCTTAGTAAGAATTTTTTTCTTTTTATTCTATCCTGAAAGAATTGCAAAATACCTCTTTCAAGATCTTTTACATAAAATAATTTTGTATTTCTTTACTAAGTCAACAGTTATTTGGAAAATTCTGAATCCACACCAGTCTTAAAATCCAGAAAATAGCATATGTAAATATATTAACAGAGGTATATTAATGACAACAAAAATATACTAATGAATTGTTACAATTCATCTTTAATGTTAAAGAACCTGATTCAGCTTCGATAATTAATAAAAAGAGTTTCCATTTATAGAAAGTTTATTTAATTAGTGATTATTCACGGTAGTGTATTTAAATCATTGATAGATCACATTTTTGTTTTTATGAATGAGAATAGAATTCAAGGCTAACAAATGCAGAACACAATCTGTAGAATTAGATACACTACCACTTGATAATCACTGATTTTTCAAATTTACTATAGATAGAACTAGAGAAAGTTGGTGCTCTTGTTTTAGCACGTATTTTAAAAGATAAAGAACAAAATCATTTCTTATTACTGACGATCCTGTTCAAAAACATAACATACCTACTGTAAAAAATAACCTGAAATTACTAAAACATATAGTTGTTGATCCAGTATTAGATTCATATAAATGTTACAAGAAATTAGTTTGGATTCAAATTTTTAGGATGTTTTGAATTTCAAGCTTTTAGATTGAACAGTATCATAGAAATAAAATTCGTCCTAGTCTTAAATATTAAACCGTTTCCTTCTTTAAGTTGCACAATCTGATAAAACTAAAGTGATTTTCAAATGACTGTGTAATTAAATCTCCATACTCAAACAGTTTCTGTCTTTTATCGTCATCAATGACATATTTTGAGCATAGATTAATATATTTCTGTTGCTGACCTGTACTCAGTTGAAAATGATGATGATATTAAAAATGAAAATACCTTAAGGTTTAAACCTGAATTTGCATTTGAAATTATTTAGATGACTTCAAGTTACCGATTATCTACTTTAGAAATCTTTTCGTCCACATTCAGAATATTATCTTGATAACATAAAAAAGTTAAAGGTGCCAGGTTTGAATCCTAAATCATCACTATGAAAGCAAAAGCCAAACTGTCTATGCATCTGAATATAATAGCACAGTCATCAAATGTCAATTGATTACTAAAGCATATATTAGTTAGCTCTTTAGTGAACTGAAAACACAGTGAAAAGGTTTATTTTTTCCCCGGTTTTGTAACTATTTTGCTTTTCCAATGTCAATTTAATGACTCGTTTTTTTAAAAACTTCTTGACATTTATTGTTTTTGTTTTTTTTCTACATCTATAAACCTTTATTTAGTGAGCTTATAATTTGCAATCCTTTTCTTTTATAAGAATTGCAAAACAAATTGTACTATAAATTCTATTTACTATTTATCAAGACTCCTTTATTACTCCTAAGTTGTTTTATTAATATCTAAATATACACATGGGTGTAGTATAGAAAGGATGTTTCTGTTAACTGAAAGGAGACCCTTTGATTCATTTTCTAAGGCCTTATAAAAACTGTTCAGGGCAAATTTTTAATATCCACACCATGTGTCCTAGTCATTACAGTTATTACTAGAATAGTACATGAACATAGACAGTCTGCTTACCATTATTGGCTTTTTATCTTGAGCTTAAGATCAATAAACACCCAAGTCTTCCTCAGTTGCCTGGTAGATATTAACTGAGATATCATTTGAGTTTTCTTGCAGACAGAATGAATGTGTGTGTGAATAAACTTTTTTTTAAAAAAAAAAAGATATTAACAATAATGAAAGACAAAACTGACCCTTATTCCTGCAATGTTATAAAGTCACCAGCCAATTCAGCAGTGATGGTCATAGAAAAAGAGTGCTGAGAATCCCCTGATTGAGTATCCAAGCTGTCACTCAATTACAATATTTATCTAGAAATATCACAAATTAAAAAATGTGTCTGATATTAAATGGGATATTATTGGTCTTCATAAAGTTAAAAGAAAAAGTGAAGAAACAATTGATTTAAAAAGTGAGCATATATTCTATTACAAAGGCAGGAATATTACAAGCACAAGTTGGATTCATTATAAATATAAAAGTGATAAACAATATTGTGAAGATTGATGGTGTATCAGACTGAATGGAAGATATCAAATGCAGATGTCAGGTTTATGCACAAAATTTACATTGGATGAAAAAGTATAGGATTTTTATATGGATGCATAAAAGGCTTTTAATCATACCAAACAATCTAAAATTGTAATAAGAGATCTTAATGTCAAAATTGGTGATTGAAAGATGAAAATGTTGTGCATAAATTTGGTTATGATAATAAAAATGAGTAAGGGTACACACTTATGAAATTCACAGAAAATGAAAAAAATGAACATAGAAACATGCAAGTGAAGGTATAGAAGAATTGAATTATATTTTAACCTAATAAAAAATATGTTTTTAACGTTATAATATTCTTAATAAATTCAACATGGGAACTACTTATCAATTAGTGAGATGTAAGATAAACGTCAATGCAAAAACTAGAGATATAAAAATTAAAATAATAGCAATCATAATTAGTATTTGCAATCTTTAGAAATATCAAATGAATTTAAATTAAAACTCACAAATATTTTTAAAATATTATCTGATTTTGGAGACAGTTCAGATGTAAAGAAAATCAATAGAAAGATAATTAACACACTATTGTAACAAAGATAACTGATATACAAAAGTAGCAATCAATCAATAAATTTTCTACTAAAAAAACATATGATGATAACAAGGAATATGAAAATAAATAAAAACACACCTGGGTCTCTTTTTATGCAATAGATATGTTCCACAAAAAAAACCCCGCATAAAAAAATTTGCACAAAAATACTTAACTTACCTTGAAAAATTGGGACATGTTCCGTAATTTTCAAAAATCATATAAGACCAAAGCAACAATGTAAAATTACTTTAAAATTCACATAAAAATAAGGAAATAAATATAACTAATAAAAAATTTCAAATTTTTATAAAAACTTGATACAAGACAAAGTTTTTTTTACTTCTTTATTAACTATTCAATTTTATTCAAAACAATGTTTTTATGTGTAATTTATTTTACATTTTTCCATACATATTTTAATCATTATCATTATTTGACAATATACAGGTTCATTTGTGAACTGGTAAGAAATCAGATTCATCTCAAGAGAAAACACAAACAGCAGAATTAGCACCAACTTCAGTCTCATGCTGTGCTAATGGTTTAGTGATTAAACTTTGAGATGATGATTTTACTAATTGTTTATGAAGCTTGTGATATCCAGACACAATTATTTAGCTCATTGGAATTTAAGAAAGCTCGTTTATAATTCATGACATTTTTGAATCAATTTTACTGTGAAACAGAGTCAACTCCTGTTTCATTATCTTTTTCTAAATTTTCTACAGCATCTAAATTTATTACCAAACCTTTTTCCAACAGGCATTTAAAGAATGTAAAATTTAATGTGTGTATATAAAATGGTGAAATCCTGATTTTAAGTAAAATATGAACTTCTTTATTACATAAAAAAAACACATAAAAAGATATTAAGAAGAAACATGAATTGCATAATTTCAAAATTGCATTAAAAAATTCCGCATAAAAAGAGAACCAGTTGTATTTCATTAAGAATTGAATAGCTACAATTTTGTAAAAATGTATAAAAAAGGCTATTAACAGTCTAAGAAATTTATATAATCATGAATTAACAAGATAAGCTACGAAAGAAAATAAAAGTTTCAAAAGTATGAAACATCTTGGAATTATTAAGAAACTTCTTTCTGCAATAAGAAAATATGAAACTGCTAATAGAAAGAGAGATGATATAATGAAATGTATGAGAAAATTCTATAAAGGATTATATAACAATAAAGAAGAAAAAACAAAGTTTCCCATATAACTACTATATTTTTGGAATTTCTCCGCATTTTAAATGAAGAAGTGAGAAATTGAAGTAAATTATAAAGAAGAGTAAAGCTCGTGGAAATGATAAAATTATAATCGATATTTTAAAAGGAGGTGAAGAAATAGAAAATTGTTGCAAAGTATCATTTTAAATATCTTCATGATAAAGATGTACTAGTTGATTGGAAAAATGCATGCTGTATAATATTTAGAAAAAATGTTAAAATAGATATTAGAAATTATAGCCAATCAATTCTTTTTATTAGTTATATTTAAAAAAATTTCTGAAACAATTATATCTCATCTATAGTGAATTTTGAATTTTAATCAAACAAAATAACAAATGAATTTTAAAAGTGATTTTAGCACAGTGGATCTTATCCAAGTCTTGAGATAAGTTGTAAATATGTATATAAAATTCAACGTGATATATATTAAACACAGTAATGGTCATATAATTCAGCTTATTCTGCTAGAAGTACTTTTGAGATATTCATTTTAGTCTTTGTTAACTATATAAGGATACAATGTTGAATAATCAAAATGAGACATTATTTTATAACTCCCATAATTCTGTTATTTTAATATTTGATGATTTACAATTCATTAATATTTGACAATTTCCCAAAATTAATATAGCTTCTTTAATTTTTTGTTTAATGTGGCAACATTCAATTTGTGCAATTTGTATATTTTTTAAACTTTTATAGTCAAATTTATACCCATATTTACAAGTTTTATTATGATCAAATACAACAGATGCTGAAGGTTAATTTTCATCTTTTCCTAATTGATTATCTTTTTGAAGTATTTTATATAAAATCATGTTTTTTTTTCTAATGTACATCTAAACTCTCCGATGTATTGTAAGCCACATTCACATATTAATTTATATATAATGCAACTTTGATTTGAACCTAATTTTTTGCTTTTAGAATTGTTAATTAATCTATTTGTATTAATTATACAGAAAAAAGTAATTTGACACAAACCATTATAAATCTTTTTCATAAACTTAATTTGTTCATTTGATATAAATGGCACTGCAATCCATTTCTTCTTGATATTATTTTTAGTTTTATTATATTATTGACTCTTTTTAAATTTTTTAATAGTATGAATAATATTTTATTATAACAAATTTTCAATACATCATTAACGAATAAATTTACATTTTTTATTTTGTGACTAATCCAAATAACTTATGTCTTATAGATTTTGATTCATATGGAATAAACCTTCTACTTACAATTTGGATTATTTTATGACAATAAAACCAACTAAAACTGGAGAATTTATACCACATAAATCAAATGAACTTATAAGTCATAAGTTATCTGGATTAAAGTCATTCTTATTTTGAAATGAGAAATTATGCAAGTATTCTAGTGACAAAATAAAAAATATAAATATATTTATTAATGATTTGTTGAAAATTAGTTATTAAAAAATTTAAAAAGATTCAATAATATAATAAAACTAAAAATAATATTAAGAAGAAATGAATTGTAATACCATTTGTATCAAATGAACAAGTTAAGTTTATGAAAAAGATTTATAATGGTTTGTGTCAAATTGCTTTTTTCTTGACAAATACACAAATGGACTAATTAGCAAATCTAAAAGTAAAAATTTAAGTTTGAATAAAAATTGTATTATATCATCAACATCATCATCAACAACAAAATTCGAGGTATTCAATCCTTTTTAGTACATCATTTTTGTATATTTCATATTCCTTCTTTTCTTCATAAATTTTCTAGTCTCAGATATTGAAAATGCAAGTGGAGGATTCATTATAAATAAAAAGTGGAAAAACAACATTGTGTAGATTGATGGTGTATCAGACAGATTGGCAAAATTAGTTTACAACTTAATAGCAGATACCAAATGCAGATAATTCAGGTTTATGCCTGAACAAGTTGTCATAGTGATGAAGTAGTGGAAGATTTTTATATGGATGCACAAAAGCCTTTTGATCAGAGTGAAGAACATTTTAAAACTGTTATGGAAGACATTAATGCTAGATTTGGTAAACAAATGAAAGATGAAAGTGCTGTAGGTAATTTTGGTTGTGGTAATAGAAATGAGAGAGGATATAGACTTGTGGAGTTTGTAGAAAAAGAAAACTTTATATTGTATTATATATAAATTAATATGTGAATGTGGCTTACATAATCTATTGGAGAGTCTAGATGTACATTAGAAAAAAGCATTAAAAACATATGCTTTTATATAAAAAAGTTCAAAGAGATAAACAATTAGGAAAAGATGAAAATATACCTTCAGCATGTTAATTTGATCATAATAAAACTTACAAATATGGGCTTAAATTTGATTATAAAAACATAAAAATTATACAAATTGAATGTTGCCATAATAAACAAAAAATAAAAGCTATATTAATTTTGAGAAACCATCAAGGATTAATGAATTGTCAATCACAATAATCAAACATTTAAATAACAAAATTGTGGGAAAACTGAACAGAATTATGGGAGTTATAAAATGTCTCATTTTGATTACTCAATGTTATATAGCTGACAAACACTAAAAGAAATATAGTTAAAGTACTTCTAACAGAATAAGTTGAATTATATGAATATTACTGTATTTAGTATAGATCAAGTTGAATTTTACAGTGAAGGAAAGCAGACATCAAAATTTATATATATATATTGAAACAGACACATTGTTTCATATATCTGAAGTTACCCCCACCTTCCTATTTTAAAATAGTTTGGTTAAAAAGCTGATGCAGTTATAAAAATAAAATGCGTAAATTAAAGTTCTCTGAAAAAGAGAAGAAAACAAAAATCAATATTTAAAATGTACATTTGGAAATTAAATTACACATTTAATTAACAAATTTTTATCATTAAAATTTGCAGTTTCAAATGTTACTGATATAATTATTTTTTTTTGTTGGAGTTGAATATTTACGAATTACAGTATAGAAATGTTGTAAGTAGTTTATTAAAATAACAAGGAATCACTTTCTTGCCTTAGGCAAAAGAATTCAACATATTTTTTTTAAAACCAGGCTGATCAGCATGGATTAGATAAAAAAAGGTATTGATAAGAAAATTGCAGGAAGCAGGAGAGTATAAATAAAGGAACTGAACAATTCAATTATGATCAAGTTGATCATTGTCATTGCTACACAGTTTAATAACAATTTGGAAAAATGGACCAACTAAGTTGAGAGCTGCAATGGCCATCAATTGCAGAAGAAACCCAGAGATACTGTCAAGTTGCATGATGAAGCAGATCATCAATATGGAAAACATTAAACAGCTAACAAGGATAGCTAGCTCTTCCTTCCCACACCATGAAGAAGTTGGAAAAATCATGTCTAAGTGATCACCAAAGAAAATGTCTACCATTCAGTTCTAAGACCAACCCTTCCTCAATATAAAGATTTACCAGTGGTGAATCACTAACATATAAATTTAAAGATAAGGAAACTCTAGATAACATTTGAATTAAATATGTCTATATACCTGAGTTAAATGTGTTTATATACATGACTTAAATATGCTTCTATATTATATGTCTCTATATGCATGAATGACTCAAATATACATCTATACACTGAATTAAATGTGATAATATACATGATTTAAATCTGCGTCTATGTATATGAATTGAATATGCTTCTATATATGTGAAGAATATAAATCCGTATTTCTATACAGGAATTGAATATATGTTCATATACCAGAATTAAATGTGCTTATATATATAAATTGAATATGCTTCTATATACATTGTAACGGTCGCTGCCTGCATCTCTATATGCATTGAGCATGACATGCATTTTCTAACATCAAGCAGCAATTAAGAAACATTTAAAGGCATCCAAAATATACATTACTATAATCATACCTTTGAAAGGTTCGTTCACTGCAGCCTTTGCATGCCACCTTAAGAAAGAGATTGCTCCACTCCCCAAGGGATATGATCATGTAATTAATAAATAGTTGTAATCTCTTATATTTTCTTTTTTATTTTACATAAAATCAATAGAAAAGTGAATGCCTAATGAATGATTCCCGATCCTGGTAAGTTTAATCTCTGACTAGCTCAATCAACTCCTGATCTCGGGATGGTGGTTTGTTGCTTCATTAACAGAAAAGGTCAAACAATAATATCATTATCAAATACACAGCACAACGCCATACTTTAAAATTAGATGTTAAATTTATTAAGCCCTCTATGATTATATAAATATTTACAAAATAAAGAAGAGAATAAACACACACATAAATGATATTAATTAAAATTCAAGCATATAAATAAATTTTAAATAGTTTCATAAATGAAAAAGGAATGGTCTGAAATTCTCCCCTGCTTATACTTTAAACCCAAAACTTGGAAAAATTACTTATATGAAATCAATGTGTATTGGCCATGGTATGCACATTTCATAATAAAAAAAAAATGACCCTCACCCTTCCACTTGTGGTGATCTATACCTACCACTAATTAAATGATTGGTAGTATGAGATAAAAATCAAATCTTTTAATTGGCCAACTCACAAACTGAAGACAAAGCCTATTGTTAAAACATATTCGGTAATCCTGACGTTTAGCGCCCCGAACAATTCTCCCTCTATTTTTAAAAAAATGAACTATTTCTATGTAACTATATCCAAGTGTAAATGCTAATAAAAAAAGATTAAAAAAAATACTTACATTTACATGCGTATTTTTCACGTATAGCGGTCTTTGCTGTATATAGAACTGTAAATAAATGACGTATATTAACTGTAAATGTTTTTCCGTAAAGAAGAATAAATAACAAGAAAACAAACTTACATTTTTAGGAGTAATTGGAAGCCACACAAGCGAGGAAATGCACGAAAGCCACACAGCGAGGAAATGCACGAAAAGGTCGTCGCGTGCGTGCAGATTTCTGAAAGAAAATTCCTGCAGGTAGGATGAGAACAAAGGTGTGCTCATCCCAAATTGGTATTTTAGCTTATGCTATGCGACAGAGTGGACATAGGCATAATTCCACGCGGTCAAGCAAAAGTAGTTCAGAATTTGTCACGTGTCACAAATGACCAAAGTACAGTAGTTCATAATTTTTATAGCAACTTTGCGTGAGACTAAATAGAGCCTAAAAAATTAAGTTTTGTTACATCCATTTTATTTATTCATCTTCATGTAAAAGACATTTATAGTTACATATACTCTGCAATTACATAAAGAATAATAAATAACCAAAAAAATAATTACTTTTTTAGGCTGTATTTAGACTCACGCAATTTGGTCACGCGTCATTTGTGACACGAGACAAATTCTGAACTACTTTTGCTTGACCCGTGGAATTATGCCTATGTCCACTCTGTCGCATAGCATAAGCTAAAATACCAATTTGGGATGAGCACACCTTTGTTCTCATCCTACCTGCAGGAATTTTCTTTCAGAAATCTGCACGCACGCGACGACCTTTTCGTGCATTTCCTCGCTTGTGTGGCTTCC
Organism: Epiperipatus broadwayi; assembly: GCA_028023455.1. NCBI lineage: Eukaryota > Metazoa > Onychophora > Udeonychophora > Euonychophora > Peripatidae > Epiperipatus > Epiperipatus broadwayi. Next base: position 364,556 of record JAQFVV010012859.1, on the reverse strand, counting down.
AATTACTCCTAAAAATGTAAGTTTGTTTTCTTATTTATTCTTCTTTACGGAAAAACATTTACAGTTAATATACGTCATTTATTTACAGTTCTATATACAGCAAAGACCGCTATACGTGAAAAATACGCATGTAAATGTAAGTATTTTTTTTAATCTTTTTTTATTAGCATTTACACTTGGATATAGTTACATAGTGAAAAAATAGTTCATTTTTTTAAAAATAGAGGGAGAATTGTTCGGGGCGCTAAACGTCAGGATTACCACATATTCGCCTATAATATTAAATTCAACTCAGATACGTTTATAAAAAGTATTATATTAATTTTTTCAGGTTATGAAGAGAACGAAAGTTCTTTCAAAAATAAATTGCTATTTATTTATTCTAAAATATTCAATTTCGGCAACATAAAAGCTATAATATAAACAAAAAGATCGACTTTTACGTTATAGAAAAGTAAATATTTCTTTTTACTACAGCTTCAATATTTTTACAAAAATCTTCGATATTTTTCGAAAATAATTTTGTTTTTTTAGTTTATTTTTTAAAAATTATTTTTAATTTGTCAAATTATCCTTTTTTTTATTATTAAATCACATTTGAAATGAAAATCTCAGCGTTTATCTTTATTTTCTTTGATCAGGCAGTTTCTTTGTTTTTTCCAGCCAATCAGAATGTCTTTGTCGGCTGAGAGCCAATCACCAATAAGCTTCTTTCTTTGTTTAGCTTTAAATGCAGTTTTTTTTTATTTTTTACTTGTAAAAGAATTCGGAAGAGGGCACCATCTTATAGAGCTTTTAAAACAAAAAATTTTCTTTTAATTTGTTTAGTCTGAGAGCATTAATATTTATTAATTATTATTGTGTGTGAAAGTATAATTAGTGGTTAAGAGTATTTGAAAGATTGAAAATTGTGTTTTTTATTTGTTTTAAAGTTTTTTCAGTTTGTTATTTATATATATAGAAATTTTTTTAAAAAGTTATTATTTATTTTTTGTTTTGTTTTATTATTTATATATTGTTATTTTATATATAGAATTATTATTATTTTTTTATTTTTAAAAAGTTATTTTGTTGATTAGTTTTTTGTAAATTTGTTATTAAAAGATTTACTTTTAAGAAAAATATAACGTTCGAAAAACGTTATTTATATATAGAAATTTTTTTAAAAAGTTATTATTTATTTTTTGTTTTGTTTTATTTATATATTGTTATTTTATATATAGAATTATTATTATTTTTTTATTTTTAAAAGTTATTTTGTTGATTAGTTTTTTTGTAAATTTGTTATTAAAAGATTTACTTTTAAGAAAAATATAACGTTCGAAAAACGTAAAATAAAAAAAATGGATTATATTTGTATTTCAAAATGTTTATATAATCGGGAAAAGGAAATTAAGCGTGCTGTTGTAGAATGTACTATATGTGATGGGGTATATCACTTGAAATGTTTAAATAAGACTAGGAAGAATGTAAATGGTTTATGGTTATGCAGTCAGTGTATTAATATGATAAAAGAGGTGAGAAAGTGTTTTCAAAGTGTAGATAGTCGAAGAATAGTGGGTGGAGAAAGTAATAGTGTAATGGAGATGATTAGTCAAAGAATAAATAAGATAGAGGAAGAATTGAAGGATGTAGAAGTAAAATTAAAATCATTAGAGATAAAATGTGAGGAGATAAAGGAATTATTGAGTAGGAATGATAAGGAAGAAATAGATAAGGAGGACCACAAGGTATTAGAAAATGTTATAGATAGAGCAGAAAAAGTAGATTATGAAACAGTATTGATAGGAGATTCACTAATTAGAGAATGTGGGGATATAATTGCAAGAAAAAATAGAAGTAGGTATGTAAGAGTATGTTTGCCTGGAGCTAGAATTAGGGATGTAGCAGATAAAGTTAAAAAACAAGGTAGTAGAGATGTATATGTTATGGTGGGGACTAATAATTTATTAGAATCATCAGAGAGAATAATGGATGATTATGTAGATTTGATTAGGAATTTGATTATGATTAAAGGAAGAGTAGGAATAGTTGGATTATTACCAAGGTTTGACAAGAGTTATTTGTTAGATAGGGCATGTTCTATAAATGAGAGATTGAAAAAATTGTGTGAGAGAAATAATGTTATGTTTGTGGATGTGTGGGATTGTTTTATTGGAAAGAGAGAGTTATATAGTAAAGATGGGTTGCATTTAGGAAAACAAGGAAGTGAAGTTTTAGGGAGTTTGATTTATAAAGAATTTTTTCGGAAACTTATAAAGGGGGTGGGTTTTTAAATTGTAATATTATTAAAAAGAATGGATGGAATATAAGAAGTAAGCAAAAGGAATTTGATTTTGATATAAATATAGATATGGAGAAGGAATGGGTTTGTAAAATTAATGGTAAGAAAGTAATTTATAAATGTAATGGAGAAGAAAGAATTAAAAGAATTTATAAAAGAGTAGTTAGGAAAGAAGAAATTGTTAAAATTGGTTTTTGAATATGCAAGGTGGTAGGAAACCAGAAAAGTGGATGGAATTAAATAAAACAATTGAAAATGAAGAGCTTGAGGTATTAGCAGTAGGGGAAACACATTTAAGAGAAGAAGAAGAACCTATTTTGGAACAGTTGGTATGGCAGGGTATAAATAGAAAAGAAAAAGAAAAAAGGGGTGGTGGTATAGGTGTTATATCAAAAAAATATTTAAATATTGTTAAATGTCAAGAACACTTGTGGTTTGAAATAAGGTTGGGTAGACAAGAATGGATGGTGGCTATAGTTTATATAGCTACTGGAGATAGACAAATTATATTGGAGTGGAATAGTAACATATACGAATGTTTAGTTAAGGATATACAAAGTTTTAAAGAAAAGGGGAAGAGAATAATGGTTATAGGGGATATGAATGGACATATTGAAGAAATTGATGATGTAGATAATAAAAATGGACAGCTTTTGAAGAATTTTTGTCAGAAAGTGAATTTGAGTATTGGAAATTTATTAAATATTTATGAGGGACAATACACATGGTCCAGAAATAATATATTTCACACAATAGATTATGTATTGGTAGAGAAAGAGGGAATAAATAAAATACGGAAAATTAAGGTATTTGATAATGAAGAAAAAGTATGCACTAGTGATCATAATTTCATTGTAATTGAAATGGTTAGTAATGTGATGGAGAATAGAAATAAAAGTAGAAATAATAGTGAAAGATGTGGATGGAGAGTAAATGATAAGAATAAGTTGGAAGAGTATAAAATACAAGTTGAAGAAATAATGGAAGAGTGGGTTGGGGATGAGTATAAGGATTGGTGTAAGGAAGTAGAAAAAGTTGCAAATAGGGTTTTAGGTGAGAATATTGAAAAGAATAAAAGTAATAAAAAAATTAAAATTAGTAAAAGTGTAAAAGAAAGGAAAGAAGCATGTAGAGAATATAAGTGTGCTATTAAGAATAAGGAAAGTGAAAAAGATATTAATGCTAAATGGGAAAAGTACTTAGAAAAGAAGAAGTTGGCTAAAATAGATATTTATAGAGAGAGAATGAAATTGAATAGTAAATTGTTAGAGGATATTAATAAAAGTGGAAGAGATGGAAGTAAAAAATTTTGGAATTATATTAAAAGGAGAAATGTAGGGGAGAGAGAGTTAGTATTACTAGATGATGAGGGAATTAAGTGTAGTTCTAGAGAAGATTTAGAGAGAATCTTAAATAGTTATGTAATGAATATAGAAAAGATGTTAAATGTGAATGATAGAATATTAGAAAATATGAAAGAATATAGTAATGGGAATATTAGTTTTTCAGAAAATGAACTAAATGAGGTAGAGAAGAAATTGAAAAGTGGGAAGGCAAGAGGTTTAGATGGATGGGCAGCAGAGATGGTAATGAATTTAGGATATAGGGCAAAAGTAAAGTTATTATCCTGTTTTAATAAAATGGCACAGAATAGAGTTTTCCCAAGTAGTTGGAGTAATACAAGAGTAAAGTTATTATTTAAAGGAAAGGGTAAGGATCATAGAAAGTTGAATAATTATAGACCGATAGCGGTAACATCAGTTTTATATAAAGTTTTCTCGTATATGGTGGCTAGTAAAGTTGTAAAATGGATGGAAGGGAATAATGTAGTGGGTGAAATGCAAGGAGGTTTTAGATTAGATAGGAGTATAGGAGATAGTTTATTTGTAGTTACACAACTTATGGATATGAGTAGGAATGCAGATAAACAGTTATATATGAGTTTTATAGATATAGAGAATGCATATGATAGAGTAAATAGAAATAGATTATGGATAAGTTTAGCAAATTTGGGAATGGATGAAGCTTTAATAGATATTATTAAGAAATTATATGAAAATAATTATTATATATATCAATTAGAGAATATAGAATCAATTAAAGTTAAAAATGGTGTGGGACTAAGGCAAGGATGCCCTATGTCACCTATTTTGTTTGTGTTGTATTTGAGTGAAATGGAAAGAGCAATAGAAAGATTAGGAAGAGGGATAGAGATACTGTTAATAGGTAGTAAGGGAGTATATATTTTGTCAGGTCTTTTTTTTTGCAGATGATATATTTTTGTGTGCAGAAAAAAGAGAAGATATGGAAGTTATGTTGAGGACATGTGCAAGGGTGGGTAAAGAGATGGGGATTAAATTTAGTGAAGAAAAATCAAATATAATGATGGTTAATACTGAGGAAAGAGAAGATGTAGAATTTTTATTGGGAGATATTAAGTTAAGTGTGGTGAATAGATATAGTTATTTGGGAATTATTTTAAGTAATCAGAAAAATTATTTGGATGAATGGGAGAAAAAATTGATAAATGAAGCAAAGAAAAGAAAGGGATTGATAAAGAAATTAACAGTATTTTCATATAATAAATATGATGTAGCTAGAATTATATGGAAAGGAGTTGCAGTAGCAGGGTTAACATATGGTAATGATGCATTATATGTTAGTAAAAAGATATTAGATTATTTAGAAAAAACTCAAAGGGAAGTAGGAAGACATGCATTGGATGCAAAAGTATGGACAGCAAGGGAGGCAATTCAAGGAGAAATGGGATGGTCAAGTTTTCATATGAGAGATGCAAAAAGTAAAATGAAAATGTTTGGTAGATTGCAGTTTTTGGATAATAAAAGAATAGCTAAAATAGTATTTAATTGGGTTATGAGTAAAGGGCAGGTAACAAGATGGGTGAGAAAGGTAATGCGCTATGCAAAAGATTTGGATAAAGAATTTATATCAGTATATTTGTACAAAAGATGGGATGATTGTGTTAAGAGGATTATTGAGTGTTATAGTAGTAAGGAATGGGATAAAAGAATAGATTTATTAATAAAGACTAGGGAGTTAGAGAGATGGAGAAATAGTATGGAGAGTAAAAAGAGTTTAAATATATATAGAAATAAACAGAATATTAGGTGTGAGTTAATATATGATAATAGTAAGGAAAGTAGTTTATTGTTTAAGGCTCGAACGGGATCTTTAGCTACAAAAGAATATACATGTAAATGGAAAAATATGGGTGATTTATTTTGTAAATTATGTAAGGAAGAAATTGAAAATATTAGGCATTTGTTAATTGAATGTAAATATTTGAAAACAGAAAGGGTACATATAATGAAGTTGTGGAAAAATAAATATGAAAAGAGTGATTATACAGAAAGTGAATTATTGGTTTTTATGCTAGGTTTGGGAAAAGATAAGGGGGATTTAGATATAAAGGTTATAGAGTTGACAAAAATTATGTTGTTGAAATGGGATAGAGCAGATTATGGGTAAATTTAGAGTGGGGAATGTAAAAGAAAGTGGCTAACAGGTTTATCTGGGCTTAATTGCTGAGATATTCTTGACTTCGTTTAAGGAGAAGCCATAATACATCACATCACATCACAAATCTATTTAAAAACATATTGAACGAATATTTTCGTATAAAAACTTGCAGAGTTAGAGTGATGACAACTGCTTACGAGAGGTTGCGTCAAAGACAGGCAAAGAGTTAAGTTAAAATAATGATTTAGCCATGAGTTAATGATATTTGAATCTTAAACATTCCATAATATGAGTCCTGCATGTGGTGGACAATAATAATTATTTGGAACACTTTCTTACACACTTTTATTCCTTATGGAAACAATCCTGCATGTAGCGGATGGAATAAATTTACTAGAGGAACAAACTCATGCTAAACTACAATTTGAATCTTAAAAGTTCCATAATAGAATTCCTGCACATAACAGACAATAATAATTATTTAGAACACTTTCTTACACACTTTTATTCCTTATGAAAACAATCCTGCACGTAGCGGGTGGAATAAATTTACTATTATTACATGGCAAAACACATACATCCAATGACAAAACCACCCAATTATTTCTATTTAACTATTTTGAAATATTTCCGATACTCCAGTGAATTACATGTACATTTATGTTAAAATTACAAAAGAAATATTTATAACTGAATTACACAATTCATTGGTTCGTTTAATAATAGCAATATTAATAAAATAACGAATTACTAGTAATAAGACACAAAAAGAGATATAAAAACATAAATAATACTTCCTGAAGGCTTCGTTCTTCTCCGGGCTAGGATTTTGAGTGCGATATATATCTGCTGTGCAGGTGATTACTTAACAGGCTTCAATGGAGGTTGACAAATTGTCCATAGCAGCCACACTTTAAGAAATAGAGAGTCACATCACTGGATGGCTATGTACGTCTTCGAGCGGGACGAATGTACCGAACTTGGTCTCCTACTCCATGTTCATTGTTGTTTCACTAATAAATCTGGATTCCATTCCATATTGCTTTCTTTCTTCTTTATTTAATTGGGCAGTATTCTTTCTCCCTTCGGTTAATACTTTTTAAAATACGTTCAGCTATTAATGACTCTTCCACTTGTTCAGCATTCCGAAAAATAGTTTTACACTCATAATTCTGCTTTTCCATCAGTACACTCCGAAAACTATATTACTAACTCAAAGAGAATGGGTAAGAGTGCCCATAAGTATCAACGAATATAACCCAGTTAACTAATTAAATTTCACCTGACCAGCCTTTATATATCCCCCCATTACAGGGTGTATTCTCTCATCCCCTCCACAAGTTATTGCTTTTACATTTCTGTTTTTAATTAAATTATTAATCCCTGTTTTTAATTACTTAAGTCCAAACAATGGATTTAATTTTAGCTATCTCCTTGGAAAAAAGATTTGTCTTACGATAACTTTATCTTTTAATTAATTTCAGAATTTCACAGACCATTTAAATTCCAATTCCTTGATTTCTTAAACAATAAAATAAAATCACATTTATTTAATTAAATAATTTTGAGTAGGTGTCAAGCTGAATGACAACTGATACAATTTCTACATTTTTTTCCAAAAACATTATACAATAAAAGAAAGAGGTCATTGGCTTGCCTGCGGTCATGAACATTAAGTTCTAAAAAAATAAATTATAAAACTGTATACTTGTTGTCACATAAAAATTGTTCTTAGTCAAGCGTTGGTGGCCGAGAGGTTAGACGGCTTGACATATGAGAAAAAAAAAAAAAATTGTTCTTAAGTTTTCCAAAAAGAATATTCAACAAGCAACAGAAAAAAATACAACATTTGAGAATCTGAAATAAAATCAAAAAATCAAAATACAACATGTTTACTGATAAGTTACTTGCGAATACATTTCAGTTTCCCACAATCATTTCTTTAATCCCCTGCCATATTTATTCATATCATAAATAAAAAAATATATAGCATTTATTAACAGCAAAACACATATTTACATGTGGTGTCTGCATTTGTTTATTTATAAGCGTATTATCACCATTCATCCTATTTATTTACAATATATTGTGTGCATAAGCAACAGAGAAAATATACCTGCACAGACCACTCCTTTTATTATAATATGTACATTTGTTGTGGCAGTCATTTAAGACTGACTGTCACAATACCACCCTCCCTTAATGAGACTTCTAAATGGGTTAACCATTTAAAGTCTATATTAAATTACTTTTACCTATATATAATACTATTGATGAATATACTAGTTCATTACAAATTTAAAACGAAATATTAGTTTAAATATTTGACTGTATACAAGTGTTATTAATAATAAAAATCTTAAGGAATATACTAATTTATATCTAATACTAATGAATATACTAGTTTATTATATATGTAAAAAAATATTAGTTTATACGTAACTATATATATATAGTTGTGTCATTAATACTGAAAATAAAAATCTTAAGGAATATACTAAGTTATATTTAGCTATATACAATAATACTAAACAAAAAAAATCTATTGAATGTAATGGTTAATGGCCACCTGTGCTAGTCAAAAAAAAAAAACCCTCTATCTCAGTCCAACAAAGAGAAGCCCTATTTCAGACCCCCCTTTCTGAGTTCCGATTCAAACATAAGCAGAACACCATTTATTTACCCAACAGTAGTTAATCCACAAACCCACAGTATATATGCCCCAAATAATAATAATAATAATAATAATAAAAATAATAATAATAATAATAATAATAATAATAATAATAATAATAATAATAATAATAATAATAATAATAATAATAATAATAATAATAATAATAATAATAATATGTACCGGACCATACTCCCTGCAGAATTCTTTTCCTAATCTTGCACTGAGCATGAAGTGACCAAGATTTAACAGGTAAAAAAATGGATATCAATTTAGACGATTTCTATACTCATATATATCAGTACTTCCAGCTAAACTGATAGAAGAGTGGATTGACAGGAATCTTCCAGTTAAAACACCCTTTAGTTGATATCTTATTTTAATGCCCGAATATTTAGAACAATGGCAAGTACACACCTTTGAAAAATCTATTTACAAAATAGACTTTTGCGCGCCACTTCTAGAAAAGAATCAAAAAATGAATTTTTCACCCTCCTAGAAGGGTGTGCAATACCATATGTTCAGCAGAGCATAAGAATAAGATTTAACACCCCGGTAGAGCGATATCCCATGTGGCTAGCTCAAGTCACTCTACATCTAGAGTCTTCAAATGGGTAAGTTAAATGATTATTACAGGTATGTGGTTGATAAGGAAAGAACACATTTTTATCAATATAAATACTGATACGAAAACGAAAAAAGTTTAATATTATGATTAAATATTTATTTAATCCCAAAGACCCACCACCGTTTCATACTAATGATAATATAATAACAAAATACTAAATAATTAATTACCCCAAACTATATATATATTCGAGGCGTTGAAATAGATAAAATACAATTTTAAATAAGAAAAATAATAAATCCCTAAAGCTATTTACAATGTTTATAAGTAATGGAAGTGGTCTGAGCTCTTTTTACCCAATAGAAATAAATTTTAATTTGTGTGATTTGATATACAGATATGAGATTTTCGGTCATACAGGCATACGCTTTTGCTGATAACTTTACCTTTTTATTATAAAATATAATAATAAAAACTATGCATATTTGCACAATGAAATATATCACTAATTTCATATTTTCAACAAGTCAATATCAAAGTTGCATTGGCTCAGATACCATATCGTACTCACCATAAGGTACTGTATCTATTTCCGTTTTGCCAAAGATAAATTTCTATACATGTATATACGTGCAGCCCAATTATACACTTACTATTATTTTAAATATAAAGTTATTAGAGTACTTGCTTACAGGGAATCTATAATAAATCAATCCCTTCTTACACTCATCGTGAGGTGTAGCAGTCACAAAAAAAAATAACTTAAAAAGGATATACGGTTAAATACATTTTTAGATATTCAGCATGAGATATCATATTTACCGAATATAATAAGCGTATGTACGCATACATATATATACATGCATATTTATATTTGACGAATTTCAGGAATAACAACAACAGCAAAACGAACAGCAACAACAACAAAAAAAAAATCTCATTGCAATCTTTGTTGAAAATACTAGAATTTGAAATAGAAAAAAATTGACTCAAAAGATTTAAGTAAAAGCTTTATCATTTATGCCCGTAATAACTGTAAATTCAATATATGTATGCGAGAGACTCTCTCTCTTTTTTAAATGATTAATAATAATAACAAAAATATATATATATTTAATCGGAAATATCAAAGTTAATTATTTCAATATTAATAAAATATCCTAAAACAAACTTATATCTGTGTCTTCATTCTTCTCCTCTGGGCTCTGAGTGGGCGTCAAGTTAACTGACTGTGCTGTGAGGATTTCATCTATTTAGGCAATAGGCAACGAGGCTTTTGTCCTTTTCATGGGCGGCTGGAACTGGCACGGTCACATCTTGATGGCTTGGGACAGAGAAAGGGCAGTGCACTGGCTGGTTGTCTACCCCACGGTCATTTTACTAGACTCTCTGGTAGATTGCTTCATATCTTCCCTTTTTTATATGTCTAATAATAATTAGGACTATTAATAAATTTTCATATGCTGTTTCGAATGGTTATTCGAATCCACAAAAGACAAGAGTTCTTAAAAGAACTGTATAATGGATTTGTTCTTAAGAATGTCACTAATAGTCCTGTTCATAAATTAATCTCTAAGTAGCTGGTTGCTTGGAAAATTCTGGAGCCAAAAAGTGAATGACTTGCCCAGAATGACTGCCAAAGAAAGAATGAATCTCACAGCACCGACTAAACTATATCAATCCCACTAGCCCTCTGAGAAGTATGAATCAGCCAATCCTTTCAATTTATCTTATCATTTAGATTATAACATTCCTTACAATTTTTCCGATTAAACTCTACATTTTAAGTTTATTACAATGACATCCATCTTGAATAAACCAGACCACTTGCTTACAAAATCAATTCAAAAGAATTTTTAAAAAGATAACAGTTTAATTATAGCATTATCAAACCTTTTGCTTTTGATCAGATTTTGCAAAAGCAATTAACATTACTTGCTTATGGAATAAAATTACAATCTTTAGAAAAGTAATTAAAAAAAATATATACACGTATGTTGGAAAAAGAAAAAAAAACCAAATACATATAATGACATATCATAAAAAATATACAAAAAGGAAAAACAAAAATAAAAAAATACATGAGTTTATTATACGTGTACAATATTTAAATTTGTGTGTGTGGGTATTCTACTGCTCAGACCAAACCTCCATTATTAATCTAGCACATTTTTATATTTGTTGTGCTTAATACAGACTTTGTGCAAGGCCATTTGATAATGCCTGGCACAATACCCCCCTCTCCAATGAGACTTTTAAATGGATATGACCATTTAAAGTCTTAAGTTCTTATTTACATAGATATTAAGTATATGTTTACTAGTTATATTTTTAATACTTTTTGTATTTTTCTTTTGAAACTCTACAAAGCACGATGTCCAACAGTGACAATGTGACACTTCATCCCCCATAACATCGATATACTAAGCCAAAACTGCATCAGCATCCCAATCACCAGGGTTAGAGATAAAAGAAGACAAACAGATGGGCAACATGAAGATATCCATCCTTTCTAGAACTCTGTGGCAGCCAAGCAAAGTCAAATGAAACACAAAAAATACTAACAGAATAATGTACCAAACTTCACGGGTGCATCCATGCTCAATAACTTTTGGAGGCTGACAGGATCTTTTGCAACCACAGACGAAGAGCTTTGAGTAAGAGTTGAAGTTAATGCTCCTCTGCTTTCTATACGAGACTTACGAGTACGTTTGCATTACCCCAACTGAGTCCCAGAGAATATTTTCTCTGCTAAAAGAATTGCTCGCATTTTTGCATGGTGAAGTGTTCCTTCACCTGAAACCACAGAGACTCCAGATCACACAGATATCTCCAGCTGACCTCTGCACATTCCCCATCTCCAGAGCCCGAGTTCAAAAATGCCAATACGAATCAACCCATACACATGATGCCTGAGAAACAAAAGTTCACAAGAAACCTATAAACATCTAACTACAAAGACTCTTAAATTATGTGATCTGATTAATTCTCATCTTTACTACATCCTGGCCTTGGTGAGGGTGGTCTGAACTGTTTTTCTTTTCAATATTTCTTTCCTTGGTTGTAACCATTGTTTTCAGTTTGGTGAGTGTGCCTTTCTATGCTGTTATTTCTTGGTATGGCCTTTCTATGCCAATGATTTTGTTTCTGCCTATCTTTGTTCCCTTGTGTCTCTCTTTGGGTCCTGTCTACTGCATTTAATACTTCCACCATCATATTTGCGGTAAGTAACATTTGTTCAATCCCAAGTGGCAGATTACGACGGATTATTCTGACAATTTGCCCCTCTGACATGTGACATGCATTTAATGTCCGAAGTTTTGCCACTTGTCTTCTGAAAAATTGCAAGTAATTTTCACCATTATTCTCCTTATGTTTTTCCTGCATGGCTTGGTATAGAATCATCTCTTGATGCTGTTCATTCCAAAAACTTTTTAATAATTCCTTTTTATATTCCTCAAATGTTTCTGGATAGTGAAACAAGGATTCCCACCATGCTTGAGCATCGCCATGGAGATGACTGCAGGCGATTGCCAGTTTACTAAAGTCATTGATTTGGTTTACCTGAAAATATTTTTCCAAGCTTTTAATGTGCTCCATAGGAGCTTCACCTGTTTGTCCTTCAAATATTTTTATTTTTAGGAATTGGTTTATATTGCACGGGTAAGGTTGTCCCTTTTCTTTTTCATGCATCTCATTTTTCATGCTATGATCTTCGGTTATTTCAGCATCCTCTTCTTTTTTCTTGACTTGATCCTGAACATACTCATCTCTCTTCATCATCTCTACTCATTTCTTTTCCACCTATTCTGTTCCTTTTCCGGTTAGTTCCGTTTTTCATGCTTTGAAATCTTGTTTCGATTTCATTTTCTAGTTCACGTTTGACATCATCTATTCTTTGATTTATATATTTTGTATTTTCTGATAGTTGTTGCCTCAATTCATTTATTTCCTGTGGTATTCTGGCTATTTCTTGTTTTATAGTCCATAAAATTTCCTCCATCATGGTCCACCTGCGTTCGTTTTCCGCTTCAAGTTTTTTGCTTCTTTGTTGATCATTTTCTTTTTAATTACAGTGAGTCTTTTCCTCTGGTTCTTCGTTAACCAAGGTGTTTGTATCACTTATTGGCTGTTGATCCATTTTTCTTGATTTGGATCTTGTCCACATTAAAAACACAGTATAAATATTCTTTATTTAGGAGTTATGGAATACCTATATCTATTTATATTTGGTATATATAGTATTTAGTTACTGATCAGTTTAAATACAGAATCGGTAATAGCGGATATTTTAAAATTATTTCTTTATTTGTCTTATTTTTAAATACGCAGTACACCGCGCACCTAACTCTGCCTTATTCCACTCGCCAATTATTTGTTTTTTTCTATGCCCTGTTCCAGTTATTGTGCCCATTTTACCCATGTCCAATTCGATTTATCGCCCAAAACAGAAACTCAAGTTTAACATACGAAACTTTACTTCGTTACGCTGTTATCCAACACTCTAAATCGTTTACGAAATTTTAATTCGTAAGCCAGTATTTAACACTGTTTTATTTTACTTTTTTACAAACAGAAAGACCAACAGATTTAACTATAAGTTACTTCAAAATCAATTATTAGTTATTTTAAAACATTACGAAACTTTTGATAACCAGGTTTTATACCCTGTATCTAAATGTCTATTTTCTCTCTTTTTAAAACAAAAACAATAAACTCAATTGTAAGTTATTTTAAAATATTACGCTATAATAAATTATTACTTTTATTTGTAATAACCTCCGACCATTTATATACGCATATATACAGTGTGTGACCTACTCCCCCACTCATTCGTTTAATAATTTATATATATACTTTATTACTATTTTAATTGCATATGTTGACGACAGTTTTTACTCAGTTTAAAACGGCAACTTTACTTATCCAATAAAATGAAAATGTTAGCGACTCGGTTTAAAGTGAAAATTGTTAAGCAATTATTAAGATGAAATAATCTATACTCTATATAACAAAATATCAACCGTCAATATATTACATGTATACTTATTTAAAATAACTTCGAAGTCTATTTTATTTATCCGGTATATTTATAGAATACAGTGTGAGCATTTGATTTATTGCTAACAATTTGAATCATAATTATATCTTAATGTAAATATTCGTCGCTACAAAAAATAACACTATCATTTTGGAACTGCAAATTACTGAGTAAAATATTTTACCTTATCTAAGAATATGTTTAAAAAAAAATAGAACAAACCAAGCGTGTTACGGCCTGTTAATTACACTATACTGTATATTTAAAAACAATGATCGAATTTTATATAATTTCTCTTATATATGTAGTCAAACTTTTAATTTAGTTTTTAATTACACCTACATAAAGTTTATATATACATACGGCACGTAAATTATTTTTACCGTAATTTATACATTTATATAATTTTAACTTGTTCTTTCCTTAATCGTACCATTTCTACATTTAAAACACGTTGTGCGCCAGTTTTACTGTACCGGACCATACTCCCTGCGGAATTCTTTTCCTAATCTTGCACTGAGCATGAAGTGACCAAGATTTAACAGGTAAAGAAATGGATATCAATTTAGCCGATTTCTATACTCATATATATCAGTACTTCCAGCTAAACTGATAGAAAGAGTGGATTGACAGGAATCTTCCAGTTAAAACACCCTTTAGTTGATATCTTATTTTAATGCCCGAATATTTAGAACAATGGCAAGTACACACCTTTGAAAAATCTATTTACAAAATAGACTTTTGCGCGCCACTTCTAGAAAAGAATCAAAAAATGAATTTTTCACCCTCCTAGAAGGGTGTGCAATACCATATGTTCAGCGGAGCATAAGAATAAGATTTAACACCCTGGTAGAGCGATATCCCATGTGGCTAGCTCAAGTCACTCTACATCTAGGGTCTTCAAATGGGTAAGTTAAATGATTATTACAGGTATGTGGTTGATAAGGAAAGAACACATTTTTATCAATATAAATAATGATACGAAAACGAAAAAAGTTTAATATTATGATTAAATATTTATTTAATCCCAAAGACCCACCACCGTTTCATACTAATGATAATATAATAACAAAATACTAAATAATTAATTACCCCAAACTATATATATATTCGAGGCGTTGAAATAGATAAAATACAATTTTAAATAAGAAAAATAATAAATCCCTAAAGCTATTTACAATGTTTATAAGTAATGGAAGTGGTCTGAGCTCTTTTTACCCAATAGAAATAAATTTTAATTTGTGTGATTTGATATACAGATATGAGATTTTCGGTCATACAGGCATACGCTTTTACTGATAACTTTAAAACCTTTTTATTGATAGGAAATATAATAATAAAAACTATGCATATTTGCACAATGAAATATATCACTAATTTCATATTTTCAACAAGTCAATATGTTGCATTGGCTCAGATACCATATCGTACTCACCATAAGGTACTGTATCTATTTCCGTTTTGCCAAAGATAAATTTCTATACATGTATATACGTGCAGCCCAATTATACACTTACTATTATTTTAAATATAAAGTTATTAGAGTACTTGCTTACAGGGAATCTATAATAAATCAATCCCTTCTTACACTCATCGTGAGGTGTAGCAGTCACAAAAAAAAATAACTTAAAAAGGATATACGGTTAAATACATTTTTAGATATTCAGCATGAGATATCATATTTACCGAATATAATAAGCGTATGTACGCATACATATATATACATGCATATTTATATTTGACAAATTTCAGGAATAACAATAACAGCAAAACGAATAGCAACAACAACAACAACAAAAAAAAATCTCATTGCAATCTTTGTTGAAAATACTAGAATTTGAAATAGAAAAAAATTGACTCAAAAGATTTAAGTAAAAGCTTTATCATTTATGCCCGTAATAACTGTAAATTCAATATACGTATGCGAGAGACTCTCTCTCTTTTTTAAATGATTAATAATAATAACAAATATATATATATATATTTAATCGGAAATATCAAAGTTAATTATTTCAATATTAATAAAATATCCTAAAACAAACTTATATCTGCGTCTTCATTCTTCTCCTCTGGGCTCTGAGTGGGCGTCAAGTTAACTGGCTGTGCTGTGAGGATTTCATCTATTTAGGCAATAGGCAACGAGGCTTTTGTCCTTTTCATGGGCGGCTGGAACTGGCACGGTCACATCTTGATGGCTTGGGACAGAGAAAGGGCAGTGCACTGGCTGGTTGTCTACCCCACGGTCATTTTACTAGACTCTCTGGTAGATTGCTTCATATCTTCCTTTTTTATATGTCTAATAATAATTAGGACTATTAATAAATTTTCATATGCTGTTTCGAATGGTTATTCGAATCCACAAAAGACAAGAGTTCTTAAAAGAACTGTATAATGGATTTGTTCTTAAGAATGTCACTAATAGTCCTGTTCATAAATTAATCTCTAAGTAGCTGGTTGCTTGGAGGATTCTGGAGCCAAAAAAGTGAATGACTTGCCCAGAATGACTGCCAAAGAAAGAATGAATCTCACAGCACCGACTAAACTATATCAATCCCACTAGCCCTCTGAGAAGTATGAATCAGCCAATCCTTTCAATTTATCTTATCATTTAGATTATAACATTCCTTACAATTTTTCCGATTAAACTCTACATTTTAAGTTTATTACAATGACGTCCATCTTGAATAAACCAGACCACTTGCTTACAAAATCAATTCAAAAGAATTTTTAAAAAGATAACAGTTTAATTATAGCATTATCAAACCTTTTGCTTTTGATCAGATTTTGCAAAAGCAATTAACATTACTTGCTTATGGAATAAAATTACAATCTTTAGAAAAGTAATTAAAAAAAATATATACACGTATGTTGGAAAAAGAAAAAAAACCAAATACATATAATGACATATCATAAAAAATATACAAAAAGGAAAAACAAAAATAAAAAAAGTACATGAGTTTATTATACGTGTACAATATTTAAATTTGTGTGTGGGGGTATTCTACTGCTCAGACCGAACCTCCATTATTAATCTAGCACATTTTTATATTTGTTGTGCTTAATACAGACTTTGTGCAAGGCCATTTGATAATGCCTGGCACAAATAATAATAATAATAATAATACTGTTATTTATCTATGTTCACTATATATGTCCCCGCTTGTATCTTTTAACGAGACTCACAGGCATTTACATATAAGCCAACACAATTTGTTCACGGAAAATTTCAGTAACTGCATCCTTGCTATTTCTTATACTTAGACTTATTAGGACTTTATGCACACTGAATTTAATGTCCCAGATTTCATTGTTCCTCTGCTATGTTTTAAATTAGTCTGGGTGTTTTTGCGTGTAATTTTTAATGGAATTAAATGGTACATTTTAACACATTCAATGTAAGTACTGACAGCAAACTTTCAATCCTTTTCTGTACATTCACAACCCTGAAGAGAAGACTAAAAACAGAACTTCCAAAGTTAACTAACTAAAATGACATCAATCATACCCATGACCACAACCACCACCTCAATATCTTAAGTTTTGCTTGACCTTGATTTAGGTGTTGAAGGTCTGAATCCCTTCCCATGTACATATTTATGTTCATTATCATCACCATTGCTTTTGGTATACTTCACATATGTTTCAGAACCTCTACTCCTATGCTTAGCCTTCCTATGCCATTGTGTTCGTCTTTGAACACTTCCATTCCAGTTTATGGAGTTTATACCTATGTTCTCCCCAGCCTTTTCCATAGGTTTATTTTGTTGGGTTGTATCAATTGCATTTGGTAAATCTGCTACTTGTTCTATCAAATTTATTTTAAAGTACTTTCCTACGCTGGTAACGTATTCTACTGGAGCCTCACTTGTTTGCCCTTTAAACACTCTTATCTTTCGAAATTGGTTAATATTAGTAACATACATATAATTTTTATATCCCTGTACTAATTTTTCTTTTTCCCTATCTATATTGTTTTTATCCATTTTGTCTCTTTTCACTCTATTTATGTCAACACTGCTTACTTAGCTCTCTATCTCACATATTTTTATCACTGTCTTCTTTCCTTTATAGCTTCCTGTTCATACTTGTTGCTGCTAGCACTGGGCATTATAACCTGCTGTTCTATCTGCAGAACTGTGTTTTCCATTTTTGCTACTTTAGTATCATTTCCTACCAGCTTCTCTATTTCATACATTTTGCTATTGCAGCTATTTTCTATCTCACTTCTTTTTTCATCAATTCTTTCATGCACACCTTCAAACTCTAGTCCTGTTGTGTTTTGTCTATTTTCTATAGCTTTTGTATGTTTACTATTATTTAACACAAGGTTATCATATTTTATTTCTACATTAGGATTTCTTATTTTTAATTCCTGTAATGTTTCACATTAGGATTTCTTATTTTTAATTCCTGTAATGTTTCATCTTCAACATTGTCTAGTCTTTGGGACATATCCTCCATCCTTTTCTCCATTTCCTTTTTTAAATCTTCTATTTGTGGTACTATCTTGGCTATTTATTCTTTCAGTTCTTTCATAAAGTCTATCATTATATTCATTAACTTTTTTTCCTCCATTTCAAGTTTCATTCTGTCTTGCCTATAAAAATTTAATTATCCACACTTTTATATTTCACTCTTTACTATATCTAAACACTAACAAAGTATTCTATTTCTTTCTAACAAAGTATTCTGTTTATTTCTTTGTTATTAAACCTCAATGCTAGTAAAGTATTCTATTTATTTATTTCTTTTTTATTAAATCTCGGTACATTCGCACTTAGCTCACCCTAATTTGTTTGCCATCTATATATCTAGTATATGTTAATTTATTTATTACTTTCTTTTTTTTTATTCTCAATTGCAGCTTGCTATCAGCCCACACCTCTCCTATTAAAAAAATATTTTTTTTATTTCATTTATTATTTATATAACACGGCTGTGACCTCCACTATTAACTTATGTGCATACGAATTGCATTGTGCCCAATAACACGTTGGTCGCCATTTTTCTGTAACGGCTCTGCCTACATCTCTATATGCATTGAGCATGATATGCGTTTTCTAACATCGAGCAGCAATTAAGAAATCTTCAAAGGCATCCAAAATATACATTACTATAATGATACCTTTGAAAGGTTCGTTTACTGCAACCTTTGTGCACCACCTTAAGAAAGAGATTGCTCCTCTCCCCAAGGGATATGATCATGTAATTAATAAATAGTTATAATCTCTTATATTTTCTTTTTTATTATATATAAAATCAATAGAAAAGTGAATGCCTAACGAATGATTCCCGATCCTAGTAAGTTTAATCCCTGACTAGCTCAATCAACTCATGATCTCGGGATGGTGGTTTGTTGCTTCATTAACAGAAAAGGTCAAACAATAATATCATTATCAAATACACAGCACAACGCCATACTTTAAAATTAGATGTTAAATTTATTAAGCCCTCTATGATTATATAAATATTTACAAAATAAAGAAGAGAATAGACACACACATAAACGATATTAATTAAAATTCAAGTGTATAAATAAATTTTAAATAGTTTCATAAATGGGAAAGGAATGGTCTGAAATTCTCCCCTGCTTACAGTTTAAACCCAAAACTTGGAATAAATTACTTATATGAAAACAATGTGTATTGGCCATGGTATGCACGTGTTTCATAATAAAAAAAAGACCCTCACCCTTCCACTTGTGGTGATCTATACCTTTGTTTAAGTTAAAATAATGATTTAGCCACTAGTTAATGATATTTGAATCTTAAACATTCCATAATATGAGTCCTGCACATGGTGGACAATAATAATTATTTGGAACACTTTCTAACACACTTTTATTCATAATGGAAACAATCCTGCACGTAGCGGATGGAATAAATTTACTAGGGGAACAAACTCGTGCTAAACTACAATTTGAATCTTAAAATTTCCATAATAGAAGTCCTGTATGTAGCGGACAATAATAATTATTTGGAACACTTTCTTACACACTTTTATTCCTTATGAAAACAATCCTGCACGTAGCGGATGGAATAAATTTACTATTATTACACGGCGAAACACATACATCCAATGACCAAACCACCCAATTATTTCTATTTAACTATTTTGAAATATTTTCAATACTCCAATGAATTACATGTACATTTATGTTCATTGGTTCGTTTAATAATAGCAATATTAATAAAATAACGAATTACTAGTAATAAGACACAAAAAGAGATATAAAAACATAAATAATACTTCCCGAAGGCATTGTTCTTCTCCGGGCTAGGATTTTGAGGGCAATATATATCCGCTGTGCAGGTGATTACTTAACAGGGCTTCAATGGAGGTTGTCAAATTGTCCATAGCAGCTATACTTTAAAAAATAGAGAGTCACATCACTGGATGGCTATGTAGGTCTTTGAGTGGGATGAATGTACCGAACTTGGTCTCCTACTCCATGTTCATTGTTGTTTCACTAATAAATCTGGATTCCATTCCGTATTGCTTCCTTTCTTCTTTATTTAATTGGGCAGTATTCTTTCTTCCTTCGGTTAATACTTTTTAAAATACATTCAGCTATTAATGACTCTTCCACTTGTTCAGCATTCCAAAAAAATAGTTTTTTCACTCATAATTCTGCTTTTCTGTCAGTACACTCCGAAAACTATACTGCTAATTCAAAGAGAATGGGTAAGAGTGCCCATGAGTATCAACGAATATAACCCAGGTAACTAATTAAATTTCACCTGACCAGCCTTTATATATCCCCCCATTACAGGGTGTATTCTCTCATCCCCTCCACAAGTTATTGCTTTTACATTTCTGTTTTTAATTAAATTATTAATCCCTGTTTTTAATTACTTAAGTCCAAACAATGGATTTAATTTTAGCTATCTCCTTGGAAAAAAGATTTGTCTTACGATAACTTTATCTTTTAATTAATTTCAGAATTTCACAGACCATTTAAATTCCAATTCCTTGATTTCTTTAAACAATAAAATAAAATCACATTTATTTAATTAAATAATTTTGAGTAGGTGTCAAGCTGAATAACCACTGATACAATTTCTACATTTTTTTTCCAAAAACATTATACAATAAAAGAAAGAGGTCATTGGCTTGCCTGCTGTCATGAACATTAAGTTCTAAAAAAATAAATTATAAAACTGTATACTTGTTGTCACATAAAAATTGTTTTTAAGTTTTCCAAAAAGAATATTCAACAAGCAACAGAAAAAAATACAACATTTGAGAATCTGAAATAAAATCAAAAAATCAAAATACAACATGTTTACTGATAGGTTACTTGTGAATACATTTCAGTTTCCCACAATCATTTCTTTAATCCCCTGCCATATTTATTCATATCATAAATAAAAAAATATATAGCATTTATTAACAGCAAAACACATATTTACATGTGGTGTCTGCATTTGTTTATTTATAAGCGTATTATCACCATTCATCCTATTTATTTACAATATATTGTGTGTGTAAGCAACAGAGAAAATATACCTGCACAAACCACTCCTTTTATTATAATATGTACATTTGTTGTGGCAGTCATTTAAGACTGACTGTCAGAACATGAATAACTTAAATCTGCATTTAAGTACAGGAATTGAATATGTGTCCATATACCTAAATTAATGAATTAAATATGCTTCTATATACATGAATTAAATCTGCATCTGTATATAGTAATTAAATATGAACAAATTAAAAATCCTTCTCTTTCTTTTCAAAAACTTTATTTTCTTATATCAATACTGAACATATATATATAACAAAACTCCAACATTTCAACTGTTTTTATCTTCATACAGTCATTTTCAAGATTCTGCAACAACAATATAAAATACATATTTATAAATAAACCTCAATTACATAAATACCCTCATCTTATATTAATATAAACAATAACAAACATATTAAACATACATAATTAAATTTTACTTACATCTCTCTCCTACTGCTATTTTTTATTACTCTTTCTTTTACATTATTTAATTACAAATCTGTTTTAAAATCATCCAAGAAACTTTTTATACAAATTTAAAAACCAACCCTAATTTCAAATAACCTCCCCCTTTTTTAAATCTTATCTAAAACCTATCTCAAAACTACATTTTTAAACTATAGCTTTAAATGAATATAAAATAAATATAAACAGGAATATTAGTAAACATAGAAGAAACATCAAAACTAACCAATAAATCAGTTCCAGTTAGTTTTAACTTTTTAATTTTCTATATAATGGAAATTAAGAAATTAATACCACATGTATCAATTAGGGAATATAGAATCAGTTAAAGTTAAAAATGGGGTGGGACTAAGGCAAGGATATCCTCTATCATTTATTTTGTTGTATTTGAGAGAAATGGAAAGAGCAATAGAAAGACTAGGAAGAGGGGTAGAGATACCATTAATATTGGTGGCAAAGGAGTATACACATTGTCAGGTCTTTTATTTGTGGATATTTTTTGTGTGCAGAAAGAAAGGAAGATATGGAAGCTATGCTGAGGACATGCATGAAGGTGGATAAAGAGATGGAAATTAAATTTAGTGAAGAAAAATCAAAAGTAATGATTATTAATATTGGGAAAAGAGAAGGCAAAGAATTTTTATTGGGGGATATAAAGTTAAGTGTGGTGAATATATATGGCTATTTGGGAATTGTTTTAAGTAATCAGAGAAATTTCTTGGATGAATGGGGAAAAAAGAATAAATGATGCAAAGAAAACTAAGGGATTGATAAAGAAATTAACAGTGTTCTCCTATAATAAATATGATATAGCTAGAATTGTATGGAAAAAAGTGGCAGTATCAGGGTTAACATATGGTAAGGATGCGTTATGTGTTAGTAAAGAGGTATTAGATTACTTAGAAAAAGTACAAAGAGAAGTAGGAAGACATGTATTAGATGCAGAAATGTGGACAGCAAAGGAGGCAATTCAAGGAGAAATGGGACAGTCAAGTTTTTATAGGAGAGATGCAAAAAGCAAAATGAAAATGTTTGGTAGATTACAGTTTATGAATAATAAAAGAATAGCCAAAATAGTATTTAATTGGGTTATAAATAAAGGGCAGGCAACAATATGGGTGTGAAAGGTAATGCATTATGCAGAAAATTTAGATAAAGAATTTAAGTCAGTATACTTATACAAATGGTGGGATGATTGTGTTAGGAGAATTGTTGAGTGTTTTAGTGTTAAGGAATGGGATAGAAGAATAGATGCATTAATAAAGAATATGGAGTTGGAAAGATGGAGAGCTAATATGTAAAGTAGAGTTTAAATATTTATAGAAGTAAACAGAATATTGAGTGTGAGTTAATTTATGATAATAGCAAGGAAAGTAGTTTACTGTTTAAGGTTTGAACAGGATCTTTAACAAGGAAATGTACACATAAATGGAAAAATATGGGTGATTTAGGCTTCAAGCTGTATAAGAAAGGTATAGAAAATATTAGGCATCTGTTAATTGAATGTAAATGCCTGAAAGCAGAAAGATACAAATAATAAAGTTGTGGAAGAATAAATATGAACAAAGTGATTATACAGAAAGTGGCTTATTGGTTTTTATGATGGTTTGGGAAAAGATAAGGAGATTTTAGATCTAAAAGCCATGGTATTGACAAAGTTTATGTTGTGGAAATGTGATGGAGCAGGGTAGAAAAGAATATGGCAAAACATGGGGTGGGGAATGGAAAGAGGTTCAATGTGGCTAATAGGTTTCTCTGTACATAGTTGGTAAGAGTTTCCTTGACTCTGTATAAGAAGTCACAGTATATCATATCACACGAACAGGTTTCTCTGGACATAGTGGCTAAGAAATTCCTGACTCCAAAAAAGGAGAAGCCACAGTGCATCACATCATATTTGAATTTCATTCTAGAAAAATCATCATTTTCAACCATTATCAACCCACTGCAGAATGAAGATCTCTCCAAGTTCAGTTCATCCATGATCTTTAGCCTCTCTTATCCACATCACCCCCTATTCACTTGCTTATTTCATCATTCCAGCTCACATGTGGTTTCTTTCTAAGCCTTTAACAATCTCTTGGAATCCAGTTTGTTTTCAACTGTATCTATTATATTTTCTCTAGTAATGTGTCCAGCCCAATTCCAGTCTATTAATTCTTCAATGATATCAATAACACTTGTTTGTTTTCTTACCCATGTATTTCATTTTTGATCTCTTCTTGTTACTCCTAACATGCATCTCTCCATATTTATTTGAGCGATCTGAAGCTTTTGTATAGTTCTTCTGTTAAATGTACAAATCTCACATCCATAAGTAAGAACTGGTAAAGTACATTTATTAAAAACCTTCCTTTTCAAACACATTGACATATTTCCTTTTAATATTAAGTTGTTTCTACCAAAAGTACACCAAACAAATATAATTCTATGATTAATTTCATTGATTGTTTCCATCTGTAATAATGATTTGACCAAGGTATTTGTAATTTTAACTTCTTCTCACTCATCATTATGAATCTTTATTTTCATCTTTTGAAAAAATCCATTGCATATTATTTTAGTCTTTTAATGTTTACCTTTAGTTATATTTTCTTACTTTCATCTGACAACTCTTGCAACATTTCCTGAAGCTCTAAATAATTATTTGCAAACACAACTACATCATTTGCAAAATCTACATGATTTAAATAATCTCCATTTGCTGTTATTCCTTTAGTTTCCCGTTTTAATCCACAAAATAAGTTTTGGAGATATGGAGTCACCCTGTTGTACACCTTTCTCAATGTTAATCTTGCTAGTATCATTATGTAATCTAATTGTTTTTGTTGCATTTTTGTAAATATTCTTTAGAATATGCCAATATTCTAGGTCTATACCTTTATGATCCAATACTTTTAATCACTGAAGAAATGCTTATGGTATCAAATAAAAATCCAAAGCATAATGGTAACTCATATTCATTGGCCTTTTCTATACTTCTGTTAATACTTGGATATGATCCACTGTACTAAAACCACTTTTAAATCCAGCTTATTTTTTTGGTTGATTGAAATCCAAAGTTCTGTGTAGACAAATTGTAATTATCTTGGTAAAATTTTGATTAAACCTTTAAACATCACATGATCACTTGTTTTGAGTGGCACTACTGAATGGAGAAAGTTTTGCCTATTTTCAAATTTTGAATGTTAGGTCTGTAGTTTCTAATATCTCCTTTATCAACTCTTTTAAATATTCATGTTAAGACTGCATTCTTCCAATCATTTGGATATCTTTATCATTTAGACATTTGGCATGTAACTTCATCAATTTTTTTTCTATTTTTTCACCTGTTTCTTTTAAGATATGTTATAATTCCATCATTACCTGGAACTTTTCCCTTCTTAAATTTAATTGCATCTTATTTCTTCATTTAAAATCTTAGGCAAGTCAGAAGATATAATAGATTTAGGAGGTACTTGTTCTTTATTACTATATAATTATTGATAGAACTCTTCTATCCATTTCATGATGTTATCTCTTTTTAGTAATAGTTCCATCTTTTTTTCTTATGGCAGAAATAAATTTCCTTCCAATACCAAAATATTGATTTACACTCCTGATATTTTTATTCTCTTCTATAGCTTTTTTTGCTAGTTCACTATTATACTTATATCATTATCGACTCTTTTTCACATCATTTTACAAAATTCAAGACATTCAATCCTTTTTAATGCATCATTTTTATATATTTTCATATTCCTTCATAAATTATCTAGTCAGTAGAAATTTTACTGGTCAATTGCTTCTTTTTTTACCAGCACTTTTTAAACTATATCAGTTATGTCTGTTGATTTCATTCAGATCTGAATCATGTTAATAGTTGAAAACTATTTGAAGTTCTAATTTAAATTCGTTAGAATGTTTATGAAGATTTGGGTTATCAATTGTAAATATTGTTTTTCTTAATAATTTTTGTGTCTTAACATGTATCTTACACCTCACTAATTGATGACCACTTCCTGTGTTGAATTTATTAAGAACATTACAATCTTGAAATAAGTATTTTCTATTACTCAAAATATAATCCAATTCTGCAGTATCTTCATTTGGATGCTTCCATGTCCATTATTGTTTACCATTTTTCTCAAAAAAGGAATTCATAATATAAAGTTTTTCTTTTTCTGAAAATGCTTTTTCTTTAATAATTTTGGGGGGATATATTTTTGGAGAGGTGGTGTGGTTGTTGGTGGGGGGGGGGGAAAAAAATTTTATTAAAAAGGAGGGGGGGGGGGGGGGCGTAGGGGGGAGGGAGATATATAAAAAAAAAAAAAAATAGGGGGGGGTTAAATATAAAATAATAGTAGGGAAAAGAATTTTTTTTTTTACCAAGGGTTTTTTAGTAAGGAAAGTAGTTTATTGTTTAAGGCTTGATGGGATCTTTAGCAACAAGACAATGTACATGTAAGTGGAAAAATATGGGTGATTTAGTCTGTAAATTATGTAAGGAAGGAATATAAAATATTAGGCATCTGTTAATTGAATGTAAATGCTTGAAAACAGAAAGGGCATATGTAATGAAGTTACGGAAGAATAAATATGAAAAAAGTGATTACACAAAAAGTGGATTATTGGTTTTTATGCTGGGTTTGGGAAAAGATAAGAGGGATTTAGATATAAAGGCCATAGAATTGACAAAGATTATGTTGTGGAAATGGGATGAAGCAGAATATGGTAAAACTTAGATTGAGGAATGGAAAATAAAGTGGCTAACAGGTTTCTCTGGGCATAATTGTTGAAAGATTCTTGACTCCGTTTAAGGGGAAGCTACAGTACATCACATCACATCATCACATTAATAATAATATAAGTATGTAATTTGTATTCAGGACTGTTTCCATGATATAATTAAATGTTTTTTGAAAAATGCAAACTTTATAATAAAATATGTGAATAAACTAAACATTACTGTTATTAAAATACATGTCTTTAAACTTATGAATAAATTTACATTAAAATATTAACTTTTAACAGTGAATTTACTTACCGTTTTACTTTAAATAAAATAAAAAAAGTAAATAGCTAATTATTATTATTTAGGTCTATCTATAATGACTTCAAAATTAAGATAAACTCCACTTATCAAGATATAAAATCATGACAATATTTTTATTATTATTTAATGCCTATTTAATTCTAATACAGGGTGATATAATAAGCATATTTATATTCATTCAGTATTAATAAAATAGAAATCCATTTCATTTTTTGTATACTAAATGTTTAAAGAAATTAATTTATTTTTCTTCCTAGGGATTGATTTTTTAATTGATACAAATGTTAATTAAGGTAGTTAAGCATCAAAGAAATTGAAATAAAGGTATTCTTTTACAGTAATTTACTTAGTCAAATTAACATTGTAATTATAAATTTATTTAAACGCACATTGATTACGTAAATAATATTCATTAAGGCTGTAGCCTCAAGCACATGCGTATTAACACCTGTAGAGGTCCCTACTATCGCATTTTATACGCATGTGCTTGAGGATACAGCCTTAATGAATATTATTTAGTCAAATTAATAAATTTATACAGTATTCCACATTACATATTTCATTAACTATCAAATTTCATTTTAATCACTGGCAATTAACGATTGAAAAAGATAAAGACTATGGAATATGGCATTATCTTGTGCAACATTTAATATCGAAATCTGCAACTAATGAAAATTAAAGCCAAAAAATACGTTTTTTTTTCACATTTATGATTGAAATCACTTTATTAAAAATAAACATGAAATGAAAAATCAACATACTAATCATCAACGAAATTACAATGAAACACTTTAATCAGAATTATAAAAATATAAAATAAATTAGCTTTGAAAACTGTATTTAATAAGATGCGTGTACCTGCTGATCTGTCCACAATTTATCTGTCCGGTTTTAAATCAGTGAGTTGCATTCTCAAATCTCCATGTTCATTGATATGCAATCAATGTCTGTTCTGAAGCAGTTTTAAAACCACATTGAAGTTTTTCTCTATCAGATATGATGGAAATGCCAGTAAATACTTTTGTACAACAGTCCATAGAGCCAGGTAAAGAAATGGAATATCTTGCTGCAGACAAACTTTGAAAACCATGTTTGAATTGTATCTCAAGATCCTCATTAGTGCTGATGGTTATCATCTCATCTTGCAAAATTATATTTGGTTTTTCACTAGTAGTGTATAGGTTTATTATCCAGTCCAGTATTTCTAATGATAGAAAATCTTTGAATGTAGTTTTGAAATCTATGTGAAGTGCCTCCAGGTGGTTGATGTACAGCAAGATGTTTTCTTCTTGGATTGTAATGGGAAAGCTCTGGTGGTTGCAATATTTTGCTTAAAAAAGATTAATCTGGCAACAAAAGTTGATATTACCAATTGTGCTGTGATGAGATTCAAAATTGTCTAATTGCAGTTGTAAATTAACATCATTAAATTTTCCAAATAAGTCAGTTAAATAAGCAACATTCCCTCTTAAGTAGATTTTCTATCAGTCTGGAATCCTCCTCTTCTAAAAACTCTAAAACAAATTGAAAAAGTGCAAAATATCTCAACCATAAACAATTTGAAAGTCAGTGGACTTATGGAGAACCAATCAATAGAAACCTTTTTTACTTTCCTTACATAATTGGGTGAACATTGTTCAAATTGTTACTTCAAATTTTGTTCACAGCAGTTATAACAAACTGAAGTGATTGATGCAATTTGTTACTAAATGTTGCCTATGGATTATGCAGTGAACTGCATGCACTTCATGTACGTGGTTTCAGATAATTTATAAAAACCCCAATAATGTCCAACCATGGCTGGTGCTCCATCTGTCGCAACAGCTATATTTGTCAATGGAATCACATTTTCCCTGAAAAATAGCTCCAAAAAATTAAAAATCAATTTGCCTTGGTGACAGTTTCTAAAGTTCTAGCAAAAATCAGTTCTTCATGCAGGTATTAAATAAAGTGAATGTTTGCTAGTAACAAAATTTCATTACCGACTAATGTTGACTCATCCAAATGGAGAGGAAAATGTTTTTTTGCAAATTAGTTTTCTAGGTCATGACTCATTTCATCAATGTCTTTGAACTGTTATTGCTCAAGGTAATACTTTTTATAACATCTTGTGCAGGTTTGTGGACTAATGCTCAATACCTTCATGACGCCCTATGGTGTGTGGTTCATCAGACTTCGCGATGAGTAGGGTTATGTTGTACGATGCCCTTAATCCATTATTACTTTGCTTCGGTGATAAATCAAACATTATTTATTGTAGTTCTCTTCAGAATTTTATCTTTAAGTGATAGAAAGTATGACATTTTTTTTTTAGTCAGGGTGAATTCTATTCAAGTGATCTTCTAGCTTTGAAGGTTTCATAGTGTCATTGTTAAAGACTTTTTTATATATGAGGCACATTGGTAAATGTTTGTTTGATAATAATGGGACAAATCCTAGCTTCAAATGGTCCAAGCTGTACAGTCTACATTTCTTTTCTGATTTAGTCATATTATTATCATAAAAAAATAAAAACTTTTATTAACAAATAATTGCAACAGCACCTGTGATAAAAAAAAAAACATAAAAAATGTACTTGCTTGAAGCAGAAGATTTTTGTTCAAACTCAAATAAACTATCTTCTGATTTTCTTTTTCATAGTAATTCCTCAATAAATAATTATATTCAAATTTCAATGACAAAGAAGTATATCACATAAAATAAACCAATTCATAGTGTTTTATGAAAGAATGACTTTACAAGACTGATAGATTCTGATAATATCAAATATCATTTCATCCTCCCATGAGCAACTGAAGACATTTTTCATGTCCACACTTGCTTTGATACATTTGATAAGACAATGCAGACATGTTTGTTCTACATATATTTTCATGGATTCTCATATGTGACTCTTCTAATGACACATTTCAGCTTTTTCTTTGCAAGTTTGGTATGTAAAGTGTTTTTATCAAAAGTGTTTTTTTTTAATTACTTTACTTCTTAATTAGGAATATATTGGAATCAGATATTTTGAAGTAACAAACAAATAACAGTAGTAAGAGAGCTATTTGAGCTGTCATTGACCACCAATTTTTTTTATTGAAACTACTAACCCCTAGAAAGTTCAAATTGATGCAAAGGGGTCGATATTGATCACTTTGGGAACTTTTAGACAATAAATATTTCTGCAGAGTAATTTTCATTTCACCACTTTCAAGCAAGGTAATCAACTGTTTTTTAACATCTTGTGAAGACGTGTAATAAATTTATGACTAAACTTGTGAAAAAGATATGGCACCCATGATGGTTCAGATCACAATTTCTTACACATATTTTTATTACTGCTCAGGACATATAGCCAATTTCTAGCTTAACTGATGTGTCAAACTGACTGACATCAAAATATATCAAAGTTGTGAGGGTGGTAAGTTTGACATTTACAAATTAAACTGTAATACCTGGATACCTATATATTCTGAACAATGATAAATATATGCAAGATCGTGATCTAGGCCATCTCATGAGTGCTGGTTCAGTACAAAATGTGCATCTTGAGGACTATACAACTTTTTCATATGTCTTTGGGTTTGTTTGTGATTAAATCCATTCACAAGGTGTTAAAAGCAGATAAAAAACAGTTCCTACCTTTCTTCGGAGTGAAGTGAAAGTTACACTGAAAAAATATTCATTCAGTGGATGTCTAATAAATAACTAATAAAAATTATTAATATACATCCATTAAGTGATTTGTGTCAATATTGCCACATATGGTTTGACACAAATTTAATTATAGTAATTGGCTATGTATATAAATTGGACAGTGATATCTTCAAGAGTTATTTCTCATTAAATTTCTCTTCAGTAATAATGAAATTTGCAAAACAACAATGATTTCAATACCTAATGTAATGCTAATTTTATAATAAAAAAATTGTCATTTACTATATAATTCATATTACATTTCATATATACAAATTGATCTACTATATTTGCATTTGCAGTTCCAACTGTGCATATCTTACCAGAAGTACAAAATGTATAAAGGCAATACATTAATAAAATATGTATACACTAAATTATAAATGAATTTACTTAGAATTACCATTTAAAATACACACTCTTCTTTTCAATAAACAATACAATCCAAAAAATATTTCTAATAAATAAGTCTCAAAGATAGATGAAGAACACACACACAAATACAGACATTTCATTTGTATAATTTCTGAAATGGTTTTAATATAATAGAACATTGCTAATTTAAAAAGTAAGCTATGAATGATCATCAAATACCTCCTTATTAAGGTTATGAGAAAATCTTAATTTGTGAACTCATTAACATGAACTGCAATAAATATTATTACCAAAATGCAATAAAAATGCATTAACTAATTATTCTATAAAATTAATGAGTGAATAAATTTATATTTCTAATATTTCTAACAAATTATCATAGACTATTAATATAATTTTACTCATCATTATATCATTGCATTATGAATCCAGTCTCACTAACTGTAATTAAATCACAAATTTCATAATAACCACTCTCTCAAATGAATCTATATAACAAATCTAAAATTTGCCAGCAGTCTTTTATTACATCAATTTAAGCACAAGAACTCAGATTGAAGAATAAACTTCATTCAATTGAAATGGAAAAAGCCATTTTGCTCTCCTATGCAAAAATATACTTCATTACTATGAAATGTTCATTATATAATTACTTTAAAGACATATATACCAATCAAGATATCACTTTAACACATTGCTGCATTTAGTTTATTTCTAAAGTGTGCAGTCACTATATGGAAATGCTATTAAAATGTTTGTGATCAGACAGAATGAATCATTGCTATAATAGGCAAAAATATATTTTTAAAACTGTTATCTGATGGTAAAACTTACATATTTCAATACAGTAAAAGAGAAATCTTTACAACCTCCTGAGAAGTAAAATGTCCATTTTCATGAGTTTCCCAATCACTTTTAACAAATGTTATGTAATCACAGAATCGACAACTAAATACTTGTTTTATAATTAAAGATTTCTTTGTTGTATTTTTTAAGTTAGTATAAAAAAGCCTTTGGTTTTTATACAAAAGGGAATTAAATGATTTGTCTTTTATATGTCCATCATCATGAATTATAAAATTATCTTTATTAGAAGTTTCAAATCCACATGAATTACTTTGAAAAGTTTGTTCGATGGTCTGGATTTTTAAATGAACATTTCTGTCAAAGTTTTTGAAATTACATTCATACAAACTATGCTGAAAAGTTTTTTCTTTTGTATGTGATATTTCATGCCATTTTAATTTGTCTTTTGGAACAATCATATATTCACACAAACTACATTTACAAGGCTTTTCTCCTGTGTGTGTTATGTGATGTTGTTTTAAATTTTCCTTTGCAGTCTTAAATTCATACAAACTACAATTCAGTGTCTTTTTCTTTGTATGTGTTTTTTCATGCAATTTTAAATTAGCCAGTTGTGTAGTCTTATGTTCACATAAACTACATATAAAAGGCTTTTTTCCTGTATGTGTTCTTTCATGTTGTCTTAACCAGTGTTTCCTTGCAGTCTTAAACTCACACAAACTACATTTCAATAGTTTTTCTCCTGTATGTCTTCTTTCATGCAATCGTAATCTAGCCTTTGCTGCAGTCATGAATTCACAGAAGCTACACTTAAAAGGTTTTTCTCCTGTATGTCTTCTTTCATGTAGTACTAAATTTACCTTTGTTATAGTCACGAACTCGCACAAACTGCATTTCAATAGCTTTTCTCCAGTATGCCTTCTTTTATGCAATCTTAATCTGGCATATAGTGCCGTTGTGTACTCACACAAACTACATTTAAAGGGCTTTTCTCCTATATGTGTACTTTCATGTCGTCTTATTTGCCGCTTTCGCGCAGCCTTGTAATTACACAAATTACACTTAAATGGTTTTTCACCCGTATGTGTTCTTACATGTTCTCTTAATTTAAGCTTTTGGGCAGTCTTATATTGACACAAAGTGCAGTTAAAGGGCTTTTCTCCTGTATGTATTCTCTGGTGTTGTTTTAACTGGCACTTTCGTGAAGCCTTGTATTCACACAAACTACACTTAAATGGCTTTTCTCCCGTATGTGTTCTCTCATGGTCTCTTAAAGAACACTTTTGTGCCGTCCTGAATTCACATAAAGAACAGTTAAATGGCTTTTCTCCAGTATGTGTTCTTTCATGTAGTCGTAAATTGCATTTTTCTGCAGCCTTGTATTGACATACACTACATTTAAAAGGCTTTTCTCCTGTATGTATTCTCTGGTGTTGTTTTAACTGGCACTTTTGTGAAGCCTTGTATTCACACAAACTACACTTAAATGGCTTTTCTCCCGTATGTGTTCTCTCATGGTTTCTTAAAGTACACTTTTGTGCCGTCCTGAATTCACATAAAGAACAGTTAAAAGGCTTTTCTCCTGTATGTGTTCTTTGATGCCGGTTTAAATCGCCCTTTATTGTAGTCTTATATTCGCACAAACTACAGTTAAATGACTTTTCTCTGGTATATGTTCTTTCCTGCATCTTTAATCCTTTTTCTCCAGTCTTAATGTCACACAAACTACATATTCTTTCATGCAGCCTTAGGCTTCCCTTTTTAACAGTCATATACACATGAACTACCTTTAAAAAGTTTTTCTCTATTTTCAAAAACCTCTAACACACAAACTACACTGAAAATGTTTCTCTTATGCATCTTAAATTGTCTGTCCTTTGTGCAGTTTTCCCCTTGAATACACTACATTGAACAGGTTTTTCTCCTGTATGTATTCATTCATATCTTATTATAGATCTTTTATAAAAATTTGAATTCACACAATGTACAATCAATAATTTTTTACTGTAATAGGATTTTGCCTATAGTTCTATCAAAAGCCATAAGATAATCTTTCTTTTATGTCTTTTTTATGTTTTATTGATTTCTGAAGTTTCTCATTATGACTTTCATATGTTTTGGCAGTTGCCTATTTTTACAATACTATATTTTCATAAAGATGATCATTTTTTTAGTAATATCATAAAGAGTGATAAAATGTCTAAACAAACATTTTACAGCATATGTCACTTTAAATACTTTATTTAACAAATATTTTTAGTCATAAAACTTATTTACATTTTCTATTAACACTTTGGGAATGTTTACTAAAATACATTTCTTTCATTCAAATCTGCTTGGCTTGTTTTATTAGTTCTTAATTTCATAATATTATGGCAAAAAAAGTTAATTAATTCTGGAATCAATCTGTTTCATATTTCAATATGTTATTTTTATCAAATAACATTTTTATCCTATGATGTAGACCTACATAAAACAGAAAATAAAAAAATTAATAACATTCCTTTACATGCATATATCATAGATGACCTATAAAGATAGTTTATAAACAAGAAAAGATTATGAATTATAATTTTCACTAAAACAGTCTTAAAATAAGCAACTCAGTTTTAACCTTTTTATCAGATGAAGCATTTAATATTATTATTAATTCAAACACTTGTTTCTTTTATAAACATTTCAAGAATTAGTAATTACAACCAAATTATTCTTGCTTTACATAAAATTCAAGAAAAAATTGTAATCACATATATAATCTCATAAACTATAAACAGAAAATCAATCCAACATTAACTTATATAATATTAACAGACTGGTAGAGTATTAAAAAAATACCTATGGATACAATTTTTTTTTTTTAAAGAAAAAGAACTCTATATGAATATTAATAGTCACATAAGTGTGCATATTTCAATTTGAGTTCCACATAAGTTATCATTAGTTCCAAGGCCAACTTCAGAGAAATAATGTATTTATTTAGAAATTTTGAAAGCAACAGTAAAAAGTCCAAAATTTATTCCCACTATTTTATGACTATCTTTCTAAGAATACAGTTCCCAAATTTCATAAAATAAGCACAGAGACATAAATATATAAAACAATTAAAGAATTTATGTATAAAAAATCCTAAATACAAAAGTATACCTTATTGTTTCTTTTATTTTTCCAAACTTGTCTTTGATATACATTATTTATTATT
Organism: Epiperipatus broadwayi; assembly: GCA_028023455.1. Taxonomy (NCBI): domain Eukaryota; kingdom Metazoa; phylum Onychophora; class Udeonychophora; order Euonychophora; family Peripatidae; genus Epiperipatus; species Epiperipatus broadwayi. The sequence continues at coordinate 329,431 of JAQFVV010012859.1, read as the reverse complement.
AATTTGTTTTCATTAACAAAACTCAGAAATTGTTATGATAAACTTTACATATACATATTGTAACAATCAGAATGAGCAACAACAGCAAAATCACCACTAGAATGATTTAAACCACCACAACTCATTCCAACCCACATACTACTTCATTTTTATTAGGCTCAGTGATCTGGGAGAGGTAGACTCTTCGAATTAAATTATGACTACATGACTTCCCTGTGGCAAAGAAGATACACAATGCAATATATATGTTAAATTAGAAACACTTTATTAGTAATACTTTATAAACAAAGAAATAAACAAAAGAAATGACTATAGCTTAATTATTGCTGGACTCATTGAAGATAATGGAAATTACATTAATTAGTGAGTGCATGTCAAAGTTTCAATGTATAACAGATATATAAATAAGGGGCCTCAGATAATAAACACACTTGATCTTTGGGGCAGATATCCCTCAAGAAATTACATGATAATAAATGAAGCAAGGTAAAATGAAAGAGTTAATTAACTTGAGTAAATATTGTTAAAATAGATGATCGCATGACTCATGATCATGACCCCTAAATGCTGAACTATCAGATATGCCTATATGCAAAGATAAAAAAGGCAGTGCTGAGTTGCTAACATAATAAACAAATCCAACAAGAAGACAGTAATATATTCACTTTTGCAAAGTTAGATCCAAATTTTACAAAATAAATGGTTCATGGAATGAAGGAATGAGCATCTTCATATAATCCTTAATAACTGTCATTAACAAACAGAAATTATACACTGCACTGGTAACACGACAAGAACAAGATTCTTCAGTCTGAAAAATAAAAAGAATGTTCTCGCATTTGCGTGGAACGTAAACAAATGAAACCCGTCAAATTAAATCTTCTGAAGCAGGGATTATATGCCTGCTGAAGAAATGCAATGAACTAGACCTAAAATAAGTCAACCCAGTAATGCTAAATATACACAACGTATTCGGCATTAATATAAAATAAAATGTGACTGGTCATGTCATAAGTTGCAATACATGAACATCCATTCTCTAGGCTAAATCAAGGTCTACGCAATTATTTTATATAATAAAAAAAAAATTAGTAAAGAAAATTACTATCTGCTTAATTGGAGATCAGCCCCATAGATCTTACATATATAAGGAATTATTGATACCGTAGCCTACAATGATAATATATTAAATTGTATGAAAAGTTTTATAGAATTAAACTGTCACATCTACAGTATATACATATTTATCAAAAGAAAATAGAAACGAAGCTTTAATTATTAACTTTGAACATTAAATTTTATTTTAAAACTGCAGGTTGTTTATAAATCACATATATGCAGTATATATATTTGTTCCTTCTAAAAGAAAATAATCCATTCGGACGAATTATTTCGTCTTTTGGTCAATTCACTCCCCTTTTTTCGTTAAGTATTATACGTTAAAATGCATGTAAAAAAGTATATATTATAATAAAAAATTTGCCCGAAAAAAGCGCGAAATTCTTGCAATAGACATAAGCCCCGCCCTGACATGTTCTGCCATTGTGTGTTGACAAGGCTGTAAAATGTTCGGCGTTTTACAACAATGAAGTTTCCAATGACACAAAAACATGTTTATTTGCAAATTTTTTACGGTTTTAGATATTTTTTTAAAAATAATTTACACTATATTTATTAGATATCAAGAAATATAAATTATTTAATTAATAACTTATTTTGACTTGAAATACTTTATTTTCAAAAATATGTTATATTAGCAGCTAACGTAAATATGGCCTGAAGCAAATTAGAAGACAAGCTATGACGTAAACTATCTATTTACGAATAAAGAAAATATGGTTGTCATCTGATCCTTCGTGTTAGCCGCTAGAGGCACGATTTCTTATCAAAAACACATTAATATAACGTTTCCGGGCCAGCGATTCTATTAATATTGTTGTTTTTTTTTGTTTGTTTACAAAGTTTACTATCTTTCATTTCAGAATTATTTTTCCCAAATAATATTTTTGACGATGGTATAATAATATTTTTTTTTTTTTGGATTGCCGAAATTTAAGAGAGAACGCGTCTTTTTTGGTGTGTGTTCAAATAGTAATTTGTGTTTTTTTTTTTTTTTAAATAGTATTACTGTTTTTGTAAAATCAGATTGCCAAAATTTAAGAGAGAACGGGTTTTTTTTGGATGGATCTTTAAATAATAATTGACGTTACTTCGATAGGTTTCCATTTGATTGCCGAGAACAATTAGTGGGAGGGGTTGTTTTTGTGTACGATTAAATAATAACTTACTTTACTTTGATAGGTTTACGTTTGATTGCCGACAAAAATTATCGGGAGAAGTGTTGTTTTTTTTTTTCGCGCGCGTGTATGTTTAAATAAAAATTAAAACCGTTACTTTTATCGGTTTACATTTGATCAACGACCGATATGACTTCCTTTCGTTTATAAATTATGATTTTTGTTTCTACGAATAAATATTTTTGACAATGGGACAATAATAGTTGTTGTTTAATTTTTATTGACAAAAGGTTGTTTTTCGGTGTAGTTTCAACTAGTAATTTGGGTAACGTTTAAATAATAAGTTACCGTGTTACTTTGATTGGTTTACATTTGTTTGACCCTAATTATTGGAAGGGGTCTTTTTTTGTGTGTACGGTTGTAGACAACAATTATTGGGTGAAGGGGTGGGTTAACCGTTTAAACAATAGTACTTTTAAGTTACGGTCTTACTTTGATTGGTTGGTTTACATTTGATTGCCGATACTAATTATTGGGAGGGGTGTTTTTTTGTATGTACGATTGTAGACAACAATTATTGGGGAAAAGGGTGTAATAGTAGTTTACGTTACTTTTAGTGGTGGTGTACATTTGATTGCTGACAATAATTAGTGAGAGGGGTGGGTGTTTTTGGATGATGATTAAATACTAATTTACTTTCCTTTTTATTTCACATTTGATTGCCGACAGCAATTATTTGGAGAAAGGGTTTTTTTTGTGTGTGTATGTTTAAATCAAAATTGAAGTTACTTTTATTTATTATATTTGATTGACAACAGATTGACTTTTTTTTCGTTTATAAATTATTGTTTTGGTTGCTCAAAAACCTAATATTTTTAACAATGGAACAATAATAGTTCTTAATTTGATTATTATTGACAAGAAAGGATCTTTTTTGGTGTACGTTTAAATAATAATTTGGGTTGTGTTTAAATAGTAATACTGTTTTTAAAAATTTAAGTGACAAAATTAAAGAAACAACGGGGTTTTTTTTTTATGGATCTTTAAATAATAATTTTCGTTACTTTAATTTGTTTACATTTGATTGACAACAATTAGTGGGAGGGGTGTTTTTGTTTATTTTTAAATAATAATTTACATTTTTTGGTTAACAACAATTATTGTGTGCGTATGTTATGTTACTTTATTTATCAATTTGGTTAATAATATTTACTGGTAGACAAATTAAATTTACTTTTACAATAAGGTTTGCATCATATATATTTACCTCTAAATAATAAATGGATAATGTCACCCACCTACAGATTCTTTTGTTTTTCTTTTCTTTGTTGGAAAAATTATTTTAACAAATTTTGAAGATATGGTTTAAACAAATTTAGGTTTATTTATGTCAAAAACGTAACTCAACGCGGGGAAACCAATCAATGAAACTGAAACTGTCTGTGGAATGCAAAAAAAAAAAAAATGTAACAGAAATAAAATCTCTTAATAACAGCTAAAAAAAAGTGTTTTTAAAAAATTAACTTACCTCCACATATCTCTCTTCTTTGTTGATAAAATGATTTCAACAGTTTTAACAACAATTATTGTGTCTATTAAACTTTTTAACAAACAAAACTCGACCTCGAAACAAGAAATCAACACATGAACCGTAACATGCCCATGAAATGAGAAACAGTATAACAGAAACGAAATAATTTAAAAAACAGCATAAAACTATCTCTGTTTTATCTGCATTTCAAATAATATTCTATTAAAAACATCTCCATCTTTATGAAGACATCGCCAAAGGAATTCACACAGGTAATTGTTTATTGAACTTCTAGGTGTTCCACGCTGTTTTTTATTTTGTGATTTCAGACAGCCCCAAAGACGTTCGATGTTTTGTGTGTGAACTCCTGTTTTAGGATCAATAAAATTATAGCGATGGTTCACGGTGAAGTGTTGGAAACCTGCTGCTTTCAAATCGGATGTTTTATATCCTTTCCAGCAGTCGGAGTAAATTGTGGATCTGGGCTTGATATTTTCCTGTATGACTTGCAGAAGTGTGACCGCAGATCGTGATGGAACGGGCATGGCAAAACATTCTCCAGTCTCTCTGCAAAAGCCACCAAATATCCATTGCTGAGGAAGCACTCTTCCCTGGTGGTTCTTACGTCGACTGAACAGTGTTTTGTCCACCTCTACTATCAAACCTGATCCTCCAACTTGACTGGAAGGTCTTGAAGCAAGGCTTTCGCGACATAATTCACGGAGAGCTTCTTTCCATTTGGCTAATGAATCTCGAGACATTTCAATGTCATTAATGGCATGCTGTACGGTCAACTCGTCACGGCTCCAGTAATGCAGCAAACGTAAAGACTTGATGAACGGCATTTGAAATCCCTCAAACCAGCTGCCTTTTCGAAGTGCACATTTCTTTCGGCAAGAACCAGACTTACAAATGAAAGTCCAAAGATCTTTATGGACCTCAAGTCTCATACATTCGCCGCACAAACATCTCTTTTCTTTCAGCAGTATGTTTTTCTGCTGTAGAAATGTTATAGCGCTGGCTTCTGTGCCTAGTAATTCCCATATTTTCATATTTTCTGTTTTCGAATTTGCCATACTTTTTGTCTCGGAAAATTTCTCGCTGAAATGTGACTCAAAGCGTGATCTTTAAAATATTACCCTAACCCACCGTAATCGAAAATTTAGGAGGAATATAAATTTATGAGGAAAAATCACGATACTGTTAAAATTGTTAAAATATAACAGTACATCAATTCGTCTTAAAAAAAAAAAAGGTACCAATGAAAATTAAAATAATTTTGACACGATCAAATTAATACCCCCTCGTACGATATTGGTACATCAACTACATAACACAGCATTACGATATAGTGCGTTACACAAATAACTATGGTATTTTCCTCTGCTTTTAGCATCAGAAAAAGCCACACCGTTAGCCGCTAAGCTGAGTTAACATTCTTTCTAGATTTTATCGTAGAAAGAAGACTTAACTCCGAGTTAACAGTCTACCTTTTAGCATAGAAAGAAGACTTAACTCCGAGTTAACAATCTTTCTAGGATTTATTTTAGAAATAATGCTTAAAGGCTTAGGTGGGGCCGCAGAAACGGCATATTTCTAGAAATTTAGCTAGAAATCGCGCCTCTAGTGGCTAACACGAAGGATCAGATGACAACCGAAAATATCGTAATTTTTCAATAAATATTCAAAAAAATTAAACATTTAAAGCATAATTCGTTAGATATAAGAGAAATAAATAATTATACATTTCAAATATTTAAAAATAATAAAAATTAAGAAATATGTCGTTTATTTTATAAACTGAAAATAATCTTTCTAGAAACGTGACGTTTAACGGTTTATTTTGATTAAGGTCTCATTTTTTTAATATTTACAGAAACAAAATGTGAACATTTAAAACTTATTTCAGTAATAAACAAAAATATCTATCAAATGAAGACAAATTTGTTATTTTCTGATAAGTAATAACCATTTTATCGTTTATTTTACGTTGTTGTGTGAGACAAAAAAAATGCTGAAAAGTAAAGGGTGTTAGGCTGCATATCGGAAAGGTTAAACTCAAATTTATTTTTCAAAAATTGTTTATAAACAATTCGTAACTGCGTTATGGCTCAGATTATGTATTGGAAATAATATAGATTTTAAAAAAACAAATTTCAAAATAACTAATTTTGAAATAATAAAGTAAATAAATTAGAATCGATGACAGGAAAGGATTTAAATATCTTGCTTTTATTTAATTACTGGACTTTTCTTTAGATAACATCAAATATTTTAATCAGTGAAATATTTTATTGATTTTACCTTCGTCTGATTCTTAAATAATCAGTCAAGCAGATTAAGAATCGAGTATATTTTACAATAGTCGATCTACCTTAATATGTACAATTAAGCGCGCACTATAATGCAATAAGAAAACATTTTAATAATACAATAAGAATATTTATATAGTATTAAAAAAAAACACTTTAACAAACGGTTAATAAATAAATTGGGAAGCAAAGAAAGTACAATATTAAAGAGGACTGTTTTATATTAAACGGGACATTATTGGACTTTGTGAAGTTAAAAGAAAAGGTGAAGTGATAATTGATTTAAAAAGTGGACATGTACTCTATTACAAAAGCCCAAATAATACTGGAAATACAAGTGTAGTAGAATTCATTACAAATAAAACGTGGAAAAACATTATGGAGACTGATGGTGTATCAGATAGAGTGGCAAGATTACTTATTCAACTTAAAAGCAGATACCAAATTCAGATAATTTCATGTCCCAACAAGTTCTCATAATGATGACATAGATTTTTATGTGGATGTACAAAAGGCTTTTGATCAGACTAAACATTTTAAAATTCTTATAGGAGACTTTAATATTAGAATTGGTAAACAAACGAAAGTTGAAAGTACTGTAGGCAAATTTGGTTATGGTAATGGAAATGAGAGAAAATATAGACTTGTTGAATTTGCAGAAAAATTAAAAACTTTATATAATGAATTCTTTTTTGACAAAAATTTTAAATGGAAATGGGCATGAAAGCTTCCAAATAAAGATACAGCAGAATTAGATTATATTTTGACTAGCAGAAAATACATTTTTCAAGATTGTAATCTTAATAAATGCAAAACAGGAAATGATCATTGATTAATAAGATGCAAGATACATGTTAATAAAAAACTAGAGACAAAAATTATTAAAACAATATTTACAGTTGATATTTCTAATCTTCAGAAACATTCTAATGAATTTAAATTAGAACTTGCAAATCCGTTTCAAGTATTAACAGATTTTGAATATGAATCAGATTTGAATAAAATCAATAAGAAAATATGTGAAAGACCTTTAAAACCAGCAACTAAAATAGCTAGTAGAAAAAAGCAACAATACTGAGATTAGAGAATTTATGAAGAAGAGAATGAGTATGAAGATGCATAAAAATAATGCATTAGTAAGAATTGAATATCCCAAATTTTCTAAAATGGTGCGAAAAACAGTTGATAATGATATAAGGAAGTATAGATATGTACTAGCAAGAAAAGCTATAAAAGAGACCAAGTCTCAAGAGTATAAAACAACATTTTAGTATTGGTAGAAAACATATCTGCATTAAGAAAAACAGATGGAACTATTACAGAAAAAAAAGATATCATAAAATGGGTAGAAGAGTTCTACCTCCTAACATCTATTATACCTTCTGAATTGTCCAGGATTTCAAATGAAGTGAGATACATAATTAAATTTATAAAGGAAAAAGCTTCAGGTGATGATGGAATTATAATGGATATACATATGAAAAAATAAAAAAAATTATTGGCAAAGATATATATACAAAACATCTAAATGACAAAGTGTAATGGTCAGGTTTGTACATTTGCTCAACAAACTGAGAGTCCGAGCCAGAAAACCAAAAGCTGACCAAGTCGGGATAGTAATATCCTATGTCTGATCATACCTCAACTCTCTTACTCGTGCTTCCAAGTCAACCCATTGCGAATGACATGCCTGATGTTACACTCAATATCTCTTTATTCACGTTCCAGCAATAGCAAAGCAGTAAAACATGGGACATCCCCCCTATTACTTATTATATAACTTAACTAGTGATTCATAAGGTAATGAGCAAGTAATGAGACTGAGACAAATTTATATTTCATAAATTTAATATAATACTTAATAAATTATAAAGCAAAATAAATTGGGTATAGCTTGGCTCACACGCAGGTGAGTGAATACTCAGGATTATGAAGAATATATTACAGCCATTTGTATAGTGCTCACACACAGGTGAGTGACTCAGGGTTACAAAGCTAATTATATAGGGCTCACACACAGGTGAGTGGTTCAGGGTTATGAAATAATATCATAAAGCAATTTATATAATACTCACACGCAGGTGAGTGGCTTTTGGGTTTACAAAATGTTTAATTAGTTTATGACTTTTTTAATAGGCTTATACCATCTCCCATGTCCTAACTCACGCTATGTTCTATATAGTGGAAATCAGTAATAGCTAGAGTGATCGATTTATTGGTAACTGATAGAGATTATATTATTATTACTAAGTTTAAACTCAACTATAAAGATATTTGCATGATATATAATTGCTACACAGACAAACGCATTAACTCAGATTGTGAATCGGATCAAAGCCGAAGTTACTTTCTAGGGAAGCTGAACTGAGGTGTGGCAGTCAAACATCATATTCTAGTGTGTTATAAACTATAATATCAGAATAAATGCGACTCAAATGTGTTCTTAATTGAGGTTTATTACCTAGTAAACAGTTCCCCAGACCAGTCTAATTGCTATAATACGAAGAGGCCTTTTTATTAAAGTGAGCAGAATAGTGGCTTACGAGCCCTTTGGAACACGTTAGTTCCTTTAAATACAAATAAATGTCACAGTTGCCTAAACTTTCGAGGCGTGACTTCATGTGGAAATGATCCAGATGTAGGCCGTTATGGGTATAGCAAGGAGAGATACATATTTATGCTAACTAGCAACACTATCGCAATGCTAAATTTAATATTTCATAAATTAACTATGCCAAAATCTTAGCTTCTTTCAGTGCTACTACCACCGGTCAGTTCATAAATGAGATTATTAAGTCACAAGATAAAGGCAATAATGAGAAACTGACTTAAGGATCTCTGCATAGCTTCTTAATCTTTAATTAAATGGAGTTATAGCAAAAGTTTAAATATGTACTAGGCCTTGAAACATTTATTATATGTGTATAATTTACATCTAATATCAAACGAACTGATTCTTAAATAATCTGTCAAATATATATTCTTAAATAGCTCATGCAAAATATTGATTCTTAAATAAATTACTCAAATATTAATTCTAAATAACTCGATAAAATATCTATTTCAAATAACTTACGCAAATATGGGTTTTAAATAACATACGCAAAATATGCGTTTTAAATAACATACGTAAAATATACATTTTAAATAACTTGAGCAAATATTTTCATTTTAAATAACTTGCGCAAAGATTTAAATAATTATTTTGGGCATTATAAATAACTGATTCACTCTAGCGTAAATAATAGTTTGATTTCAGAAGGGAGTTTCGCCTATATTCTTTATATTACAATAAGCTGATATAACAGAAAAGGTGATTACTCGCCCCCTTCCCTCTATAATTATTAAGCACACAAAACTCTGTTCTGATGAACATAGCATAAATCAATAAACATGAATTTAAAACTAAAGATAGATGGCATAAGAATAAATAGCAGAAAACAATCAATAAAATTTATAATTTACAAATGAAAATTGCTTTGAATGGTTTTATAGAAATTAAATATTTATGCTTACTTAAAATATTAATGATCAAGCAAGAATTTTTAGAGTGCTCTAAGCTTTAAAATGAATTTAATATAACAGTTTAGTGTAACATTTAAATGATATCATTAATTACAAGATTGATTAGTTAGCTAGCTTTTCATTTAGAATAAGTTTAGTTATGAAATTACGTATTCTGCAGAATGATTTACCGGTAATCTTGATAGTGAGTCTTTCAAGGCATCTTTCTTGTGCTTCTTCTCTCTGTTATGTTGGCTGTGGCTTTTCTAGGTTTGAGTCTGGATGCAGCTGGAAAATTTACTTCTGTGGTGGCTTTCCCCATTACTCTGGTCAGGAGCTCTGGGATTTTAGGTATAGCTTCTCCATCACTGGACTGGGCATGGCTGAAGTTGGTGTTTCCTCTCATCGGTAGCAGCTTGTTTGGGGATAAGTAGACGGCCGTCTCTTGTCTCTAGCCAACGGTCATCATTTGAACAGCTTGGGTGATGGCTTTCTAGGATTCAGCTTGCTATAAAGTAATGATTTCTCAGCACTGGTCTTTCAGAAATATTTGCGCAGCAACAGCAACTTTTTCAACAGCAACAACTAAGAATAAGAAGAAGAATATTGATGTCTACTACAGGCCCTTTTATATTATATTTTTGACAGTAGGTTCCTCCTCTTTTTCTCTTGCCACATCACTTGTTTACTGGTTTGAACTTGCCTTTAACTAAATATCCACTTAGTAAAATAGTTGGTATAGTTAAATCTGGACTTAAAGGCTCTATTATTCCAATTTACGTCACAGCTCCATCCAGAGACAAAGATATATTCCCTAGAGTTTCCCAATTTGCGTCATAGTCACTTCTAGAGTTAAAAGGATATATTCCCTAGAGTTTGCAATAGCACTTAGAGTGGATTTATGCCTGACTGAATTTTATAATTCGTCTTAGTTATAATTTTAAATAGGTCAAGTTTTAGCTAAAGATTTATTTTTTAGACGAAATGTTAAAACTCATAAACAAATTACCAGCTTGTGTAATTTTAAACAAACAATAGAACTGAAAATTATTTAACTTGAAAATTATTTAAAATGAATATTGAAACTTAAATAAGTAATTTTATAAATTTAAACTTAGATGATTCTGTTATATATATATAAATTCTAACTACACACAGTTATGTTTACCTCAGTTTTAACAAACGTAAATGAATATGCGCATATATAAATATTTACAAGTGTATTTTTATATTATAATTTACAAGGCAATTATACATGCACATACTCGCAATATTATAAGCACCCTCAAAGTTTTAAATTTAAGAAACACACGCAATCTGAGTGCAACGAAATGCACCTGGGTCTCTTTTTACGCGGACTTATTTAACATGATTTTGAAGTTACGCGATTCGTGTTTCACCAGAAGTCGAACTCCGATATTGCGCTATTACTTTAAATAATAAATTTCACGCACTTACGTTATATTGAAAGTAATAGCACATTATTGGAATTCGACTTTCATCTTAGTAATTTCAATATTTTCAGTGCTTTATAATAGTAAGATTTTATGCAATAATGAAATTAAAATCATGATTTCCACATTTTATGTATACACACATTAAATTTTACAAGATTATAATGTAAATTTGTTCAAACATTGTGCGTGTTAATTTTGCATGTTAAATCACATTCTGTTTTTGCTTTTTAAAAAAGAACGTAATCAATTATTAATCATTTAGTGTTCACAAGTTTATTTTTAAAAGGTCAGTAATAGCAGTGGGCACAATTAAATTTGACAATTAAAAATTAAAATCTGATTTTTAATTGTAATTAACAATTTAAAAATTACTTACGGTGACTTGAAATTTGATTTTTAAACGGAATTGAAAATTAAAGACAAAAATAAGAATTTAATTTTTAGTTGTTAGTTTTAATTAAATTTTTCCCAGCAGTGGTGAATAAATGTCTTTTTATTATCATAAGTCTAAGTTCATAAACAATTAATAAAATCATCGTCTCAAAGATTAATTACTAATTACATTGTCAACAGAAAACCATTAACACAACATGAGAGTGCAAACGAACGTGTGTTTCGGCAAATAGCGATAATAATTAAAACGTGTATAAAAAAATGTAAATTACCGTACTGCAAATTATGCATAAAAATATATTATTTTGAATAAAATTAAATATTATAGTTAAAAAAAGTTTGTCTTGTATCAATTTTTTTCAAATTTGAAATTTTTTATTAATCATATTTTATTACCTTATTTTTTTTTTGCGCGAATTTTAAAGTAATTTTACATTGGTGCTTTGCTTTTACGCGAATTTTGAAAAATCACAGACCGCACCCCCCCTTTTTCAATGTAAGTTACGTCTATTTTTGCGCGATTCAGTTTGCGCGTGTTTTCTGAGGAACCTATCTATCGCGTAAAACGAGACCCAGGTGTACACTATTATAGAATATAATAGGTGAAACAAATCTAACTGTTTCAAAAGATGTACCAGATGATTGGAAAAATGTAATATTAATATTTTAAAAAGGTGATAACGATATTAGAAATTATAGGACCATGAGCCTATTATCAGTTTTATTTAAAAATTTTACCAAAATAATTACAACTTGTCTACAGAAAACATTGAATTTCAACAAAGTAAGTGAACAAGCTGAATTTAAAAGTGGTTTTAGTACAATAATCACATTCAAATATTGATAGAAGTTATAGAAAAAACCAATGGATATTAGTTGGCCACTATGTTTTGGATTTGTAAATTATGAAAAGGCATTTGGTTCTATGAGCATGTCTTTGGTGATGAAGTACTGGATCATGAATGTGTAGACAAAGGATATTGTCATATTCTCAAAAATATTCATAAAAATGCAACAGCAACAATTAGATTCCATGATATTATGAAAGTTATCAGTGAAGACAGGGTAAGACAGAGCGACTCCATATCTTCAAAACTTGTTGCAGCAGTGCTGCAAAAAGTATTTTGTGGAGTAAAATGGGAAGCTAAAGGAGTAAACGTAAATGGAGATTATTTAAGTCATACAGATTTTGCAGATGATGTAATTGTTTTTTGTAAATAATGCTTTAGAATTTCAGAAAATGTTGCAAGAGTTATCAGAATATAGTAACAAAGGTAATGTTAAAGAGACTAAAGTAATGTTGAATGGATTTTCTCAACAGATGAAAATACAGATTGCTTATGATGAGTTAGAAATTAACAACTACAAATAACTTGGTCAGAATATTACTGTAGATGCCAAGATAATGGACGAAATTAATCATAGAATTAAATTTGGTTGGAGTGCTTTTGATAAAAATAACTAAATATTATAAGCAAATATGCTTATGTGTTTGAAAAGAACGGTTTGTAATAAATGTGTTTTACCAGTTCTTGCTTATGGATCATACACTTGGGCACTTAATAAAAGAGCAATATAGAAACTTCAGACCATTTAACGAAGTAAGAAGAAATGCATGTCAGGAATAACAAGACATTGAAAATGCAGTATATGGGTAAGATAACAAACAGGTATTACAGACATTGTTGAAAGAATTAAAAAGCTGAAGTACATTGGACTCTACATATGGCTAAAAGAGATGATAATTGAAATCTTAAACTAGATTCCAAGAGATTTTAAAAGACGGAAAAAAAGACAACATGTCAGATGGATGAATGAAATAAAAAAATGTTCAGCGGTGATATGGAGAAGAAAGGCTAGAGATCAGAGATGGATTGAACTTGTTCCTGGAATAAACTGATAATGGTTGGCAATGATGATAATATTACATTTAATAATTTATTAAAATAATAACAATATATCCTACCAACTTTCATAATTACTGTCCATTGTAGTTTTCGCTTACGATAGCGATAAAATTCGCAAAGACTGCGTCAGCCGTGTAGAGAGTCCTGAAAGTAAATTCCTGCAGATAGGATTCGAATAAAGTACTGCTGGTACCACACTGATGTTTGAGCTTGCGTTTAGTTCTCATCCACATATTTCCCACATTTTTTGTGCGGATATCAGGGTCGTGAGGATCTACAAAGTTCTCCTGGTGTATGACGGCAGAGTGCATATATATATACACCATTACGGATTGTGCTTAAGTTGTTGTATGCACCCCATCCGTCCGCAAGCATGCCACAATGCTGGCATAGTGTACTATTCTTAAGCAGGCGCCTCCTTGCTAACCACTTCATTGCTAACTTCGGAATTCGAAGTTCATCCATCAACAGCCACGATGTCCAATTTTCTACGCGAATATCTGCAGCATGTAACACTTCATTTTCTGGCACTTACCCAAAGACAATGTAACAATTTCACACTACCAGAAATACTTTATTCCAATCCTACCTATAGGAATTTGCTTTGCGAATTTTATCTTTTCTATAAACGAAAACTACAATGCACAGTAATTCGACAAGAATTTTATTGTGATATAAGAATTTTATTGTGACTGGTAACTGCATATTTACTAACTTATCAAAGCTATTATTAAATACACGAAGTTCAATTGTAAAATTAAATATTTAATCGCAAAAAGCAATACAGTTAATTCAATTATGCATTCTCTTACGCAGGATTAAGTTACATATTTAAATATCCAACATAAACACAATAAAATCTTGAAGCATAAAATATACATAAAACGATTAAAAGTACGTTACCTACAAAGTGAGTAACTTTAAAGAGAAAAATGGCGGTTGTGGTTCCCTTTTTCATCTGAAGTATCCCATTTGTACCGCCATCTACTGGGATTATAAAATTGTCAAACAAAGAAAATTAACGTTTTCTTGAAGAATTGCGATGATATTTTAGTTGTATTTCTATATTGGACTATTTTCAGCATTTAGAAAAATTTAACTTGATTTAAATTTTCCAATTGCATTCTAATAACACACAGGTTAGTATATTAATGTTGATATTAATCGTTATGATATGTAATTAAACGAATTATTAGACTTGCACTCTTAAGAGAGGAATATGCATGGATCGAAAAAGTAAAAAATACTAATATTAATTGTCCAATAAATGAACTGTTATGCTTAATCTTGGATTAGCGTCTTTGTATATTATGTAACATTTTTATCCACTTAACGATTTTATTTATACATTAAAGTCATCAACAGATAGCTCTAGAATTTTTAAGATTTAAATTATTTAAAAAGCTTCTATACATTATAAATTAATGAAATCATGAAAAAAATATTCATATTTTATTTTTTTTGACTTTACATTTTCTTTTTCAACAATTTTTGGTATTTTTATTTGCATCCACTATTCAGGTTACTTTTTTTTTTTTTTTACATTGAATTGATTTTTAAATTTTCGGTCATTTTTTTGTCTCTAAGAAGCATTAATCTGGTATTCCTAACATTGATTTTTAAATTTTCGATAAATTTATCTTTTCTGTGATATTAACTAACTTGATCTATCTTAGAATCGAAAATAATTTTGATTTTATTGTTCACCTATATGTGCCTCCCGCATTGTCTCAGTCTTGTTCACATTTGTATTTACGTGTTCCCTACTTTTACGTTTTAGTCATCAAAAACTATGTGCTGTATTTTCTCTGAATTCTTGTATCATGTACTAATTTATACTGACAGTTGATATCTAAGATTGTTTTAACAATATAAATTTGCCATAATATATATATAAGAATGATTTTTTTTTTTTTTTCATGTGTCATAACATCGGCCGGGACAACTGCTTGTAAGGCGCTGTGCTGACCATTCGACTACCAACACTTGATTTTTATTGCATATAATTAAACATTTTGTAAACTTCAAAATTCAAGACAGAACTTAGCATCTTTTATTTAATATACCAAAATCGTACTTGTATTATTGCACAGGAAGTAGTTCTTAATCGACAACTGCAAGATTGTGTACCCACATTCACTGAGACTATAAGAGACTTAATGAATGAAACAATTCTTATGGTCACACTCATTTATTTTTTTTGCCAGGTATTTTAAGTTTCTACTATATTCCCGTCCTAATCATATTCGTGGATCTGTTAAACAAAATAATACTGTTTGTTTTGGAAAGTGGCCTCAGAGAAATCTTAGCATTGATAATGCAGTTCTTATTATTTTCCTTAATGATAAGGTATAAACTAAAAATCTTGATTAATGAGTTATTGATGGATGAAGGATTAAATTTAATTGTAGATTATTGAAAAATATATGAAAGTCAACAAGGTGAAAAAAATAAACTTTTTTCTGGTAACTATCAATTAGTCTTTTGAAATGCTGTAGTTTAGAAAATGCAATAAAGAAATTAGCTACCGGTATGAATCAAAGATCCATGTTCTGTCATATTTTATATTTTTATAGATGGATTTTCAATAGGCACTATAATTGAACTATGGACTATAGCATTACTGATAAATCATTATAGATTATTTGAGTTGTATAGGCATGTTCATCTCATTTTTAATATTTAGGCAGGCCAGTTCCTCTCTTCAAATATGTTTTTTCCCAATTTCATCTAATTTAGTTGTCAAATAGGAAAATTGTTGTCTTGTAAAGATTCATTACTTATTTCTATCAAACAATTTAATTTTTATGAATTGATAAACAACTACATCTAATATGAATCATCTCTTTTTCTTGGTTCATAAAAAGTTTGAATCTCAGTCCTGTAAATTGCTAGTTCATGGGTGTAATTGATAAAGAGAACTTTATATCAATATAATACTGAGAACAGATTTAACTATTTCTGTTTTTGATTTTGTATTTATTCAGATTGAAAGTTATTAATTGAATTAGAAATTTATTGGTAATATATTTATTGTTATTAAATTGTTTTGGTAAGCAAAACATAGACTGGATTACCATGAGATAGAGGTAACTTTATGTATTAAAAAATTAGGATACCATAACATATAGAAACTGAACTGGAATTCAGATATGTTTAGCTTAGTTCAAAATATTTGATTTTCAGTTTGGGCTGATAGTTTGAGAATATAACAGAAATGTAAATAATAGGAGATGGAAAGAAGGTGCATTAAATTTTAAGATTTAGTTGCCCTGATCCAAGATCCAAGACTTCATTAAAACAGGCAAAACTCTCCATAAAGTATTGCCACTCACTGCAAGCCAGAGAAATCAATGGATGCCAGAAAACTTGTATATAAACTCCCTATCTAGTGGCTACTCATCCAATATTCCCAGATTAGTTTTTGGCTTGTGTCTTCATCAGTGAGGAGCCTTGGATCTGAGAGCACTGCACCAAGATCTTAGGATCTAATGCAACCTTCCATTCCAGCAGCCACCTTTTATCTCTACTTAGCTACAAAACAGAATAAAATTGAAAACACAATATTTTCAATTCAAGCTCATTAGCTTACGTAGTCATATAGGTCTGAGCTCAGTTCAGTACCCATACATTTTGGTGTCTTTGGTTCTTTAATAACCACAGCCATCACTATATGGAGTGTTTTGCCTGTTTTAATGACAGTTATGAGCAATCACAACAAGGAATCTATATCTGTAAAGGGTTTTTTGGATAGCTATAGATTCCCAATTAAAATGAAATTTAGAAAAAATCTAAATGCTAGATAATTAGTCTATTGAATCTATTTCATTATTCACAATTATGTTATCTGGAACAATTTCTCACTTGACTATATTTTTTACTGAAAAAGAAATAGATATTTAATAAGTTAATAAACCAGAATTTCTTTTAATGTCTTAAGAAAAACAGTTTGCATACATTTCTATACCTTATAGCTAAACCAAGGAATTCAGATAATAGAGTAATAGTTTAGTGCTATGTTAAGATACAAAATAAAGCACTAATATGGACAAACATTTTTGGTACTAATCCAGAAAACCTTTGTTGCATTGAAGTACATTCTCAAATGTTGCACCAATGTGATGGCAATTTTATTTCAGTAACAACACTTTTTAGGAAATTGTTTTTTATCAATAATGTCTTGAAACAACCCAAATGTATTCTTTTTTACACAACATTATTGCTCTGCACAAGAAAAGAACAATTTTTGAAACATACTTAAAACAATGATGGTAGTATAATTTTTGTTATCTCAGATGTGCTTGCATTCATCTGAAAATTTTGATGTTCTTTTTGTTTATCTCACAGTACAAAGAAAGTGTTCGTGGTATGCCAGGGCACTACAGAATTGTAATTGGGAATCACTGTCCCATATTTTATATTATATCCTCCTTTATTTCTCTCTTAAAGGGGGGCTGTTATTTCATTTAATGATTATTTCTAGTGATACTATGTTCCCAACTCATATATTGTTTATTATTTACTTCCAGTACTGATTTTTGCTCATTTTCATTGATGATGTTTTGATTTACGCCACTCCTGTATATATTTCAGTCCATACAGTGATGTGATGCAAACAATATTTGGCTTGATTAGTGCTTCCATGAACCCTTTTTTGTACCATTAAAATATAAAATAAGTATTTTTTGTGAATTAATTGTGATATAAATTGAGTAAAGAGAAAAAATACTTAGAGGTGTATTTAGCAGTATTATTACTAGGTAAGTAGGAACTACTTCTGATAGTTCTAAACTAAATTATTTTAGTATTTAACAATAGCTTTTTCTTTTGAGTTTAAATAGAAATAAAAGATCTTTTTTTTTTTTAACAGAGGTTTGTAGTATGGATTTAATTTGGGTAAGATACTTTATACAGTATGACAGTTATTGCAAATAACTTTTAAATAAATATTTATACAATTTGATTTACAAATATTAAACTTTCTGCATTTAGATATGTGATACCCTCCACTTCAGAATACTATATAAATGTAATCATTTGTTTATTAGGTTAGAGGTTATTATATCTTTCCTAGTCAAGATGTAAACATTAAATGCAGTTAAAAATCATATCTGAGTTTTAATTTAAACAAAGGAAGTCATTAATACAATTTTCTCTCTCTTTGTTTAACTGTAATATTTTTACATATACTTGAAACTTTTATTCAATTGATCCAGATGTTTGTTTATTACACATTGATGCATTTTTTTTTTTATTGGATTTTTTCCAATGTTGTGAGTACACACAATTTAATACTTGCAAATCAAGTTGTAATAATTTAATATTGATAAATATTGAAAAATGATAATACGTATATGACATTGTAATCTGGACCAATGAAAAATTATAGATTCAGCATGAACTGCATTTGGGGCTCATTTGTTCTTTTCCAATGTTTTTTGTTCATATGTTTTAAGAAAGTGTAATGAAGTGAACATTTCAACTCTATATATATAAAGTTATATATAAATACACATATGATTCTTAAATTAAAATCTTACTTTGCATTATTAAATAATATTGCTTAAGACATTTAAAAATGATTACAGTCTCTGTAATGAATTTCATTTGACCCAATCTTATTGAAATGACGCAGGCCACTCCCACATTTTGTATGTCTTTACATCCTACGTACATGAAGATTTATGTACAAATGTATATTCTGAGCAAGATTTTTATTTTGCTCATAAATAATATTATTACATTACTTCATATCAATATTTTCATATACTGTATATTTTAATTTTGCAAAATTAATGATTAAATATTTCATATACATATAAAGATCTCTCAGTCTCACCTATAATTCAGGTCAATAAATTGAATGTTTATGTATGATCCAGTCTAAAGTACACATGGATTCAATTTACACTTTTTTATTTATTGACAGATTTGCCTTAGTTTCCATGTAGCTTAGCTATAGGTTTACAGTAATTTCCACTTTAATTTCATGTACATTTGAAATTTTACTACAATTTTCAGAAATTGTTAAATATGAGGAACAGCTTTTCCTTCTGATTTCAGAATACAATGCAATTGTAATGAAATTACATTATTATATTTATAATTCATATTACTGCATTGTAATTAAACAATATCAAACTAAGTTACCTCATTCTGTACTTTTTCCTTTCTTATTAATTTATACATGACTTGCTGTTAACTTTACAGTAAAAATATACAATAGAACAAACATTTCTCACTGCACTTTCTGTAAATTCAAGGCTATGGCTAAAAATATGATAGAAAGCATACTTAGGAAAAAACTTTTCAGAAGTAATTGATACTTAACATTGATAATAATGATTATTTAAATAGACATGAAATAAGATATTAGCATGCCAACGCCTTCTATTGCTTTTTGTGTTAGTTCAAAATTTATATTAAAAGTAAATAATATATAAAATATCAGAATCAAGCGAAATACATCTGAATAAAAAATTTTCAATTCATTGTTTGCAAATGTAAACCTTGTTTAAGAACACATTATTTTAAAAAATGTACAACTCAGTAAACTGAACCAACATTATAAACATAAATTTATTAATATGTGCAGCTATATTACGCAGCACCTAGAGAAAATTAAGCTTAAAAATGAACTTGAACTTTTTTCTTAGCCAACATACAAATTTGCATTTAAATTAAATATTGAGATAATAAATGACCATCTCAATATATACACACACATATATTTAGTTTGGAAAAAAGAAAACACAATCAAAAATTACTTCAGGTATTTATTCAAAATAAATATTTATATAATGATTACGTAATAATTTTGATATTTAACATACTATATATTATTCAAAAGGAAACATTATAAAAAAAAAAACATACTAAAAAGAATGTTAAAATGTTACTGCTAGTTTCTTATAGATTGAGTTTGAACTCACATACAAGTGACTGTATTTCTGTCATTTAGAAATCATATACATATACTAGACAGCTTACTCTAGTCCATCAAAGCTCAACGGAATTGAGGATGCTCATTATCACTATAACAATCTATACACCAGACTTCGCAGTAAAAAGCTACTTTACTGCTTTATCATTAAATATAATGAAGTCTTGAAACTCAAGTGCTATATTTTATTCATAGAGGCTATTCACATTTTTAGGAAAAGCATAGACAAACTAACTCCTTTCAGCCAATATATAGTGTGAATATAAGAATAGATTCACCTTAAGTAATTTTACTTGAACTTATTTTTTAAGGAGAAGGAAAATTTCTTATATCTGTTACATAAATATTGTTAAATAGAGCTAAAGCAGTTAAATGATGGAAATGGTTTTGAGAAAATGATTTAACCAAAACACATTTCAAATAGAACTAATGCAGTTAACCAAAAAATTAATTTACATGTGGAAATGAACAAAAACCTAAGAGTTTTAAAATAACTTTCTATCTAGTCTTTTAAAAAATAAATAATAGTTTAGTCCTAAAATATAAAACAAATTATCTAGGGACTTTTAAAATATATTTGTTCACCATTTAAAAATGTTAATAACTCAATTTGTAGAGTGAAATAATTAGAATTACAAATAATATTTTTATAATAAAATATCATTTATGTATTTGCTTATCATGGATACATTTTATATTTACTTATTTATGGTCTTATTAAAAGAAAATGATCTTCATTAATATTGATTTTTGCAATATTTTGTTATATACTATAATATGAGAACATCTGTGTGCTTATATGTGTGTGTTCTGTATCTTATCTTTATACATCTCAATTATAATGCTCCACCTATGGAAATATCAAATATTTGTAGTCAGAATCAGGTATTTTTTTAATTTTCTAATTAGTAAATATATCACTCATTATTATAAGTTATTTCCATAAAATTATTTAATATTAGAAAAAATTAAGTTATGTATATTCTCTCTTGTTCATAATCACAATCCTAAGGATTCTTGTGATTCTAACTTATGTTTATATATGTATGTGTGAGTATACATTTAATGTAGATATCCAGATTATTCTCTTAGAATTATTTAGATGGTTCAAAGGTAAAGATCATTTTGAAGGTCCATTCATTTTATGATAATTACTATTGTATTGATGATCAGTACAATTGTAGTACTAGTTGGTCTAAAGCATTGATGATCCATTAGGATTATACCATAATCCCAGATTTTTATAATTATTACTGTATCTTTAGTGCTTAAATTGTGCATGCAGGTAATTGCTTCTGTATTCTGTTTGGCATTGGATGTATAATGACTAGCCTAGATCACTGTTTCCTAAACTTTTTGATATCATTATACTTATGACCTCAATCTCCATATCTTATATAGGCTTGAGGAAAACTTCTATTTTAAAAAAAAATTATTTACCTTTTAATTATTAGTTATGTGAGATGTAATAGTTTATTACTGTTAGGTTTTTCTTATTCATTAATTAATAGTGTGAAATTGACTGTATAATTGGAATGAATTAAATTAAAACCTAAGTGTAATATTAAGCTTAAAACATTTAATTTTAATGGTGCTTTGTTCAGATACAAAATAAAAGAACTAATATTGCTTCTGAAAAAACAGAACAGAAAAGAATTTTATTATTAAAAGCAGCTACTGTCAATGATACTGGGAAAGTCAACATTGAGAAAGGTGTAAGACAAGGTGACTCCATATCTCCAAAACTTTTTACAGCAGTGCTGCAAGAAGTATTTTGTGGATTAAAATGGGAAACTAAAGGAGTGAAAGTAAATGGAGATTATTTAAGTCATTTAGATTTCGCAGATGATGTAGTTGTTTTTGCAAATAATGCTTCCGAGCTGCAGGAAATGTTGCAGGAGTTATCAGATGAAAGTAGGAAAGTAGGACTAAAGATAAATGTTAAAAAGACTAAAGTAATGTTTAATCGATTTGCTCAAAATATGAAAATAAAGATTGATTATGATGAATTAGAAGAAGTTAAGAGTTACAAATACCTTGGTCAGATTATTAATACAGATGGAAACATAATAGAGGAAATTAATCATAGAATTAAACTTGGTTGGAGTGCTTTTGGTAGAAATAACTTGATATTAAAAGGAAATATGCCTATGTGTTTGAAAAGAAAGGTTTTTAACAAATGTGTTTTACCAGTTCTTACTTATGGATCTGAGACTTGGACACTTAATAGAAGATCAATACAGAGACTTCAGACCACTCAAAGAAGTATGGAGAGATGTATGTTGGGAGTAACAAGAAGAGATCGAAAACGCAATGTATGGGTAAGAGAACATCAGGTGTTACTGACCTCATTGAAAAAATTAAAAGATTGAAGTGGAGTTGGGCTGGACATATTGCTAGAAGAGATGATAATAGATGGACAATTGAAATTTTAAACTGGATTCCAAGAGATTGTAAAAGACCCAGAAGGAGACCACATGTAAGATGGATGGATGAAATAAGAAAATGTGTAGGGGTGATGTGGAGAAGAGAAGCTAATGATCGGAGAAGATGGATTAAACTTGGAGAGACCTTCATCCTGCAGTGGATTGATAATGGTTGATAATGATGATGATGACTGTCAATGAAAACTGGCTGTGCAGAGAACCCTTGAAGCATTAAACAATGCCTAGGTAAGCAGAAAACACATGATTATGCACACGTGACTTTAGAAACTCTGACTTTCCACTAACCTAGAGGAGAAATGCTCGTTATTTCTAGTGGAGACTTTTGTTCATTTTCATTGATGAAAAAGTTTTGATTTACATCCCTCTCATAACCTCTGGGTACATTACAGTCAACATAGTGACAAGGAATGCAATCAACATTTGGTTTGACTAGTAGCTCCATCTTTTTCTGTATTATTGCAAGATAGGTCAAATATTTTACTTTTGTGGGTTGTGATATAAATAAAGATTGAAAGTATTTTCATATAATACAAATATGTTTAGGAATAATGTTGCTAAATAACTATGAATTACTATTGATAGTCCTAAACTAAACTACCTTAATACTCAAAAAGAGTTTGTAGTTTTAAGTTTAATTAGTAATATAAATAGTTTTTGATTTCTGATTGAAGTTTTTATATGGATATAATTTCAAATAGATATTGTTTTAATTATGAGGAATTTGAAAAATTACATCTTCTCATGCCATACTGTAAATAGTAATTAATCTTCCCAGAGCTTCAGACTGTGAGTAATAATTAATAGTTACTTAGAAAATCTGTATTACCACTTCGTTTATATATGTTAAAGTTTATACATTCAAAAATTTGGTGCAATCCACTTCAGATAAATATATTAATGTTTATGACTAATCATTTGTTTATTATATAAGAGGTTACCATATCATTCCCCATCCAGGTATAATCATTAAATTCAGTTAAAAATCACATTTGAGATTTAATTTAAATAACGGAAATAATTAATTTTAAATTTGTCTTTTTTGTTATATCTATAATATTTTTAGATATATATAAAACTTGTACTCAGTTGTTGCAGATCACAATCTCTTGCACATTAATGTATTTATTTATTTGAATTGGATGGTTTCCAGAGTTGTGGGTACACAAAATTTAATACTTGTAAATCAAGTTGGAATAATGTAATATTGATAAATATTGAACAAACTATAACCAGTATAAGAGATTTTACTCTGGACCAACTGGAAATTGGTTCAGTAGAAAATGTACTTGGGGATCATTTGTTCATTTCTGATGTTTTTATTCATATGTTCCAAAAAGTGTAGTAAAGTGTATCTTTAAGTATATTTAAAGCATACATATAAATACACATAATTCTTAAATTAATTTCTATTTCACATTATTCAATCAAATTGCTTAAGATATTTATAAAAGCTTTATAGTTTCTGCAATGCATTTCATGTGATCTAATCTTATTCAAATGAGAGACTATTCAACATCTTGTATATCTTTATACCATTAGCCTTACTTACATGAAAATTTATGTACAAATTTAAATTGTGTGCATTATTTTTATTTTGTTCATATCTAATATTGTTATTAACCAACTTCACATCAGCAGCTAATAATGATACGTATAACCTGGCATTTTACAATGTATTAGATTTTGATGAATACTTTAATTTTGCTAAATTATTTATTAAATATTTCACTCATATATAAAAAAGTTTCACCAACATATCAAAAAACAATCCAATATGAACTATGATATTTAGTTATAATTTCTGATCAATGACTGAAATAAGAATGATTTTGCATAATCAATGAACTGCAAAGTAAGATTGTTTTAATAATATGTGAATAAGATATATTTTTATCCAGTTAGTATTCAGCAATTAAGCATCACGTATCCAGGATGCTTTTAAATTATGAACTTTTTAAAACAAGTATTTAGAGATCAAAATATCTCTAAATCCCATCACACAAGAAATAGTTTTTTCACATAAAAAAAATCATTTAGTCAAGCGTTGTTAGCCGAGAGGTTATTGCAGTCACCGTGCAAGCAAGTAGTTGGTTGCAGACGGTTGGCGGTTCGACACCCGGCCGATGCTGTGACATATGAAAAAAAAAAGTACCCATTTTTGAATCACTTCATAGTTAGAAATCCATTCAAAGTATAAATATTTTTTTGTTTAAATATGAAACTAATTTGTAATAATTGTTTGAGCTCAAAGCTCAAAATATACTATATATATATAACATTATTATGTTAAACCCAACAGGCAGATGCCATTTTGTCATGATAATTAATAAAACTTATATATATGTTTAGATTTCTGGATCACTTTATTGTTAGAAACATATTCTAATTGTATGGCTCAGGCCACAAACTATATTTCATATATAAAACAAAACAGCCAACATCCTTTTCTTGCTATAATTACTAAAATTTGTATATAAATAAAAATGCTTAGATTTCCCAATCACTTTTATTTAAATAAGGTAATTTGTATAGAAAGTAATATATTGTTATTAATAATTTATTTTACAAAAACTTATTGTAAAATTGTTGTCTCATAATTACAGTAATTCTGCATGTGATGAAGTTGTTTATCAATGATATTTTACATTGTTTAAAGATCTTATTCAATAGAATACCGGCAGAGTGCCTGACAATGGAATGTCGAAGTCAAAAATAAGCAAAATGTGTAAAAAGCAAAATCTCAGTACGATTAAAAAAAGTGTCTCCATTCACGTTGACAGCAAAACCACAAAAGACAGAGAAATGACAAAATATCGCATAGGTCTCTCGACTTTTTAAATCTCGCGGGTCACCACGATTCAATACATCACAATTCCTATGGATTAGTCATGCCAGTGTCTTTGTTGCCATGACATCGTTCATCTAATCTTCGATTAAATCTTCATCTATTTCTGCGTATCATTCTACTACCATCTTCAAACACACATCATAATCACAGTTAATTTCATATCGTCCAATCCTTGTAGGTGGCGTTGTAAATATTAAAAATAGAATTTCGAGACTAATAGTGTATCCGCCATTCTTAATGTCAAAAGAATGTAAGTGTGAAGATAGTATTCTTTTAAATCTTCGCATATATTTTATACTCGTAATATTTATTGTATTTATGTTGGATATTTAAATATGTAACTTAACACTGTGTAAAAGAATGCATAATTGAATTAACCGTATTACTTTAAACTACGTCTACCTACTAATAATAGCTCTGACAACGATGTAACCCTAGTCCAGCAAATATATTTTAAAATTATATGAAGTTAACTATAAGTAACTTATTATATCCAAATAGGGTACTCTGAGTTTACCGCTGCTCTGAGGTAAAATAATTGCGAATATATATCATCATTGGTTGGGAAATATGACTATTTTTTTAGCAAACGTTATATTTAAAAACAGCGTAGTTCTTGAATTCAAATTAATTTTTAAAAAATATGAATACGATTTAAATAAAGGATTTGAATTAAATAAACTGAATTGAATGATGTTATGTTCTTATACGTAAGTTCATAATTTCGTAATAATTTTAAAAATATGGAAAATAAAAATATTTTGTGTGTAGATCTGCTAACATTCAATAACAAGCCTTAACTTACAATAG
Organism: Epiperipatus broadwayi; assembly: GCA_028023455.1. Classification (NCBI taxonomy): domain Eukaryota; kingdom Metazoa; phylum Onychophora; class Udeonychophora; order Euonychophora; family Peripatidae; genus Epiperipatus; species Epiperipatus broadwayi. The sequence goes on along the minus strand of JAQFVV010012859.1, from coordinate 303,042 downwards.
ATCGCAAAATTTGTAATTTTAAATGAACGTTTTGCTTTAAAAATGACCGTATATTTATAATATATTTAAAACTATAAAATCTAAAATGACCTCCGGAAAAAAAAAAACAAAACATACAATCGGTTTTATCTCAAAATATTGATATAATAAGAATTAATAAATAATGCCTAAATAAGAGCATATCTTTTTTTCTCTGAAGATAGAATTTTGTTTAATCAAAATGATTTCTGATAACCTTTTTTAAAACCACATTCTTGTGCATGCTTGCGTTTGGTTAAGTTAAACGTAATTTGTGCCATTCACGTGCATTGGTGAGTCGATCATGTAGTTGTTCTTTACTCATGCATGTAATATCTAATGTAAATAAACTTGAGGGGCTTATTCAAATGCTGATAAAATATTTAAAGCATAATTGTGTCCACTAAGTTTTATGCATGTTGTGTTGGAAATGACAATAATTCTTTCTTTCTGACTAGTTTGTATATTTATTTAATAAAATGATGCATATTTATATATATGTGTGTGTATAAAGCTGGTCAATACAGGTAGTTTGTGCAACTCTAGATATAGTGATATGCAGATAAGTAGAATTATTCAAACTGCAAGTAAGCCATATACTCTAATTTGCAGAACAAATTTTGTAAATTAGAAAAGTTGTTAAAAATACCTGATGAACTTTTACTAGGAAGTAAAAAACAGACTAGTAAAACTAATATAGTAGAATGAAAGCAGTTTAATTTGTGCAATCAGAAAATGTAGCACAAAGTGGTTAGTGCAGAAGAGATGCAATCAAATCCAATTAGTCTGACTCAGATGTAGTTGCTTACTAAAATTGACAGTGAAAATTAATGCAGAAAGTTACAGGAGTAAAATGATATACATTAATAAAGTGCATAGCTATTTAAAGGACTTAATAAAATGTGGAAATGGAGTTTATGAACTGAGCAGTGATTAATATTATTTGTGCTGAGTTCAACCAGTCAGTTGCCAGTTGAGTCCACTAATCATTACTACTAACTTCTATATTATTCTAAGTAAACAAACTTATGGTTAATGATGAGCTTACAGCTACTGGTTTAAAGTCTAGGCCCTTACGTATCATTTGTTTATACAAAACTAGAATGTACAATGTTTTGTGGGTGTAAGGAATAACTATTAACTATATTTAGAGTGAATCTCTTAAATAACTATAATGGTCAAATTACGTTTATTCTCAATAATATTTATTCTCAATACTAACATCAGCCATATTTGCTGACCATCATCCTAAAAAACAGATTCAATTAAATTGCGGATCTATCTCTTATTATTATACATATTTTTTTAATTTTATTTATAATGAGTGTCATACTGCAGATTAAAGTACTACCTTTTATAATGAGGAACATCTATAGATTGGTTTCAAACTTTTTCCTGGCTTTTTTGAAATTAAATTCTTCTATTAATTTACAACTGGATCTGGTGAATATGACAAGCATGAATCATTATTTATCTTTAATCAAAATAATGATCTATCCCCATATCACATTTATATAGACTAATGCAAGAGTGTCACAGAATAAGCACTAATGACTACTTTTACTGAATTAGAAAACAAATTTATTTAATTGTAATAATTAGCCCTGAATATTATTTACACAATACAGAAGTTCAATCTATGATATAATAAAAAAAATAATTAAAAAACTTAATAATATAGAGAAAACAAAATAAATATACATTAGAATAAAAATGTAATAAAATGTTAATTGATGCATAATTGGAATTAACTTAATAATAATTTCAACACAATTGAAATAAAACAACTATATAAAAAATAAATATTTTCTTTATTATTGAACTGGTTTTTACAATTGAAATAAAACAACTATATAAAAAATAAATATTTCCTTTATTATTAAACCAGTTTTCGCCCTATATTAGGGAATTAACTTGTATGAGAACATTCCTTTGGCTGGTTTCTTGGTTACTTAAATTTATGCAGACATTGGGAAAAAGTATGTAATGATTATTTAAGCAAAAGACAATAGTCTAATATTGATATCTATATTTCCTGAAAAATCACATGACATTTTATTTTTAATTTTCTTTGTCTTTTTTTTCTTTTTTGGTCACATGAAAACAGTTCTATATAATATTTAGAACATTATATTATCAGTATTTATTTCTTAGTATTATTTTTATTTAAAACTATTACATATTGAACATTTAAAAGGAATGAACTCATACATATATATCATCGCAAGTGGAAATTAATGAAATCCATTGTTGTATTTCATATAAATTATAACAAATTATCATATACAATGTATATATATATATATTGTAACCTACATGAACTAGGATGTTGCCCTGGCACAAATGTTGGAATCAAAGGTTACATAAACAGGCCCCATAATAGCTAGGGATTTTTCACAAAGTATGAGTTTTTTTATACACAATGTAATAATTAATTATAATTACTAATATACAAGGTTCTTATATTAGATTAAATCTTATCTCGGATTTTATTTTACTTTGTTTAAAATTTAAGTTTTTTTACAATTTTAAAATCTCAGGTTTTAAAATGTCTTTATGTCAGAGTTCAAATTCAAAATGCACTTGGAACAAGAAAAATGCTAACAGTAATATACTTCAAATTCTTAAAATGTGATAACTGTTATTCAAGCTATATTATAAACATTTTATATTCTTCTTTAAGATATTATTCTTATGTGCTGAGACTAGTTTCATGCTTATGACTTTCATCAGTAAGGATCTGTGAATTATGGATTGGTCTGCAACTGAACTTTCTTCCCGCTTTCATTTATTTCTGTGTTATATACTATTAAGCTATCAGCCCAAGCTGAAAAATATTTAGATGTTCTCAATCTAAACTAAGTTTCTTGTGTAGTCATAGATCTGAAACCAGTTCAGTTTCTATGTATTGTGTTGCCTTTAGTTTTTTCAATAATTAAAATCACCTCTATTCCATGGACTAAATTTTATAAAAATCAATAAAGTATCATGTGACATAGCATATCTTCATTTATATATTGCTGTTTTAATAATAAACCATTTTCATTTTTTTGCCACTTAACCATAATCTTTTGAATGTAATGATAGTTGTCAGATAACAGTGCTTAATAAATCCCTATCCTCTCTTGTCCTATCCAAAATCCCCAGATTAGTTTCAAGTTTATGGCTTTCATCAATGAGCAGCTTTAGATCTTGGAATAATGGAATTAAGTCTTAGGATCTAAAGTACCATCCTTCAAATTCACATCATTTATCTCTGTTATACTATTAACATATCAGACCAAACTGAAAAACAAAAATGTTTCCAGTCTAATATAATTTGCTTCTATAATCATTTAGATCTAAATCCAGTTCAGTTTTCATATATTATCATAGCTTAATTTTTTATTGATAATTAAAGTCACCTTTATCCCATGGTATTTTGTCTATGTTTTGATTACCAAACTCACTCAGCTGTGAATTTCTGATTCACTTAATAACCTTCTCTGAATAAAATGGCAAAAAAAAATTAAAATAGTTAATTCTATTTTCAGTAGTACATTTGTGTAATGTCTATTTTACAGGTGTATAAACTACATGGTAATAGCAAAAATGTACTAACATATAAATAATTCTTTATGAGGCTAATATCTTTATACATTTTATGAACCAAAAAGAAAAGACTAGTTTTAGATTAGACATTTATAAATTCATAAAAGTTATTTGACAACTATTTATATGACAATTTTTCTGTTTAGCCAACTGATTTAGTAAAATTTAGAAAAATTGTCATATTCTATGAGATGGGAACAGGTCTGCCTAGATACTAGCGATGAAAGGAACAAACCAATATACTAGAGATGAAAGGAACAAACCAATATAGCACATATAACAGACAATGATCTATCTATAATGATATACCCCATAATTCAATCATGATACCTATAAAAGTATGAGAAAATATTATAGAGCATGAAACTTTATTTCAGACTGTTTGCTAAGTGTGATAGCACAATTTATATTATCATAATTGCTTTATGGTATTTTCAGAACTACAGCATTTCGTGATATGATTAACTGACAATTCTTTGACATTTTGTGAGTTATTGCATTAGTGACTTTTATATCTGTTTCAATAATTTATAGTTAAATTTAATTCTCTTCAGTAACTCATTAAGTAAAATTTTGATTTTAAACTTTATCGTTGGTAAAAAGAACAATTGCATTAACACTGCTAAGATTTCTATGGCTATTAAGACACTAAACCATTTTCCCAAACAGCTATTTTGTTCAACAGATCCATGAATATGGAGAGGCAGTTTGGTAAGATATCTGGCAAAAAATTATCAGAATTCTAATGGGACCTTATTGATTGTTTAAAACCCACTTTGTTCTAAATGAAAAAAGATTCCCTATCATACATTTATCATTTAAGAACTAATTCATAATATAAATAAGTATTTAGATTGAAAGCCAGACAAAAAATAAATTTTGAAGTAAGTATAAATTTATTATATATAATAAATTCAACTATTTTTTTTAAAAAAATCATATTAAGATGAATTTACATTGTTAAAATAATATTACAAATGTAATGACAGTATATATTATTAAGTGATAAAAAAACCAGAGAAGTTGGAGAGAATAGGTTTTGATGACAAAAATATGGAATATCTGTATAATTGTGAAACAAAACTAAGACAATCATAAGGGGACACGATATAAACAATGAAATCAAAATTGTTTTGGGTTTTAAGATTGATTAAAAAGTTAGGCATCACTAGTAAACGTTTAGTAAAGAAAAGTTAATATAATTTAAAAATCAATTGAATGTAAAAGAGAAGTGGGAGCTGTATATGCAAACAAAAATTAAGTGGAAAAGAAAATCTAAAGTCAGAAAATAAAAGGAGATGAATATTTTAATGATTTCATTTATTTATAACATTTAGCACTTTAAACAGTTTAAATCTTAAAAACTCTTGGGATATGTGTAAATTACATTAAAATATAAATAAATTTATGGGCAGCTGAAATTGTTGTACAACATAAAAACACACCAATCCAAGGATAAGTACAACACTTTATTTATTAGCTAATTAAGATTAATATTTTTACTTTTTCTAATTCATGTATCCTCCGCTCTTAATGTAAACCACTCTACTGCTTGGGTTAATCCATATGATAAAGAACAGTAGTTATGTTCATTTCATTTGAAAATTTTACAATACCAATAGATGATGATGCAAAAAAGAATTTTGAGAAGAAAATGTAAACTACCATTTTGCATGTAAGAAAGTTAGTTGTGTAGGTAAGATACTTTTCAAGCTTTACATAAATTTTATGAATATAATATTTGTTGGCTTAATAACTATATATATATATATATATAGGAGAATGTGTAATTGAATTAACTTTTTTTCTGATTAAATGTTTAAGTTTTATAAATAAACTACAAATACATAATAATAATAGCTCTAATGATTACCTAGTCCTAGTCTTTCACATATATTTCAGAATTATATGATGCTAACTATATGTAATTTATATCCAAATAATTCTAACTCAAATTAGGTCAAGCTATCATGTAATAGTATCTATGGATACATTTAGACATTTGTAAGGAAATTACTTTGAAAATAAAGACTATTCCTTTGAAAATAATAAGTGGAAAAAATATTTGTGTGCAGTTTTACTAACTTGAAATAACAAGTGAGCATTTTGTAGATTACAAAATGTCATTTTATTAAATGTTTTGCCTCGAAAAATAGATTTCCTTTAATATTTTAAAGGAGATGCAGTCTAAAATTATTTCTGAAATAAAAAAGCCATGTTCAATCAGTTTTACATAAAGACAATTCCACTCCATTATTTTAAATACATAATACTGACATAGTAATGATTAATGTTTAATAATGAATGAATACTCCCTATATAAGAGTATCTATTGCTGCTTTTTAAGGTAAGATTTTGCCTAAAGAAAATGGTTTTGATAAGATTTTCCATGATCTCAGTACAGTATATATAATTGCATTTGATTAGCACATTTATATGATTTATGCCATTAGCATGCACTGATAAGTAAGTGATAACATTTATCTATGCATATAATATTTGAACTACAACCAAAAGCTGATTTTTATATATCTATGCTTCAATTTAAGTATAAACTTCATATTTTCCTGGTTTAGTTACTTAATTCAAAATGTATATGAATAAACATTTATCATCTTCATTTTAAATTTGAATTAAGGTGATTGGTGCTGGATATTCAAACTGCAATAGCAGTGTTCATTTCATTATTTACTCTGCCAAATATTGAAAATATTGTAACAGTCTTCACAGGAAGTGTATTTTGAGCTAATATCTTTTACTGCTGTCTTGAGTACAAGTAAATGACTTGACACATTAAGTGTTGTCATTTTTACTTGTTTACTAAAAATCCAATCCTATACTTTTTTAGGTTTAACAACATAAGCAATTATTTGTCTGTTCCAAAAACTTTATACTTTATTTAGTTTTATTCATTATTATTATTTCCAAATATTAATTCACCATATAAGATGAGGTTCTTTTTAAGTTTAATCCAGGTTCTTTGATACACAATCTATTTTCTATATTATACCAGCAAACTTTCATATTTAATCCATCCATTTCACATGTAGTCATTTTCAAGATCTTTAACTATTGTGATCCAATTTTAAATGAAGTTTAACTATTCATCCATTATTATCTTTATTTGCTAACAGTATATCCAGTTCAATTCCATTTCAGTCTCTTAATTCTTTGAATAGCATCAGTGATAACTTATTGTTCTGTCACTCGTATGTTTTGTTTTCAATCTCTTGTTATTCCTAACATTCCTTATTTTGATGATTAGCCTGAATTTTTTGTATTGCTTTTCTGTTAAATATTCAAGTTTCGGATCTATAAACAAGAAATGATAAAACACATTAAATACATAGGCGTACTTCCTTTTAATAATTATTCCTAGTAAAAGCCTTGAATCCAAGTTTGAATGTTTTGTTAATTTTATCCTTACATTTATATCTGTATTTTATGATCATTGTATTCATAATTATTAATATTTGTAAATTTATTATTATTAATCATTTTCTTATGAGAAAATCCATTAAACATTACTTTAGCATTGATATTTAATCTGTATTCCTACTTTCATCTGGTAACCCTTGTAACATGTTCAAAAACTCTGAAGTATTATTTTCAAAATCACTCTCACATGAATTGATTACTAGATGACTCAAGTATCATCAGAAATTGAAAAAAATTTAATCCATTATGCTAGTTTTTTATTTATTTAAATTAATCACACAATATAATATAAAATATCTATATAACAGCAAGAGATAATTTAAAAAAGAAATAGAGCAGATAAAAAAAAAGTGAGCACTATAATTACAGAGATTATGAGTGAGTTTAGGGCTGACATAAAGTGGAATGTTGAACTGTTGTGTTTAAAAAAGAACACTACATGTAAAGAACAGCAATGCTAATTTTGTCAGCCATTTTCATAGCATCCTCTACATAATGTTGCCCTTATTTACATGAATAAAAATCATGATGTAAAATTTAATAGAAACAACATTAGTGAAATCTCAATCAATCGAGTTAGAACTCTAAAGATTTTGAGAGTAAACTAGGAAATTTTTCAAATACCTTCCCACATCATTGCTTACAGTGTCAATAATAGTGTATATAGAACTCTTTTGCAAAAAAGATTTTAAAGCTGCTTTATTTTCCATCAAAGGTGAATCCTAATTTATAAGACTGGTTTTGCTCATCCAAGTAAAGAAAACATGATTTATCCTGAATTTATTAAGGTTTGCTTGAAAAGACCATATCTTCAAAGAAAGGATAAAACTGGCTGCTGAACAAGAAAATTCTAAAAGTGATGAAGATCCAGCTCAACTAGATATGAGAAGATGGACAGCTTTAGCATAATTAAGGGCAACCAGATTAAACTGTCAAAAAAGAAAAAAACAGATAGCGGTCAACTTCCAGAGAAAATGCATAACCTAAACAAGATACACAATGGGAAATAAAAATATTTGAGATTGCATTTAATTGGCATATTACAATAAAAACATTCAACAAATATAATTTTAATTTAATTATAAGTTATATTTATTTTCAGACAATTTTAGGCATGTCCATTTTAAGCTTTAAAAAAGTGAAAATTTCCCTGTTTACATTAATGGTCAATTTCATTTTTTCTCCCTGACTTAGGAGCAGTTGAAATGCTTTGCCTATCAATTAATTTATATGCCAGTATTTAGTTTTGGCTAAGCAAACAATTTTAGAAGCTAAATCATTTTCTTGTACCTGGTGTGATTTTAAAACTGCAGATAAAAGTACTTTAAGAAGGCATGCGAAAAAAAACCTCTGCAGAGCATGTAAATTCAAGAGTGCATGCAAGGCTATTTTCAGAGCAGATAGAACACACATAGAAGGAATTTTTTTTTTGCACAGTATGCGAATTACAGATTGCACAGAAGGAAAACAATACATGAAAGAAGGCATACAGGAGAAATATCTTTTCACTGTAATTCATATAAATTCAAGAGCAGTGATAAAAATAATTGAATGACATGGAAATACTTGTATGGCAACTAAATCTTTTTTGAAATTTGAGCGAATTTAAAACTGCAGGTAAAAGGTGTTTAAGATATGAAAAAAGCACCCAAGAGAAAAGCATTTTTTCCTGCACAGCATGTAAATACAAGTGTGCACGCAAAGCATGTCTAAGAGCACATGAAAGAACATACACAGGAGAAAAACCATTTTTGCACGGTATGTGCATTCAAGACTGCACATCAGGAAATTTTAACATTACATGAAAGAAGGCATACAGGAGAAATGCCTTTTCAATGTAGTTTGTGCAAATTCGAGAGTAGTGATAAAAAAATTTAATACGACATGAAAATACTCATACAGGAGCTAAATCTTTTTTTTGCAATTTGTGTGAATTTAAAACTGCAGAACATGAAAGAAGGCATGCAAGAGAAAACTTTGAGAGAACACAGAAAAAACATTTTCTTGCTCACTGTGTGAATTCAAGACTGCACATAAAAACTTAACAACACATGAAAGAAGGCATACAGGAGAAATGACTTTCCAATGTAGTTTCTGTGAATTCAAGAGTGGTTATAAAGAGAATTTTATAAGACATGAAAATACTCACATAGGAGCTAAATCTTTTTCTTGCAATTTGCGTGGATTTAAAACTGCAGATAAAATAGTTTCAGAAGTCATGAAAGAAGGCATACAGGAGAAAAACCTTTTTCTTGCCCAGCATGTGAATACAAGAGTTTAGCAAAGCTTGTTTAAGAGCATATGAGAGAACGCACACTGGGGAAAACCCATTTTCTTGCACTGTGTGTGGATTCAAGACTGCATATAAGAAACTTAGCAATACATGAAAGAAGGCATACAGGAGAAATGCTTTTCCAATGTAGTTTGTGTGAATTCAAGAGTCATTATAAAAAGAGCTTAATAAGACATGGACATACTCGTACAGGAGCTAAATTTTTTTCTTGCAATTTTTGTAAATTTAAAACTGCAGATAAAAGTAGTTTAAGAAGACATGAAAGAAAAAGACATATGTAAGACAAACCTTTTCCCTATACTTTGACCAAGTTAAAGATTGCATATAAGAACCAATTGAGAATACATGAAAGAAGGCATATGGGACAAAAGTCTATTCACTGCACTTTTTACGAATTTAAGTGTAGTAAAAACAATTTAAGAGGACATGAAAATAATCATACCAGACAAAAACATTTTTCTTCAATTTTATGTGAACTTAAGACTGCAGATAAGAGTAATTTAAGAAATGAAAGAAGGCATATCATCAAAAAACCTTTTCAGTGCTCTTTATGTGATTTCAAAACTTATATCAAAAATCATCTTCAAATTCATGAAAGAACACATACAAAAGAAAAATGTTCTCTGTGTAGTTCATATCAAATCAAGACAGTCAGTAAAGGATTTTTCAGTGGACATGAAAGAAATCGTACAGAGAGGAAGCATTTAAAATATAATTTTTTTGGATTCAAAACTTCTGTTAAAAGGCATTTTAAAATAAATGAAAGAACTCATTCAGGACAAAATCCTTTTCAGTGTACTTCATGTGAGTTCAAGACTTTTGTTAAAACTACTTTAAAAATACACAAAAGGACAACACATTTTGGAGAATTTATTTCTTCTGATAAAAGTCATGAAGGAAAGCATACATGAGAAATATTATTTTCATGTACTTTATGTAAATTTAAAACATGTTTGAAAAGTCATTTTGCAAGACATGAAAAGAAACATACAAATGAAAAAACATTTCAGTGTACTTTATGCAAATTCGAGACTTGTGATGGAAATCATTTAAAAAGACATGATAAAACACAGACCTTAAAAGGATGTTTTCATTGTGGTTTATGTAGATTTGAGGTATCTGATGAAGATAGTTTTAAAATTTCTGAAATTGCACAAGGAAGAGAAGAATCTGAGCATTTTCATAGTAATTTAAAAAATACTACAAAGTCTTCAATTATTAATCAAATATTTAGTTGTCGATTGTGTGATTACAAATCAATTGTTAAAAGTAATTGGGAAAGTCATGAAAATGAACATTTTACTAATCAGCAGGTTATAAAGATTGCTATTTTACTGTCTTGAGAATTAGTCTTTTATTTCCTTCAGATAATTAAAAATTGCAAACAAGAATTTAATAACTATCTTTTATAAACAAATAGAATTCAGCAATCTATTGAAATATATTAATTGATATATGTGTTAAGTGAATAATTCATCAACATTTCATATTGAAGTATGTTTTTGCTTTTATGCCCAAAATGTTTTCTTCACTTGAATAGAATGTAGCTTATTTAATCTTCAAATTGAGGATTTCAATTGAACTTGCCTAATAATGGAAATCATTGTTGTATGGAGTTGGATAGATATCTCAACAAATACTGTGGTATTGTTGTACTTGTATGGGCATGATAAAAGACTGCTGTCAAAAGGTTTAGACTTGTCATCCAAAAAAATCTTATCAACTCATTTAACTACAGGTTTTCCTTAAATTCATGATTTCACTACTGTTAGCCATATGGGATTAGAAAGATATAATGTTAGACAAAATAGTATTAGTAGTCTATGATAAATTTTTAGTAAGATTAGGAATATAAATTTATACACCTACACATTATATAAAATTGTCATTTGATATTGCATCTTTATTGCTTTTTAGTGGTAATATATTCACAAATTAAAATACATCTTCCAGAATGTATATTATACATTACATAATATCAAAAAATGGGATAATTTTTTTATAAAATTTTATTTAACATTACAAAGATGCTGCTCTGTTATGTAAAATTCAGTACTAATGAAAAATGATTTAATGAGAAATGTCTCTAAGATAATCTTTTTTTATTAACGATATATTTTTGATGTGGCTATTTAATTGTAAAATATTGCCTAGTGGTAAATTTAAAGATTTTCATCTAAAAAATTGTATTTAACTAATATTATTACTGACTGTTGTTGTCCGCAGTTACAATGGACATAAGTTGAGTAACTGAGAAGGGCCTATGGTTAGTGAGCTGTATTATAACAGATAGAATTTTAATTAATAAACAATAATATAACAAAAAGGATTTTATTTAGTAAGCTCATGTAATCGAGCTTGACTAAATGAAACTATTTATGTTTGTGTATAAGTATTATTAATTAAAATCAACATTTTTACATAATACAAATGCAGTGATATATCTATCATGATTTTTGTATTAATTTTTGAAATTCATTAGACATGCTTTATGTGTGCAGAGACTTCATTATTTCACATCATAGATTACTTAACAGAACATAATCGTTTTGGTCAGAAAATTTCCAAATGTTTTTCAAAATTTTATGATTGCAGAGAGTAATGAAGATGAAAATATAAAACATGCTGTTCCATTTCATGTTATGAATTGTGGATCCAGACATAATTATATCAATACCTAACACATGCACTGATTCAGAAATGGTGCCTAACAAAAATGCACCATTTGAATCATTTCAGAATGTTTTCAGCAATATTTTTGCTCAATTTACAACAAAATTTAAATTTAGTGCATGGCTTTTTTGTGAGCTAAAGTATAAAATACACTGTCACATTTCCTGTTATACTACCTCGAAAAATTTTTGTGGTGAACAGTTTGTTGACATAACACATTTATTCTTTCAGGGATGTTGCTAAGGCAGCATAGTAAGAGAACCAATTACCAGTCACTTTTTCATGGGATAAATTATGAATATTATGACATTTTGATTAAATGTATGTATCTTTTTTAAGAACAAAAAAATGATGTAAAATACTTTTGTGTGAAATTTTTTTATTTTATTAAATAAAATTGAGTTGGTTTATGTTTATCTTTTGTATTACAAATATTTCTTTAAATACAACTTGAGATTATATTTAATTTGTAAAAAAAAAAAAATTTTTTTTAAAGATTTTAACAAATTAATTTTTTGGCAAATCATTTTAGTTTAATTAAAAAATGAACGATTACGTAAACACATTTGTGATTCAGTCCTTTTTATGTATTAATGATTTTTTTTATGCATTTGGTTGAGAATACAATTTTCACAATAACCTTCAATTACACAATATTATATATATATATATAGGTAACATAATATTAAAAACAGCAGTAAATGTGATAAAATATAAACATTATCATGAAATAAAGATAAAGAATGTAAAAAGTTTGAAGTTAGTCAATTTAAAATCATTCATTAATTGTGAATTTTTCTGTGTAAATTTTAAAATAGGAATTTATTTGTTCTTTTTAGTTATTCCGCACATAAAATTAGATTGAAATGAAAAATAATAATACTTGTCAATTATTCGTAGTAAGATTCTTTTTTTTTCCCTGTAAAATTCAGAATTTCAATTTTTTCTCCAGTATATGAATAGATCAGTGGTTGCCATTCCATAAAAATCCTCTGTGTTCAGAAATTATTTAACTTTCATTTATACTGACTACAGTAATATAATAAATGATTTTACTGAAGGAAAAGAAAAGAATGTTATATAAATCGTAATTTTAAATAAATATTTATATTGTAAATAAATATAAAAATATTTTATTTTGTAAAAATATTTGTTTCCTGTTTAAAGAGCTAATTTCTGTTTCTTGTTTTTTTTTTTTTTGCTGCAATAGGAAATGGGGAGGGTAAATATGTTTTCTGTCTAAGAATATAAATGATATGAATTCAGACATAGTTCTATTATATTCAGGATTAATGTTAATAAATTATCATCATATGCTGCTTACTCATGTGTTTCCAAGATCACTTATTTTCCTGCCAATATAGAGCCAAGTTTTGTCAGTTTGAGTAATCTCCAGACTGTTTTCTAGCTTTTGCTTCTTTAGTGAAAACTATTTAAGCAAATATCCTGAAATTTCAAAATGTTTTGAACCCAGGCTAATCAAATATAAATTGTGCACCAAATCAATTTAAATTTTTTAGATACCTCAGTTTTATGGCAATTGTATTCCTTTTCTCTCAGTTGATTAGAAAGGTTATTAATATCACATACTTTTCTATATGCTTTCAAGCATTTACATGTAATATGCAAATTTTATAATTTCTTGATTAGTGGTAAATAATAATGAAGTATTGTCTGCATGCAAATTATAAATTTCAATAAGTTTATAATATATACATGTGCATACAGATATTCCACATCTCCCCTTTATTCTAAAAAACATTTTCCAAAGTTCTCGGGTTGTCTGCAGTTTCTTGGATGTCTAAACACAGGCATAGGTTTTCTTTCATCATGATCTGTAATTGTTCTGATTGATTTAACAATTCTGATGATAAATTATCATCACTTAAATCTGCAACATAATCACCTGATCTGTTATTTGCTTCAAAATTCTTATCAGTAATTGGTATCCTCACATTCATCATTTTACAGTAGATGCATATTTAGAATTAAAAGTGTTGTAGACATTTATTCAAACTAGTATCAATTAAAAAAGGAATGAGAAAAAATGATTCGGACAATGCAAAATATAAAATTGCCTAATAAGTTTACGTTGATTTAAAAAAATTTCAAGTTGGTGAGGCTGTATGGACCATTGATCTGCTAAAAGGATATGGATTTCTGGTATCACCATAAAGAATATCAGAGTTACTAAGCTTCATAATGATGTCTGTTTATCAGGAGACATGAAAACTAAGTACATCTTAGCTTGTGTGACAGGAAATCAAATTGACAGTAAACTTACATTAGCTAATCCTTTGAAATATGTTCTTGTGATATTTTAACTTTTGTCTCAGTCAAGGTTACAGATATCAGAATAACCATTCTTTCAATTTTGCTTATATTTATAAAATGAAACTTTTTTAATTTATTTTCAAAATGCATAGACATGACTCCCTAAAATTAGTCATATTTTTGACTCTATATTATAATTAATAATAAAAATTAACATATTTTTGTTGTATAAGTGCTAAGTACAAGGAAAGTATAATAATCTTATTTTAGGTACTCATCAATCAAGGATGGGTTATTACCTCTTCTACTGTTCAAATACAAGCATATAAATCTATATTTTTAGTATTCTTACTACTTTTGATATTTAAGAAGAGAAACTCATGGCAAGTCAATAGAAGTATTTGAATCAAATTAAATACAGTAGTGTTATCTAGTGAGAAGCAGAGGAACTTTGTGCCACTCTGGAAATGTTTAATAGGTTATTGTATAATTTTGAATACAAGACAAAGCAGTTCAAAAATCCAGAGTCTCTTTTTGTTACACCCATAAAATTATGTATTCATTGCATTAGGAAAAAGTGCCCATGTCTTTTGTGAAAATAAACTAGTGGGAAAAGATGTTAACACTATTATCTTGTAATTTATGTGAGTATGAGTATTTCACAAATCATTAGAAACTAAACTGTGAATCTTTAATATTAAAAAGTCTATATAGAAAAAAAGATATAAGTATTTTATTGTTATGAGCATTAATATAATGCATGTGGTAAATATAATTTTAAAACAAGGGAAGAAAAGTAAATAATTTTATTATGAAATATAGAAATGTTAGAGGTCAAAAAATAAAACAAAGGAAAATATATTTTTAGTTCAGTTTCTGTGAATTCAAGATTTAATATATTAAAAGTTATTACATGGAAGAATTTTTTTGTGTGAATTCATGTTTTCTGTTAATAGTAATTTTATGATATAGCTATATATAATAGAATTACCTCTTCCATACAATTTATGTAAATTTAAAACTTCTAAAATTTATTTATGAAGAACATACAAATATTAAGTGATAGCTCACATGTAGATGAAATTAAGGCAAAGTTTATTACAAATTTCCAGTGAGCTATATATAAATGAATAGAAGTCTATCCATAAATGAAAAAGCATGAGCTCAATGTATTTCATGTCAATAAATTGAATGCTTCTATTTAATCCAGTCTAATGTACACATGGGCTCATTCTATACTTTTTTATTTATTGACAGATTTGCATTAGTTTTTATGTAGCTTGCCTAAGAGTTTACAGAAGATCAATTTTAATTTCATCTACGTTTGAGATATTACTATAATTAATATCTACATTTGTTAACTGTTATTTTTCAGAGATTGTTTAATATGAGGCATAATGTTTCCCCTCTCATTATTTATCATGATTTCAGAATATAATGCAGTTGTACTGAGATTAATATATATATTTTATTGATTCTAGTGCATTGTAATTAATCAATAAATTGAATGTATATATACTGTATATGATTCAAACTATATGAACTCATTCTGGATTTTATCCTTTATTAGGGATTTGAATTAGCTTATATATAGCTTGCTAGATTATTTATAGTAAAAAGTATACAGTACAAAAAACATTTTTCACTGCACTTTCTGTAAATTGAAATCTATGGATAGCAGTACTTAAGAAAAATATGAATGAAAGCATAACATTAATGATAATTTAATAAAGACATAAGGCAAATGCTTTCATTGCTTTTTGCATAAGTTCAAAATTTATATTAAAAGATAATATTATATAAAATATCAACTACAGAAGAAATACATCTGGAGAAAAAAATTTCCATCCTTTTTGCAAATATGAAAGAATATACAAAAGAAAAACTTTATCATTGGAGCTTTGCATGAATTCATGACTTACAATAAACGTAATTTACATAAAGATGATAAAATATTATATAATATAAAAAATATTTTCAGGGCATTTAATGTGAATTCGAAACTTGTAAAATTTATTTACAAATACAAGAAATATTACTTTGCAGTGCACTTTCTCTTAATTCAAGACATTTTTAAATTAAAGAATTCTTGAAATAAGATGTACATAAAAACAACGTATAAGCATTTGACATGAATTTAATTACTAATTAAATAGCACAAATAAGAAAAACATTTTCAATATACTGAATCCAAGAATTTGACTGAACTTACATTACCTAGACATTAATGAATGAAAACAAGAGAAAATCTTTCAATCCATATTTTCTACATTTAAGAATTCTAATAGAAATTATTTAAGAAACATGCAAGACAATGGTTTTCACAATGCATTTATGTGAATTCAAAACTTCTTGTAAATGATTAGTTAAGAAGACAAAAATATGTACTGAAGAACAAACAATATTATCAATTGGACATTTTATAAATTCAAGGTTTCTGTTAAAAATCATTTAAGTAAAGTTTAAAAAAACAAGATTATATCCTTATAAAGTATAAAGTAAACCATGTGGAAAAAATATTGAACACTGGTTTAGGTGAAGCCAAATTTTTTTCTAATTAAGGAGAGCATGAAAGAAGTCATACAACAGAAAATACTGCATTACTTATCAATTGCATGATTGCAAATTAAATATCAAAAATGATTGAAAATTCATGACAATAATCATTTATATAAGCATACTAATTTTAAAAGATTGTTATTTTACTATGTTGAAAGTTCAGCATTATTCTTCCGATATTAACTATCATCCACTAAAAGTCTGATGCACTGTAGTTGTGAAAATGTCTTTCCACAATAGGGCAATGATTTATTCTATTTTCCAATAAAGAATGTCCCAAAAATATCAGACTGAATAATGTTCACTAAAGTGACTCCTAAATACTTCATGGTTTAATTTGTAATTAAAAAAGTAAAGTAAGATTTTTCTCAATTGACATATGTAATGTATATAATGAATTAAGTAAATACATGGGATTTATATAATAGAAAGCTACATTTCCCACATATAAAGACAAGGTGGTAATCAATACATTAGCAGAATGTAATCTTTTTTCCAAACACTTTATCTCTAAGAGTTGATTATATCAATGTTACTGGCAATCACATCACTATATGTGTGGTTGTTTACATAAGAACAAGAGGTGTGGTGTTTGGGTGCTTAAATTGACTTAATGAAAGACTAGTATTAGAAAATATGAAGCTGTTATTGCAAATGGAGAGTGATATAATTTAGATGAAAACAAATACCTGTAAGATTCTTCATTCCACAGCATATTTCCTGCAGATGTATAAATTGGATCTGTAATTCAAAGATGCTGTAATGGTAGAAATAGAATATTAAAATTCTAAAAAAACTTCTTAGAAAATTTTAATATTATTTAAATATCCATGATTTTTATTATTAATAAAATTTATTAATATACAAACCCAATATTAATTTAAAATGTATTCCATATTCAAAGTAAGGACCCCATTTATTAAATATTTTTATTAATATTTTTTTTTTCTAATTAATTCCATTGTCACATGTGATTTGTTTACCATAGTTTTGTAATTTTTTCAACTTTTTTTTTGTGCATAATGCAAAATTTTTATATAGGGTATTGAAGATAAAATGGTGAATGTATTTTATATCCAAATTTTTCTATATAAACTAAAGTGTAGAATTTATCTTCCCTTAAAAGTTAGAATCAACTTGGAAAAAAAATCTAATGCATATTTTACTATTAAAAGTACAAAAAAATATTACCAATTAACATTTGGGTACTTATCTGTTATGCAGACTCCATTTCTAGAGTAGAGTTAATACAATGAAAGTCAAAAATGTATTCCTAAACTATGTATCATCTTTTAGCGCAAACATTTGAATATTGTAAATCATTGTTTAATGTTTGTATTGTGAAGTTACCCTTTGTTATACATATAATATAACAAAAAAATTGTAAATATTTTTATTTCACAAAAATTTTACCTAAAATCAAAAATAGCTTATTTAAATTGAATTTTTAATAGTAATTAAAAACAAACATTATATTGAAATCATATAAATTGATTTCCACTTAATGCATTATGGAACTAAAACAAAGAAATAATAGATGTTCAACTCAATGTATATATATTTTGTGTTTATATATATGTTATTATATGAAATAATAATCTTTCATTAAAAAATATTGACTTTTGAAATGGCTTGGAGTCATTTAAATGAAATGTATTGCTAGAAATAATTGCCTCTTAAAAATAATCATAAATGTGCATCAATATTTATTAAATTTTGTCAGAATAGAAAAATTAGACAAATGCATACCAATTTGATGATTCCATAGTTTGTGTTATCTAGAAATTTTGAAAAGAGGCAATTTGTACTACAACAAAGAAATTTTTACTATCCAATTTTCCTTCCTGGATTGAAAAATTTACACATACATTGACATGGCATATGTCAAAATATCTTCACTGAATAATGTAAAATAGATTTTAAAACAAATTGAACATTTCTCCATGATTTAAAATTGATTAACTAAAACTGATCATTATTTCTTAAAATATAAACCTAATATTTATAAAGATAGATGGAAAAATCATAATTAGTATTTAGTCCCTTTTTCAAGTCTTTCAATTTCTTTTTATAGTAATTTATGAAATAGTGGAAATGGACAACTTGATAAACATACACATGGAAACAATATAGAAAGAAAATGTATTAAATTGTAAAAATAATTAATTTCACAGGCATCTCCTTTTCAAATCTCGGTTTATTTTATAAATCATTTTTCATTTCAGTTTTCTTATAATCTTTGAATGATATTATGTGATCATTGGCAAGTATATTTCTTGCTCACTTTTATGTTTGTCTTTATGAAGGCACATATAAAAGAATGCCAGAAGAATAATTTTCAAGAATAAACATAATTTAGCTGAAACATAGAAAAAAATTGAAGAGAAATATAAAAGTAAATGAGAATAATTCTTGACCATATAATACTGTCAAAAAGTAGGAAAAAAGATAAATATAAAAACAAAATGGATAATTCTAAACAATGAGCATATGTGTTCAAACCATAGGTAAAATGTAAAGAAAAATATATAAAAAAAAGAATTCATGTGACAATGCCCTTCAATTATGGCTGAAATGTAAGAAGGAAATAGAAATGAAAAATGTTTTATAAAATTAAACAAGATTTGAAGAGGAAAAGTACATGAAATTAATTTCATTTTATATATAGTGAAATTTAATGAGCCATATTTGGAAGAAAAAATAGAATATGCTTTTATTAAAATGTAGAATATAAAACAATTGGGGGAAATGATATTAAGTGTAGAATTTTTAGAAGAAATTTATCTTGACTATGTAAAGTGTTTTGGGTATTCAGCTATATTTTTATGTCTGCATTATAATATATTGACTGGTCAATTGGTGATGGATCTATTTCTACATACTCTATTTTTTATTTTTCATAAATTTTTAACTTCTTGTTAAACAAGCATGTATGTTTTTATCAGCTTGCTCTTATGTGGCATAAATTTTCAAAAATATTCAAAAATTCTTGTGATATTATTACTATTCATATCATAATCGGTGTATAAAATTTGATTTGCAATGTAATATTTTATTTTTTCACTTAATTTCATTATTCAATTCATATATTGTAATGAATTAAATGAATATAAAAGCATACTATTCTCATTGCATAAAATTATCATCAAGCTCCACAAATATAGGCAAACCAAAAACCATAACAAAATAAATGAATATAAGAACAATAAATTGTGACATATCATAAACATGTACATTCTAACTTGCAAACATTTATAATTTGTTACTCGTGAGGTGAATTTTAGGCAAGCTAGATATTTATTGTACAATCAGATGAATGTCACCATTCAATCCAGTTACAGTGACCTTATAGTCTGTAGTATGTCCATTTAGATGATATGAATGCTTTGAAACTTAATATTAAGGTATTAAAATAAATGTAAGACAATAAATATATTTTACAAACCCAAATGCAATAGGTTTTTTGCATTAACTTACAAAATAAATATAATATAGAACTAAATAAAATTAGAGATCAAGGACATCATGGTAAATAATAATTTTAGTATGCAAAATATGCATTATAATAATTATAATTAATACACTAAATAAAATAAACTAATAAATATTCATTCCATATCTATTTCTGATAATAAATTTATTATTTTGACAAGAATATTTTACATATTTTAAATAGTCAAATTAATGGACTATTATCAAATAGCATTTCAAAACCTTTTAGTATTTATTCTCATATGAATAGTTAAAATAATTTAACATAGTTAGTATTTACAATTTAGATTACTTTTGAGTGATATGATGACTATTTTATCCTAGGATAACACGCTATTGAATCTGACCACAAGTAATCTGTGGATTCCTGAATAAAATGAAACATGTATCTACACGGAAGGATATAACTTACCTTTTTAAAAATGGATTTTGAAATAACTATTGGATAAATAATAATCATTCTTAAAAGATCTACAGAAAAGACTGTATTTTGTATCATTATCAATTGGATTGACATTTTCTAAGATTTCTGAATATATCAAAAAGTTGAATTAACTTGTTTTCATTAGTGTTTTTGTTTTATATGCCAGAGAGAACTAGAAGGAAAAAAGCTTTCAACAGTATTTTGTCACATAGCAACCACAACTCCTTGGTTTATTAACAACTTATTATATAGGACATTCATTTGTGAAGAGGAATAATAACTATAAGTTTTATTATTATTTATTTAAAATATACTAACAATTTTAATTTAATTATAAGATATAGGAAGGGTTACATTTTTTGATATTTTTGAATCCTAACAATATTAATATTTTTAAAAGAAATTTTTTAATAATTTTCTCAATTTTTTTCTTTTAAAACATTTTAAAATGCAGTAGCTTACACTGAATGTAGTATGAGTGCTATATTTTTTTTTTTGTATTTTATGTGAAACTGGACCAGAAGACTTCAAAAGATGTGAATTACAAATAGTAAGATCACATTAGGTAATTTTATTATAATTTTTTATACAATGTGTATTTTTTTAGTTGCTTTGAGTTTTAATATTTATATTATGTTACATGAATAAATGAACATATGTATGTGTGAGTTGATAACACATATAGATTTTTATTAAGACATATAAGCTATGAGAAATATGCATATATTTATTTTTATATCATAAAGTTCATTATAACTTTATAAAGTGATCATAATTTTGATATGATTTTTTGCTAGATAAACCATATGATATTTATTTCAAGACATGAATATTGAATGGATATTTTAAAATCAAATCTCATTTGTATTTAGTGGATAAGTTTGTATATGAAACCTTTTCTTATAGTAGTTATGGTTGGCTAAAGAGATATGTAACTTTGTTTATTATTGGGAAATTTGCTTAGTTATTTTTTGATGTTAAATATCTAAATCTATTTAAGATTATTTAAATGGTAGTGACAAAGGAGTAAAATAATGAAACCTTGAATGCTTATATAATAGGATGTGTTAAGAATATAGGATAATGAACCTATATTATATCTGAGAAGTTATTATGCAAATACAGATAATGTAGCTCTGTACTTTGTATTTATTTCCATGGACAGTGTTTTTTATCTTTATATTTAACTTGTCTATAAGTGCTAAAAAATAGTCTAGACATTATTTTGAAAGGTATTAGATGAATTCATACCTGTTGTTTCTTTACACTGATTTCCATGAGGTTTATTGAATTATTTTATACTACTGAGTCTTTACTCTAGTTATACCTTCATGTCCTATGTATTGTATCACAATCTTAATTTCATTAGCAAAACATCATGTACAATAGTATTTTTGAAAGATGAATAATAGATAATTTTAGAAAAGATAATGTTTAGAAAGATAGTTTTTTTGGTATTGTAAAAAAATACAAATGATGTTAAATGTATAATGTTGATAGTGAATACAGCAAAGGAATCATAATTTTTCTTAATATTTTTGAAATATTTTTGGTAATAAAAGAAATATAGACTATTCACAATTTATATTTTTTTGATATTTTCGATTTTTCATAAATTGACAATATTTTGATAAAGCAATGCATATTTTATAATGAAACATCAAGTGAAGTATATTACTGTATGATGAATGCTTATATTTTATTTAATTATTTTTTATATTTGATATTTTAAAACATGAAACACACACCTTAAGTACAATGGTGCCAAGCAAAATTTATGATTATTTAGTATATGAATGAACATTATTTTTAAAATGTACTTATAACCTAGAATAAACTAATTTATTTGTAGGATAAATAACAAAATATTTTGAATAATTAATACAGGATATGTATTTCTATTTTTAATTTTAAAATTCATAAACCAGAGTGAATGCTTATTTATTTATGATTTTCAAAATTGTAAAGCTGTAAATTCAATCTTGCTTTCATTCTATTTTGTTTTAATTTTAATATAATATTTTGTAGTATTTGTTTTAAAACTATAAATAGTTTTTTATAATTATTTTTTTAATATAAAATAAAGTTGTTAAAATTGTTATTAACTAGTTGTCTGTGTTATTATTGATCTTACCTCCACAGGTTCCAATTTTACAGAATTAAACATATTACACATTTTGCACATTATGATTTTAAAAGATATTATTTATTAAAACAATATTAATCATTATTCAGAATATGACACAGCAAAATCATATAGTATAAGATTTTGGTCATAGTTTATTATTGAAAAATACTGCCATATAATTGAATATATTTCTTACCGTACTTATAATATGCCATAGAGGTGATAAATGATAAATAAAAGAATTATTATTATTGTCGTTATTATTATTAGTAATGACCAGATTATTGAGTAATAGATATTGTATCAAATGTTACTTAGATTAAGTATAAAAGTATTATTTATTATTATTGTTTAGGTGTAGTTAGGAATGATACAAAATTCCTTATCGTACTTGGCTACAGATTATAAATTAGAGATTTTATTTAAAGAACCTGAGATAATTACATTTTAATAACAGAACTGTTTATTTATTCATATTATATTTGATTATTATATTTTAAAGTCTTAAGAATGCTATAAATTATATTTATATTTGAAATAAAAAGGGGGGATAATATTCTTATGCCATTGAGAGTGTATCTTTTAGGATATATGCTCAATGTAGTCCTACTACTACTTTACTTTTCTTAAACAGGCAAAAACTCTCCATATAGTAGTGCCACCTTGTGCTAACCAGAGTAATCAATGGATGCCAGAAGACTTGGGCATAAAATCCCTATCTAGTGCCTACTCATCCAATATCCCCAGACTAGTTTCTGGCTTATGGCCTTCATCAGTGAGGAGCCTTGGATCTGAGAGCACTGCATCTAGATCTTAAGATCTAGGTGCAGTGCTCTCAGACGAAGGCCACAAACATCTAGTTGCAGTGCTCTCAGATCCAAGGCTCCTCACTGATGAAGGCCACAGCCATAAACTAGTCTTTGGATATTGGATGAGTAGGCACTAGATAGGGATTTTATGCATAAGCTGTCTGGCATCCATTGATTACTCTGGTTAGCATAAGGTAGCACTACTATATGGAGAGTTTTTGCCTGTTTAATAACAGCATGAGATAATGATCATGTGATATTTAGTACTTTACTTTTCACCATATGTCTTATGATTATTATATTATCTTATTATTATTTATTTAAATGGGACCATATTTTTATTATTATTAATTTGAGCTAGTCTAGTGGTTAAAATTATCATAAGATACTCGTAATACTTGTTTTACTATTGTAAGAATGAAAGTTTTAGCCAGAGCATTTATTATATTTATGTTTTATTTCCACTCGATGGTTATATTCTTAAAATCAATCATGCAAATATTGTTAATTTTAAAATTATATTTCCTAGAAATATTTATTTTATAT
The DNA here is from genome assembly GCA_028023455.1 of Epiperipatus broadwayi. Lineage (NCBI taxonomy): Eukaryota > Metazoa > Onychophora > Udeonychophora > Euonychophora > Peripatidae > Epiperipatus > Epiperipatus broadwayi. Next base: position 278,797 of record JAQFVV010012859.1, on the reverse strand, counting down.
ATGGATTAGTTTTATATTTGATTTAATGATTTATTTTATTATTATTTGTATTTAGAGCAGAAAAAAAAATGTTAAACTTAAGTTAGAATAGGAAAAAGCTTTTAAAATAATCAATTTTAAAGAAAAGCTAACCTTCATGCCATCCAGTTTTAATATGAGAGGGAGGAAAAAACAAATAAATATATTTTTATTAACAGTTAAATGCCTTAAATTCAATGTCATAAAAATAATGTCTTAAAACAAAAGTGAAAAGGGACAATTATTTCCAATTGAGTGTTATACCAACAACAGTACAATAGATGTGTGTGCATAATTGAACTTATGTAGTGCATATAAAAAAATGAAAGTATTTTTAATGAAAAATTTTATAAGCTTAATTACATATACACTTGTAGGCAAATTAAATTGAATGTTAATAACTTATGATAATTACTGTTTAATGACCAATTGATTATTTTATATGTATGCATGAAAGCAAGAGTATATGTGTTTTAAAGTTTTCAATCATCTTTCTATCAAAGATCAATTATAAATATTGAGTTTTATATAAAATAATTAACATTGTCTTGATAAGTATTGAGATTCATCAATAATTGGGAAAATATTTGTGTTCACATTTATACTTTTTGAGATAATAATTATGTTGAATCAAATATTTTTTAATATAAAGCATGCAAAATAGCATGAAGGAAATTACTTTAAATACAATAAATGATGTTTGAAGTTAAATACCAATGAAGATATAGCAGCAATTTTAACAAATATGTTTTTGTATTAAACTTTTGATTGATGTGAAATATTCATTCCAACATGGGTAGTTTGATATCATACAGAAGTATTCACATATTCAATGATAGTTAACTGCAGATTGACTTTTATCACTACAATTTATTCATTGGTATATTAGAATTATTCTAATATAACATTTCTCATTTGAGTATAATGAATTAATTGAAACTATAAAGATTTAAAGTTTTCATTCTTTTCTAGGATAAAGTATTTTAATGTTTCAAATACATGATATGTTATCATACTATGGTTATACATATTATTAAGATGAATACATATCAACATAAATAATGTTCTGTCCACACACACACGACTATGTGAAACAGGTCTATCAGATCTGTATTAGAATAAAAGTTACCATAATAAAAATATTGACAAAGGTAAAATTATTGACATGGAAAATGGAGCTATAGTTAAAATAAATTTTATTCAACTGAAAATCTTATAAATATATCCATTCAATAAATTACTAATAAATTGCATATTCATATTTAATCTGTTTGAGTTTACTTTTTCAGAGACAAACTTAAGATGGAAACCAAAGCATTTGCAGGACAACCAAGAAACCAATACCAGATTAAAACACAAAATATATTGTGTGGACATCTATTTTGTTCTTTATGAATTATTTAAGGAAAATCACCTTTAAATTCCACAAACACACACACGTAATTCACTTATTTGTCTTCAAATGACAATTGGTTGAATTAACTCTTTCCTGATGTTGATTTCAAAGAGTATCCAGACTATTACAATATATATTTTTAAACACTTCAGTTTTATGACAAGAATAGGACCTTCCCATTTTTTGGCTAGAAGTTAATATCAGCAAATATCAAGTAACATTTCATGTTATCTTCAATCAGTCATCAATGACCAAACTTGATAATTCATAGATAACGGATAATACACTGCTAAAAATTATCTCCAGCCTAAAATCTGACTTTTACTTTTAATAATGAGTAGCATGTTTCAAAGCTGGAATTAATGCATTTATGCATAAGATTAAGTTTATTGATCTGAAAACCATATAAAAAATTATCTGATTTTTACTTTCAATAGTGAGTAGTAGGTTTCAAATCTGAATTAATGCACAATTAAGTTTATTGATCTGAAATGCATATAAAAAATTATGTGCTGTTAGTAATAATCTTTTTAGTCAACTGACAGAAAAGGTGCACATTTGTCATAAAGCTGAAATATCTAAATGAATATAAATTGATTGGTGTCAGATTTTTATAACTAATCAAATGAATTTTCTTGAGTTCAAAACTTTGTTTTTAATTTTCAGGCTATTTGCTTAAAAAGTATAAAGATGTAAAATGGGCTGCTAGATATATAAGTGCACTAATGAAGGCTTTCCATAATGAAGATAAAAGTTAGAAACCAGTTTGAAAATTATTTAGCTGACAATTGGCTTTATAGTGGGATAGAGAAAAGTGCTCTTGGAAAGATATGAGTATATGATGGTTTGTTGATATTAAGCTGAATATAATATAATTAGAAATGAATTTACTTTATATCCTTAGATAGAAAATGTATTTCCCTTCTTCACCTCCTATTGCATCAAAATATTAGCTCATTAAAAGTAAACAAAAAATTTATAAATTATAAGCTATTTTTGCATGTATTAATAATATAAAAATTTATTTAAGATTATGATTTCATATTTTTTTTGTTTTCTTTCAGCAAAATCATTTCTTTTATCACTGTAGTTAGTATACAACATAAAACTAGTTTCAATAAATGAAGGCTAAATAATTTCTCAATACAGACTTGGGAATCTTTATGGAGTAACAGCTACTAATTTATTCAGATATTAGAGAAAATTTTAAAGTTCTGAATTTAAAAAAATGAATGTTATTAATAATAATCAGAAAGTATTATTATTTGCCAATTAAATTAAATTTTATGTATAGAATAATTTAAAAATAGAAATAAATTTGATATTTTAAAATTTATATTAAAAAAATCACAATTAATAAATAACTGTAAAATGACTAACTTAAAAATTTTTAATCCTTTATCTTTATTTCATGATAAATATATTTTCTCAGCTCTACTACTTTTCATGTTATAGTATCTTAATGTATATATATTTACTATTAATGACTTCTTCTATACAGAATGTAATAAGTGCACTTATACACAACTATAGAGCTTGCTATTTTTATAAATTAAATATGGCTTACAGCTTTTGATGGCATTCTCATATCCATAGCAAGAAGAACTCTAATCATAATGGAGAGTTGAATGTAATTGTATAAATTTAAAGAGATTAAAATTTATTTTAATTCAATATTAAATATTTAAATTAGAGCGTTTATTTTTTGGAGGGAAGGATGTATATCTACGATTGGTAGCATTAATATTGTTGGCTATATAGCAAGCCTTTCTTATTTTTCTTTGAATCATTTTGTTTGATATTTAAATTAGAGCGTTTATTTTTTGGAGGGAAGGATGTATATCTACGATTGGTAGCATTAATATTGTTGGCTATATAGCAAGCCTTTCTTATTTTTCTTTGAATCATTTTGTTTGATGTATTGGATGGTTGAGTACGAGACAAAGTGATGTCCTATCACCTTTTGGTGATGAAAGAATATAGAGCTATGTTCTGGCTTGCCTGAGGCTTTTATGTGTAAATATTATTGTTGGGAAAGGCATGTAAACAAGGATGCTCATGATTCCCCATAATAGATTGATTGACATCTCAGAGGGACATTTAATTTTGTAAATGGTGCTAGGGATAAGTTTAGGTCCATGCTTATATTTGGAGCTATTTAGAAGTGTATTAACTGAGGGGAGAGGGATGTAGAAAGCAAGATGATAAGTTGAAGAAAATGTTTTATTAAAGATTTTTGTTAAGGTAGGTATGTGTGACAGAAGCCATGGTCTATCATCAGTGGGGAAAGAGATAGATAGCATTTAATTTTCTGTAGAATTGCATTATTTTCCTTTTTAAAAAATTTATTCCAACTGATGTTAAATCTTTAATATGTCTGTTTACCTTGTGGGATGTCTCATGCTTTACTATCTTTTATCTATATAAGAAAACTTCCAATTATGATATCAACCAAAATTCAGTGAAGTGTGAGACTACAGTGATAACAAATAATTCTAAGTGTTGAGCAACAAAGCTTGAATATCTAGAAGTAACAGTAACAATAAAAAAATCTATATAAGCTGACTCTCTAATTAGATATTTCAGGATTTCTCTAAGTCTTTGTCTTATAACCAATCCATGGATATTGAAAAGGCCATTTTCATTGCTACTGACATTTTTTACCTCTGTCCCAGACAATTTTCAATGAAAATGTTTTGATCCAGAGTGATTATGCAGAGCTTGATCTTGGTCATTTTTGGTCTATATTTTCTCTACTTATTGTTGTACTTGGATAAGGAGATACATCTAGTCATCTGTCAAAAGTATTGTTTTTTCATGCTAAGGTAACTTGATGAAAGCCTCACTATTAATATTTTCCCAATTCTACCTGCACTTTTGTTAAATCTAATATTTCAATATGAGTGATATACATAGATGTTATTCACATTAATACAACTGTGTGCTTCACACCTTATTTGTTTTGAATGTATTCAGCCATTCCACTACCTGCTCAATGAATTGGCGATTCATATCAATGAGCATCTGTTCAACCAACTATAACAGGCCAATTTCTTATTAGTCCTTATAAACTGGCCTTCAGTTAGATGTGCAGTTAAGGCTTTCAATCTGTCTTCTGAATAAAGTAGACCTATTTTGTTTTATACCTTTCCTGAGAAACATGGTACATTAAACTCTTCACATTATTAAAATATGTATATATTGTATTGGATCCCCAACTGTGTTAAAAACATCATCACTTGAAGGTGCCACTGAGTACTTAATGTACCAGGAAAATTTATTTGGGCTGACCAAATATTCATTAATGACAATGAGCATCATGATATAAAATAAATTACCTGCCCCTGATACTAGCTCAGCTACTTATTAAACAATTCAAATGTCAGCCAAATTAATTTAATAGATACAATAACAGTAAAGTTTATTAAAGTTAAAAGAAAAATAAAGAAATCATAAAATTAATTAATATTGCATCTATAAATGTCTTAAGAAAGTACAGTATTATTGATAGCTTTGACAATCAAATTGATCTTCTACTGAATTACTTCAGAAAGACTAAAATAATCTTTTAGCAGCATTATATAAAATAGGATGGATAGATACTAGATGACAATGATTTTTAGTAAAAAAAAAAAAAGATTCCATTTCTCTCAGTAGATGACGCATGAGAAGCTAATGATAGTCTTACCATGCAAGTTAAATTAAAACTCTCAATATGTAGATTAAATAGATTACATTCTATTAAGTGGAAGAAGCCATTCTGTGCTTAAGTGCAAAAATACATTTCATGGCTATAGAATGTTCACAATATATTCACTTAAAGATATATATCAATTAAGATATTTTAATGCACTGTTGTATTTCATTTACGTATAAAGGGGTGAGCTGTCACAATGTTTCAAATGAAATACTATTAAAAAGCTTTTGACAGAATAAAGCTGTGATAGGCCAAAAGATATTTTTGAAACTGCAGTGAACCATACCCCCTTTAGTAGATTTTTCATTATCAACAAAGAAAAAAACATAACACATCTCAAGGTAATAAAATAGCAATCTTTAGAACTTCCCGATTAGTAAAATGTTCATTTTCATGACATTTCCAATCACTTTTAACAATTGCTTTGTAATCACACAATCGAAAATTAAATATTTGATTAATAATTAAAGATTTTTTATGGAATGATTTTTCTGTATATCTTTTTTCATGATATTGTAAATTACTTTTGTCTTTATGCCTCCTTACATGTTTTCTTAAATTCCTTTCATTTACAGTCTTAAATTTGCACAAAGGGCAGTGTAAAGGTTTTTGTCCTGTATGTGTTCTTTCATGTATTGTCAAGTGATTTCTATCTGCAGCCCCGAATTCACATAAATTACAATGAAAAGATTTTTCTCCTGTATGAGTTCTTTCGTGTCTTCTTAAATGACTTTTATCACTAGTCTTAAATTCACATAATAAAGCAGGTTAGAATAAGTTATCTGCACACATCCTTCCATTTAATTTTTATTCCCTTATAGCTAGCAGCAAATGTACGGTTTTTCATGTGTTCTTTCATGAATTCGTAAATGACTTTTGCCTGCAGTCTTGAAGTTACACAAACTACAGTGGAAAGGTTTTTCTTCTGTATGCCTCCTTTCATGGCTTTTTAAATAACTTTTGTCACTAGTTTTGAATTCACACAAACTACACTGAGAAGATTTTTCTCCAGTATGCAGTCGTTCATGTCTTATAAAACTACTTTGGGCAGCAGTCTTGAATTCACACAAATTGCATTGAAAAGGTTTTTCTCCTGTATGTCTTCTTTCATGGTTTGTCAAACGATATTTTTCACTAGTCTTAAATTCACACATACTGCATTGAAAGCATTTTCCCACTGTATGACTTCTTTCATGGTTTCTTAAATTAGATTTTCCACTAGTCTTAAATTCACATAAAGTGCATTGACAACGTTTTTCTTCTGTATGTCTTCTTTCATGTGCTATTAAATAATAGTTGTATGCTGTCTTAAATTCACACCAACTACAGTGGAAAGGCTTTTCTGCTGTATGCCTTCTTTCATGATTTTTTAAGTGACTTTTCTCACCAGTCTTGAATTCACACAAGCTACACTGATAAGGTTTTACTCCAGTATGCCGTCGTTCATGCCTTATTAAAGTACTTTTGTCTGCAGTCTTGAATTCACACAAACTTCATTGAAAAGGTTTTTCTCCTGTATGTGTTCTTTCATGGTTTCTTAAATGAGACTTTTCACTAGTCTTAAATTCACACATAGTACATTGAAAGCCTTTTTCTCCTGTATGTGTTCTTTCATGTGCTATTAAATAATAGTTGTATGCAGTCCTGAATTCACACAAACTGCATTGAAAAGGTTTTTCGCCTGTATGCTTTCTTTCATGATTTGTTACAGACTGCTTACTAATAGTTTTGAATTCACACAAAGCACAATGAAAAACTTTTACTCCTGCAAAAGATTTTGCCATATTGTTTTACAAATAAATAACCTTTCCTTAAGCTTTCTTTTGATTTATATGACTATTTACTTGATTTCCAAAGTTTCTTATGCATAAGGAAAGTCTTCATATGCATTTCAAATATTTTTCCAATTACTTCAATCACATAAATTGCTAGACAAAGTGGTTATATAGTATATTTGCATATAGATATTTGTTTTGTGTATGAAATACCAAATATTGATAAACTGACTAAATAAACTTTTCCTTATAGTTGCATGATTTTCATTATTTTATTGAATAAATGCTATAAAGATATTCTGTTTAGTTTTACACTGTATTAATTATATATTCAGTAAAATAATTTTTAAAGATGACTGATAAGACAATAATGAACAGAAATGACCTTTTACTATCTCCTGTTTTTTAAAAATTGTTTAATTGAAAATTGTTTGGCTTTCTTTAAATAGTAATTATTTTCAAATAAATTCATATTCTCCATGCAACTGATAGCATTTCCTACAAGATTGTCATGTCATATGACCAACAAAATATCTGAAAATAAATCCACAGAAAGTAAATTCAAACTATCATTATTTCTCCATACAGAATAATAGCAATAAATAAAAAGACAATATTCTGTAAATATTATATTTTCTTTCTATGAATATAAACTTATATAAGTCACTAATTTCATCTCTAAGAAAGACATGATTCTTAATTTCATAAGATAAATTGACAAAAATAGTTACACTATACTTTTTTTGTCAAGAAATACTTTATTAATTATAGTATTACAACTCTTACATGAATATAAAGACAGAATTATAATTTCTTAATCAATCTCTTTAATATTTGTAATGTAAATATTCAATATGCTCTTCATCAAATATTCTTTCAAAGCAAAAACAATGAAGTAAATCTATTTTGATGCCTTAGACCTAAAGAAATATATAGTTAGTCACGTTGATTTAGATATATAAAATGTCATGAATTGAAAAAATAAAGATACTTTATTAAGCAAGCAAACTAACTTGTGAATTATAATTTTCACTAGAACTTTCTTAAAATCAACCATTTAAACACTCTATAAAATGTATTTCATATTTTTATTGAACTAAACAAACCATTTTTTCAATCATTAACTAAACTGCTGTTTCTCGTTTATAATCATATCGAGAATTACTATTTGGAATGAGCTAAAATCTTGATTTTAAAAAAATCCATCCAAGAACAAGTTGCGGAAGTCACATATAAAGTCTTATACATTATATATACAGAAAATCAATCAAGCATTAATTTTAAAATATTAATCAAGAGATTGAATGATTATTAGATTATTACCATAAGACATCTATTCATACAATTTCAATTTTTAAAACAAAACACTTGATTATTTATAATGAAATAAGTCTGCATTTCTCAGTTTGAGTCCTTCATAAGCTATTATTAGTTCCATGACCAATTTCAGAGAAATATACTATTTATATTTGCAATTTTGAGAGCATTTTGTGACTAACATTCTAAGACTACAGCTAATAAATTGATAAAATAAGCATAAAACATAAGTAAAAAAAAATTAAAGATTTTATAAAAAATTACATTTAAAAGTATAATTGTTTCTTTATTTTTCCAAACCTCTCTTTGATATACAGTATCATACATTCGTTTTCATTAATAAAGCCAAACACAAAATAGTATATACACATAAAAGCAAATACTTCAAGCCCCAGTCTTAAATAACAGAAAAAAATGGAATTTTATTAATTACTTACACAGTAGGTTGAGCTATGCTAATTCGGTTTGATTATTAAAACAATTTCATTAAGATATTAACTCAGTAGTTACAAATGTCATGATTTCATCTCGCTGAAATATTCAGTATATTCTGTATTTTTGTCAATAATAAGAGTAAACTTACAAGAACAAAATCTAAAAGAATAAGTGAATCTATTCTCTTTTTGACTCATTGTCACTAAAATGTTTCTTCATAGAGTGAGGAAAAGTGATTAATCTTTAAAATAATGTGATGTTCTCTAGTCCAAATGTGTATAAAATCACAACACTGGCAGGATATCTAATTGTGTAACTATTTTAATGGTATGATAAAAATATTTTCACTAATGACAATAATGCATGTAGATACAATTATATTTCTATATACTAATTTTTAAAGGCAATATTTGTCAAAATGTAAAATATCTTGCAGATTCTGGATAACTATTGCCTCTTTAATGATATGTATAAATGTCTATTTATTATTTTTGTTGTTTTATATATATACTGGAATTTTTTGGCCCAATTCTGTAGTGGTTCCATGAGTACAAGTAGTTGGAGAAATTCTAAATTAGTGAAGATAAATTTCAAATAAATGCCTCAAAAATTCACATTCTACTTCCACACTATCTTCAACAAATCAAATAATTAATGATAGCCATTAATATATTTACAAAATCCTTGTCTATTTTGCATTTCCTCCAAAAAACATTTCATGACTTCCTATCCCTTATCTCTCCACTATAACTTTGTCCATCTTCAAACCAGACATATCCTCAACATTTTCTTATCCACATTAATGTTTTTTAAGTGTACTTATTCAAAATCACACATTCCAAAATAATATACTTAACATTTTCCACTCTCTTTATATATGCTCTACATTTTTCATCTTTACCTCACCTTATGTATTAAAGTTATAATCAAAAATAACAAATGAAAATGTAAGTAAGTACTGGAAAACCTTCATTAGATTGCAGTCTTTTGTACAAATACAGTTTACTTTATTCATATCAATTTTTGTCTCAAAAATTTGTGTGAGTGCATATATATATATATTATACCTAAGCCTCTTTTACCGTCGTTCGTAAATTTTATAAAAACATCATTTATATAAATCAATAACAATGTTGTAATTTTTATAATAACGAATCGATCAGAATTTTGTATCTCCCTCTTACACAAAATCCTATCACAGGGCTGTCAGTACTTCGGGTAGAGTAATCAATATCATTGGAAAACATTTGCCAATAACATTTATACTCGTTTACTAGACTACATACTAGCCAATCAAACTTTTTATTTATTTAAAGGAAAAAATCCTATGGGCGCCAGCCGACCTTGTCGACAAGTCTGCTTGACCAATACGGTCTAGTACCCGCTCCCGCTAGCTCAGCTACAATAATCAATAAAATATACTCCGCCTACTTAAAAATCAATTTTAGAATCTTTCTCTGCGCTAATTTTCTCGCTCTCTCTTTTTCTTTTATTTAATTTAAATCTAATTTGAGTAATTACTAAACCATGAAATCTTCATTTACGCTATTACGCTTCGTTTGGTCTTATAATATAATTAACTACACTTTCGTTCAAGTTCAGATAATATTTAATACAATAAAATCTCATATTATAAATACATTTTGAAAATAATTATACGCATACACTTACATTTGAAATCACACTGAAATCTCACATTATAAATACATTTTGAAAATAATTATACGCATACACTTATATTTGAAATTACACTAAAATCTCTGGGTAATGGAGCTAAAGACACTTAGTAGTTATTGTTCGTAATATAAAGTTCAGAGTTTATTATTACGGCTTTTTATTAGTGAATTAGAAATTGAAATAAACATTACCTAGCTTTCTCCCTTATGCACGGTTCCGAGCGTTGCTTCTGATAGTATTTTTTTCGGTCAATTAGCGCTAACTCTTTGCAATCTGTTCCCCCATGTCATTGGGATCCTGTTGGCTCCACGTGGACACTCCGTCTCCTTCTTGTTTTACACGACCATGATCGAAATTTGAACTGTCCGCTGTTGGTATTGCATGGAAGGATTCGGCCGGTTGTTCACACGATGGGTTTAACAATGCAGCATTTTACTTTAGACGTATACTCTCTATCTATGAAAATAATATAATTAATGAATGAATAAGTTAGAAGTAAGTGATTAAGATGATGTATAAAAAGTGATTGAATAGAAAATTCGCCCTTTTTATATTTTACGGTCCTTATCTTGCGGATTCAATCTATAATACGTAACTAATCCTCTGGTGTTTCAGTTATGGTCCGTGCTGACTTTCTGGTGTTCGCATTGGTCATTTAATTTCTTTGTATTCTCTGCTAGAGTTATTTCACTTTCTTTATTTCACTTTCTTTGTTATAGTTATTTTCACTAATTAGCCGTTTAATGGAAATTTCATGTTTGTCATTAGCTCCCATTGTTCACTACATTCCTTTAATTACATACATTTTTTTCTTTTTTATTATGATTATAAGACAAAACGAATTCCACCTTGCTTTTTCTTTTTTTTTTTTCTTAAAGCAATCTTAAATCGAATTTCAATTTAGTTAAATCAAATTTTAATTCTTTAGGTTTTATTTAAATACGATTCAAAATTATATATTATAAAACTATTTATTTTATGCTTTTAACGATAACCTGTCTATGAGAAAAAAAATCCTTTTATTCTTATTTTACCCTACGAGATCTTTTATTTTTATTAATATTTACACAAATCGTATATCAATTTATATATATATATTTTTAAAATTATGTGTACCTCCGAAGAAAGCACACTCCTTCCTGATATATCTCGGTACAATATATATATTATACATTTTTGATATTTACATAGCTTTTGCTTGGATATGTTAGATTATTAGAAAAAAAATTAGTCTGATGAAAATATTTCACAAATAAAAGAAAAAATACAAAAACAAAAAATCCCATGAATGACTTTCAAAAATAAAGTGTTTAAAGAGGAAAATGTTTTGAATTGTATCCTTATTCTCAATGGTGATCTTTGAATGGATTATACCTGAACATATAAATTCAATGTAAGCTGCAATGAAGTGAATTCTATAATGACACAATTTTTGAAACACCAATGACTTTATTAAGAACTAGCTGCATATATCTGAAAATAAATAATATCTATTTAAAATAATATTTTTCATCTATATAAAAAAAATTCTAGTTACTAGTGTAACTAATATTGAGAAAAGCATGAAAGTACAGTAACAACAAATATTTTCAAATGTAGAGCAACAAGGCTAGAATGCCAAGAAGTAAGTAATAATAAAAACAGAAAAAATAAAGCTTCTATAAGAATTAGTTAGTCACAGAATTATAATTATGAATATTTACTGTAATTTCAAAAACCAAAATTAAAGTTCTTAAAATCTCCCAATAACCCCTTATCTACATTACAAATAATATACAGAAAAAATTAAGGCAAACATTTTGCAATCCAGATATTTTAAAAAAGCCATATTAGGTGATTGAAACAATACACTATCATAAGTTTATAACAAAATCAATTCCTGATATAATCAATATTATATATTGTACTTGGTCTTACCATTTTATGCTTTATTTTGTTTATTTAACTTTCTTTTCTTAATCAATATGCAATACCAGATTGCTACGTGATTATATTATTTGCACATTCACATATTCATGTAAATTTCTTCTATCTTTCAATGATATGTACAAGTATTATCAGTTAATGATTTTTTGATATGACGAAATTGCATCCTCATACAAGTAAATCAGTAGCAAAGTATTTTGGAAGATGCAATTATATTTCCTGGTTTATCAAACACCGGATAATATAATATCTTCTATTTTTCTACAATATCATATCAAATGTATATCTAAAAAAAAAAATTGGACAATTTTTATTCATTTTATTTATAGGCGCCAGTGCCAGAAAAAATCCACTGAATACACTGTCCCATAGTTAATTAATTGAGGATTCTTTTTTTGTTTAGGAGATCCCTACCTATGCACATATAATGAACTGATTAAGTGTACTAATATTCATTCATTAAAGAAGTTAAATGGCAAGGATTGCTGAATTTTACCTTCGAAATAATATTTAATAAACAATACAATAATATAAAAAAATACGAATTATTCATTCATACACATCCTTACCAAATATTACTAACATATATGTAGTTGAGAATAAATATAAATAAAATATTACAAATTACAAAATTAATATTTTGTTTTCATATTAATAGTAATAATAAAGTCTGAGTTAATCATGATTATTAAAGTTTTAGTCCATTCATCATGAGTTTATATATCTCAATTAAAAGTTAAATGAATATAAAGTGCCCATATTCATCTTACAGGGAATATTTCTTTTAATATAGTTACATGTGATATATATTTATACTATGGCCATGGATTTTAAGTTTCTTCTATACACTACTTTTATCCATGATTTCTGAATGAAGTATTTCCTAATCAGTTTGCTAGAGTTCTTGGTGTGATATAAGCAAAGTGGCTCAAATCAAGGCATCATCTTGGCAGTAAGATAAAAAGAAGGTATCAATGACAGTTTCTGGAGGCTTAGCAATGCATGTGGTTGGCGTTTTTCCCAATGTTAAAGGTAGCCACATGGTAAATCATTCTATATCACTCCAAATCTTTTTCTAAGCAATTTGCCATTAGACAATCAATGCAACAACTCCAATAACAGCAAACATCAATGTAGCAAATGTTGCTTTATATAATTCAGTAGTACAGCAACCATAGGAAAGAGCGAGAAAGAAATTTTCTCAAAGTTGCCTGTTATACCCTATGGCCAGTCTTCCGTACATCTATGTTATCATACCTTTTCTTTCTTCTCTCTTCAGGAATTTAATCCCCCACAAAACTTATTTTCTTATAATGTATTTCAAAATTAATAATAAGCTAAATACATAATTTTCTTTTTTTTAAATATAGCACTCATTTTTGGCTGTAAAATAATATACTATCTACAATTAAAAAAAATGGGTACTTTATTAAAAAAAAACTTTGTTTGCTTACAATTTATTTTTTATACTAATATTTCTAATTTTTTGTTTATTAAGTTTCTAATTACACTAATCCTCTAATTACCATTGCTATTGATCATTATGATCAGCCATCTTTAATTAGCAAGAGAAGAGATATAACATGTTCCTCCTCTAATTATAGGTAATTATATTGCTTACACAGTATTTTTTCTTAACTTTTTTAAATATACATGTACATTATTCTGTGTGTGGTTATAAAAATACTTTATTTATTAATGAAACATAATTTTTACTGATATATATATATATATCTTTTGCCAGCATACCTCTTTTCCCTTCACCTAATGCTAAATACTCATACCAAATTAACAGAACAATATATTAATATTATAAACAGTGAGGATTGCGAATTTTTCTACAAGCTTTATGATAAATGATTAGCCAGAACCAGCACTTAAAATATCTCTGTCAGGAACCCCTCCCCAAACCTCTGACCTTGGTTTCATGCTTTGGCACTCCTCAGAGAGGGGTCAGGGTAGGTTCAGACACTAGATCTAAAAATACCAACCCAAAGCCAAGCACTTACCTAAAGGTTATCTATTGAGTGGAAAATCTGAAATTTTCAGACATCTACATGTCTTCAAACCCAGCTATCCAACTCAAATAGCTATATGGGGCTGATATATCTTCAGCCATACCATATATAAAATTGCATAAGACTTTTGGCAGAGACTATAAATAGTCAAAATAAGATTCATAGATCACATGACCCTATTTGAATATATTAAAAAAATACTAAACATAAAATAAATTGCCAAAATATAAGATATTTCAAATTATTTAGATATTTAGGATATCTTTAAACATGAAAAAAATTTCATACCAGCAGGATTTAGCTATATATTGCTGCAAATACAACAAATGCTGTACATAATAATTCTCAATATAACAATGAACCAGACTGAGAATAGATTAAAAATTTCTGTAACTTTATTATTAAATCAAATATGTAAGCAGCAAGGAGTTTGCTATTAATTTGAAAATGATTCTTTGATTTTTTTTTTTTTTTTTTTTTGATGCATTAAAGAAAATGAGAACAAATTTGTAACATCCACTCCATAAGATCCTTCATTGCAGTGTTAGTATTATTGATTATTTATATGATAAATGAACATGGGCTATTCAGTAAGATACATAAGTTACCATGGTGAATTTATTGGTTTTATCTTTGGCATTTCTTCTCTGAATTGAAATATTAGTTGAAATGTTATGAAAACAGGATGAATGGGGGTATAAATGGTTTTTTTAACATATTTATAATGATGACAAAGTAAATTATAGCCCTTAGACCCAAGAGGCTATAAAATCCTTCTTCCATGGCAACAGTTGGCAGAAAAAAATGAAAAGTGCTAAGTTGACTATAAACCTAGGCCAAAATTTAGTGATGATCTTTAATTTAGGTACATAGAACTGCAGGTCATTTGCATGAATTGGATAATGTCTAATTGTAAATACGACATTGCAGAACTTTGTAAAATCAGATGGTGAAGAAAATGTTGATTTAAAATATTAAAATGTACTTTAAGGCATAAATATTGAAACAATAATGGGAGTTATCGTACATAAAAAATGGGAAAATAACATTATCGAGATTGATAATATATTAAATACAGTGGGCAGATTAGTTATTTAACTTAATGGAGAATACCAAATGCAAGTAATTCCAGTTTTCATGTCAATAAGTTATTGTGATGACAATGTAGAAGATTTATATATACACAAAATACTTTTCACTCAACCAAACATTTTAATATTGTCATGGAAAAGAAAATGGTAATGTTTCCTGAAAGTGCTGAGAATAAATTTGATTATAATGACAGGAATGAGAGAAGATACAGACTTGTGGAGTTGACAGAAAAACCATGCATTATGAATTCTTTAAGAAAAATGATCATGAAAGCATCCAAGTTAAGATATAGCAAAAATGGATCATATTGTGATCGACAGAAAATACATATTTCAATATTGTGATGTTCTTAATAGATTTAACACGGGAAATGATTATCGATAAGATAGATATATTTGGCAATACAGAGTTAGACCAATGAAAACTATTAAAAACAGAAAGTTGATATTCCTAATCTCTGTAAATCCCCAATGAATTTAAATTAGAAATCATTTCAAAATATTATCAGATTTAAATAATAGTTCAGGTTAAACTGAAATCAATAAAGATAACAAATACTCTATTAAGAACTGCAAGACGAATAGCTGGTATAAAAAATAGCAGCATTTTACCAATAAATATTTTATTGCAATAAGACTGAATGATAAAATAATCTAATATAAATGCTTTTAAAAATAAACTCTTAAAAATACTGAATATCTAGAATTTTATAAAATGGTACGAAAAAAGAGTTAATACTGATAAAAAAATATGTAATTATGAATTAGCAAAAAAGGTTATAGATTGAGACAAAATCCAAAAAGTGTAAAGGAACACTGAATCATGGAAAGAAAAATGTTTCAGCAGCTAGAATAAAAGAATTATTATTATAAAAAGTAATATCACAAGGAAATGTACAGAAGAGTTTCATAGAGATGTGCATAATAAGAATAAAAACAATAGAACTATATCCTACATTCTTTGACCTATCAAATGCTTTAAATGATATGCAACTAAATTTCTTAAGTAAAACCTACAAAAAATATATATATAATTATTTTTAGTATTTTAAAAGAAATGAAAAAATAGAATTTTTTTTTGACAAAATTAGATTTAAATATCTAAATAAAAATATACTAAATGACGAAAAAAATGTAATAGAAATATTACTATGAAAGAAAGATGATAAAGAAGATATTAGAAATTACAAGTCTACCAGTCTTTTGTCACTTAAATACAAAATCTTTCCTAAGATAATTACAATTAATCAAAAGTGAACTTTGGATTTTAACCAACCAGAAAAAAATTTTAAAAAGCATTTTAGTGCCGCAGAAAAGAATCAAAAAATATGAGTTGCCACTATGCTTTTGATATACAGATAATAAAAATGCATTTCATTCTATAAGCATTTTACTATCTCTTTTAAAACTTTGTATTATCAAAATGTGAACCCAAAATATTGTCATATTCTGAAGAATGTTTATCAAAATGCAACAACACTGATTTGATTATATGGTAATATTAAAATATTAACACTACAACAGGGTGATTCCACATTTTCAAAGGTTTTTAGAGCAGCTATTCAAGAAGTATTTTGTGGATTAAAATAAAAAGTTAAGAAAGTAAAAATAAGTGGAAATTATTTATCTCGATTTTGAATATAAATAATGTGATTGATTTTGCAAATAATATTGGTTCACATTTTTAGGAAATGTTACAGATGAAAGTAGCAAAATAAACATAGATAAATACTAAAAAAAAAAAACTAATGAAATGGATTCTCTGAAAAGAAAATAAAGATTGATAATCATAAATTAAAAATGTTATTAGTTATAAACACCTTGTGTTTCAAAGAAAGGTTTTTAATATATGAGTCTTATCATGTCTTATCTATGGATCTGACACTTAAAAGAAAAGCAATACAGAAAATTCAGACTTCATCAAACTATGGAGTTGTTAGAAATAACAAGACAAGATTGAAAACAGAACAGTTATCACTGATGCTATTCAAAGAATTAAAAGACTGAAATGGATGGATGAAATATGATAGTTTATTAAAAAAGAAGCTATGGATAAAAAAAACTGGATTAAACTTGGAAAGATTATCTTATAGTAAATTGATAGTGTTTGAAAAATGAAAACAAATAAAACTAAAATAAATCTGGAATATCAACATTGTATTTGGAACAAAGACAGATAGATATGTGTGCACTGATATAAAGACAAAAAAAATGTGCAATTAACAAACCATTTTTCATAATGTTGACTAAAATAGTGTTCAATAGAATGCATTAAGAATCATTCCCACTTAAAAGTACAATGCTGTATTTCCGTTTTTGGCTTTTTTGAGTATAATGGTTGTCATTGACAACGGTGCTCATTATCAAAAATACATTAAGATTACATTTAATTTACTATCACAGAATTTTAAAAAATTATTTTCAGACAAGTGTTTCAAAAGAATGCCCTTTCAAATTGCCTATGGAGTTTTTCTTCAATTATTTAATTTTAAAGGGATTGTTAATTTTTTTCATAATATAGCAATATAATAAATGGGTAAAAATTGAGGTAAAGTGTTTTTAAGACTTATCGGTGCTCAATAAATTTCAAATAATGCCAATAACTGTTTACCTAAATACAAAGATATTTGTATACACAAGGTTTTTTCATAAAAAAAACATACTACATAACATTATCCTGTGTGATTTGAACTTTAACACAAATATAATTGGATTGGTGGCAAGTAAACAAAAAAAGGCGTTAATTTGACAAGACAGTTACTGATCTTCAAGACAGATGAACTTCCTGTGAGAACTGACAAATTTCTTCAGCATTTGGCAAGGTAAAAAATGAAACTAGTTAAAGCAATTTGAAGATTTAGCACAATTCAACTTTAAAATGAATAGTAATTGTTTATTTAAATATCATTTTTTAATTAAATAACCAAAACAGTAATTGATGTATATATATATATCTCAGTAAACATAAGTATACATTATAAGCGCCTAAAGTTATGGCACATATTTCATGCAGTTGTAAAGACAATTACCACTGCATGTTAATGGTAAAAATCAGGTATTAATCAAAGGCACAAGATTAAAAACTATTGTTTAGGAAAAACTTTTAAAAAAAAGCAGCAAGTGAAATTATTTTGGCATTATTCATTCGTTGTTAGCAATTAATCCTTATTATGACAGTATTTTATATTTAAAATAACTGAATGGAAATTTTCACAGAAAATCGATTCTATATACAGTAATTTTTTTTTTTTTTTTTTCGGAGACAATTTTAGACTGCATCTTCTTTACGATATTGTAAATAAAATGTAATGTTTATGCATAATCTTTATTTAAAATGACATATTTATTTTGCGATTTATGTGCTATTATTAGTTAGTAAGGTATTTATTTATATAGCGCTACATTAATAAATTACAATTGTAAATTAGCGATCAGGCTAATGAACATGCGCTTTATAGATTTACGTATAGTTTAAAATCGCTAATTTACAATTATTATTAGTTAGTTATTCCAGATCTCGAAATTGCACAAATATTTCTATTTCTTCCAGTTTCTTATACTTCCAATTTTACTTTTTTGCCCAAAGTAATTTTATTTCAAATTTATAGGTGCGGTCATAGGTTAATTATAAAATTTAAATGTTTATTCAGAAAAAGCAATAAAGTTTACTCAATTATTCATTCTCTTATGCAGTGTTAACTTAGTATTTTATTTTCCAACATAAACGCAATAAATATTATATGAGTAATATATATATATATAAGTATAGCTTTAAAACAATATTACCTTCACACTTTTTTTTTACGTGTAAAATGGCGATTCCTCTTTACATCTCTATTTTTTTTTTTTTTTTTGCACTGCCATCTATTGGGATTGTAAAATTTTCAAACAAATGAAATTAATGTGGCTATTGTTTTTTAAGTGTATTATTATAGTTAGCCTTGGATTGGCGTGGTTGAATATTAAACCATATTTTTATCAAATGATCATAATCAATTACCACTGATCTTTTCGGCTGCTTACATACTGGGATGACTAATCGATAAATTGAAGATTCTTTAGATTTGAAAAGTATTATAACTTATACATTCAAGGTGTAATCTAAAACATCTTATTATTTTCCATTAGCAGGTTTTTATTCTCGATCTTTTAGTATTATTTGACTTTTTCAATGTCTTATTTAGTTTTGAAAAAATGAAAGGGCGATGGTGGAGTGGCAGAGAGGAGAAAATACGATCAATTGTAAGTTTTCAAGTTGATTAGGATTTCTCTTAATAAACCTAATATTGATTTTTCCAACTAATGAAACAACCTCTTATTTATAATAGGAAGATTTGTTTGGATTTTTTAGTTTTATTTGTATTTGCAATTTTTTATTTCCTATTTAAAAAGTGAGGGGGGGGGTAAATCAATTGTATATGTTGTTGACTTTTTTGAAAATAATAATTATCAATTAAATTTAATACAAATAGAACAAAAATCCTAATAAAAGTGTACGGCTGGCTTTCAAAAAACAACAACAAATTTAGAGAAGCTTGACGTGAAACTGGGCTGTCTGTGCATGTAAAATATATTTGAATCACTAAACATCACATGATCACCCTCTCTTATACTAGCACATAATTGTTATTAAATAAGGCAAAACTCTCCATACAGTAGTGCCATCCTGTGCCAACCAGAGTAATCAGCCGTTGCCAGAAGGCTCCTCACTGATGAAGGCCAGAAGCCAGAAACTAGTCTGGGGATATTGGATGAGATAGGGATTTTATGCACAAGCCTTGTAGCATCCATTGATTACTCTGGTTGGCACAGGGTGGCACTACTGTATGGAGACTTTGCATTGTTTAAAATATATTTACATTAAATATTTGAATATAAATATGAGTTTAGATGTAATTATGGGGGATTTGAACACAGGCTTTCAAGCTCCCTTCACTTATCCATTCTATCTTATACAACCCGATAATCATGACCACACACATGTGAAAAAGATTAATGAACACCATTATATAAATTGCATGCTGAATCAGCACTCATCATTTGATCCAGATCATCATCTCCCCTCATATATAATCAGTGCTCAGTTTATATGATGATAGAAAATCTTCAAACATTAATGGACAGGCTTCAATCTACTCCACCCACCAACTTTTCAACTATCCATACCATTGAAAATCTGATGATGGAATGCCCAAAACCTTTGTTGATGCCAATATTGTTGACATGCCCATGTTGTCTCTAAGTTACTCTGACCATATAGGACCTTATCCATTTAAATACACAGAAGAGCCAAAGGTCAAAGACACAGGCTGAATCTGTAATATTTGAATACTAGAATAAATTATATACATAGAGTTTAGAAGTAATTATAAAAGATTTGAATACAAATTTTCAAGCTACCTTCAATTATCCATTCTATCTTACACAATTGATACACATGACAACACACATATAAAAAAGATAAATGATCTCCAATGTACATGCTTTATCTGAATCAGAACTCATCCAGTTGGTCCAGATCATCATCTCCCATACATTTATACAATCATTGTACACTTTAAATTAAAATGGCAAATTTTAATAGACAGATTTCAATCTACTCCACCTTCCAACTTTTCAACCATCCATACTGTTGAAAATCTGATCTGGACCAAGTGATGAAAGCTGGTTCAGCATGAGATATGTATATTGTTCGTGAATCTTTTCTAATGTGTGTGGTCCTGTGTAATGATTGTATAATATAGAATAGATAGTTGAAGGGAATTTGAAAAACTATATTCATATCACCTATAATTACATTTAAACTCCAAGTATATAAATTATACTTGAAGTCAAATATTACAGATTCAGCTTGTATCCTGCCCATCGTTCTGTATATTTAAATGCACAAGGTCCTATACATGAGAGGTCAAAGTGACTTGAAAGTCAACATGGCATGACAATAATATTGACATCAATAAGGGATTTGGGCATTCCATTATCAAATTTTCAATGGTATAAATGGCTGAAAAGTTGCGAATGGAGTAGATTGAAACCTGTCCATTAAAGTTTGAAGATTTGCTATGTATAAACTGAACACTGATTATATATGTGTTTGGAAGATAATGATCTGAATCAACTGATGAGTAGGGGTTCAGCACAAAATGTATATTGGAGATCATTTATTTTTTAAATTTTACAGTTATTCTGGAACATAGATTAATAGAGGATTAAGAAATTTATGAAGTTATTTTTATATTTGTTGAACATCTTTTCTTTGTTATGGGGATTTGAGATAAATTTATCTTTAGATAATTGTTAAAAAGTTTATAATTTAAAAGACATACCGAATATACATGCCATATGTTCATATTTATAAATCTATTTCTAATTACAAAAATATATGCTCTTACCCACTTCAAAGTCTCATTAAATTATATATAAAAATCCAATTGTATAACACTGACTAGAATAAATATACACACAAGTGTCTACTCATGCATTAATAAAACAATGTAGTACAATTGTCATTTATTACTAGTTAATTAATAATGCATCAATCATTCTTATTCTGATTATTGCTAAGCAATTTTAAATAATTGACTTATTTATACTAGATTGTTTATAAATGTGTGAACAAAATAATTTTTTGTGTGGTATGTGTGAAAATTTAATTTTAATAATAAGTTGCAGCAACTCAAAAATGAGTATGATTCTTCCAATTTGAAAAAAAAAACAAAAGAAAAAAAAGAGAGAAAAAGTGGTCTACAAATCAGTTTTGTGATAACTATAAAAACCAATCTGTGAACCACAAATTCATCCACATAGAACACAAGTTTTTACTTATGGATCTGGACTTGTACACTTAAATAGAAGAGAACTACAAAGACTTCAGACCAATCAATGAAATAAGGAGAGATGCATGTTAGGAGTAACCATGAAAGATTGGAAATGAAGTACCATGGGTAAGAGAATAAATAGATATTACTATTATCAGTGAAAAAATTGAAAGACTGAAATGAAGTTAGGCTGAACATGTTGAAAGAACTGAAAGTAAATGGACAGTTAAAATCTTAAGTTCCATTCCAAAAGATTGTAAAAGACCAAAAAATGACTATGTTAGATGGATAGATGAAATAAGGAAGTGTTCTGGAATGATGTTGAGAAGAGAGGTGAAAGATCAGAGATAAATTGAACTTGGAATAACTTTCATCCTGCACTAGTTCAATAGTGATTGAAAATGTTGATGGTAGAACTTACTGGCTCATTTTTCTATTTATATTTTATCATCAGAAAATTTCTTTCTGAAATACTTCAATACCATGTCTAATTGTAGTTCCCCACTTGCATTCCATTTTCTGCCATATCTTCTCAATAAAAACAATTAACACTGCAATTTTTAGTGTATCTTTGAGATAGTCTTTATCATATAGATGGAGTCAACCTGTCTTATGAAAGAAATTCTCAAGTTCACCATAAAACATCCTTTGAGAAACTTTTGTCCATAAAAATTTTTGAAACAAACAAAAACATCTGAAAAAGAAAAATGACTGCCAATATTAATTTCATGCAGAATCATGCCACAATCAAAATTGTCACAAGTTGATTTACAAATGTTAAATTTTGTATACTCACAACTTTGACAACATCCACCTTATGTAAATACATCCATATGTAAGAAATTATGATCTCACTCAATTGAGTGAATACTTTAATTATATCTAAAAAACATTATACATGCAAAAAATGTTTATACCTGAACAAGGAACAATATAATAATCTAAGATGTGATATGTTGGACTATTTCCATCATTTATGAGTGAATGTTGAATGTACAGAAAATTTTAAACTTTATTTAAACTTTCCAAATACAAACAACTTGTTAGTAATAACACAGAAATAGACAATACAGGTTAGTAATTACCCAATGTTTCGAGTAGTATTATTTTCCACTCTTTTTTAGGTGTTGCTGGCCTATATGCACAGTGAGAATATTTGCTTAGAAGTTGAACTTACACCTTTAGATTCTTGAATATCAAATTTTAAGGCAAACGCTCTACCAACTGAACTATTCTGTCAAAGGAAACATATAGTAGAAATTTGATATATTTATATATGAGGGTTGGTTCAAATTTTCCAGAGTCCTTCAATTTTTTTTTTAACAAGTCTAATTATTTTTTATTTTCTTTTATTTTTTCCTAAGAGCAAGATTAATTAAAGGCTTCAATACATTGTGTATTGCCACACTGGGTTGACTTGTAGGATTATTTGCCATTGTCATATGAGCAGCTTCTTTGAATTTTCTTCTATGCATTTTTTTTCTTTATCCAATATCTTTGTATTTTCCCACTTAAGCTTATGGTTATTAGAACATACATGATCTGCTATGATAGACACATCTTATTTTCTTTTTTAACCATTATTTTGTGCTCCTTCAATCACTGCTCAATAGGGTGACAGGTTTCACCAATGTATTTCCTTCCACATTCACATGGTATTTCATAGATGCAGTTTTTGTTCTTCAGCATATCCTGTTTAGGCTTAGTAGAAGTAAACATTCCTCGAAGTGTGGTATGGCTTTGGAAAGCAGTTCTAATTTTATACTGACTGCAGATTTTCTTTAATTTGTCTGCCATTCCTGGTATGTATGGATGCACTACCATACCAATAACTGTTTTCTCTTTTGTTGTCTATTGAAGGTTTTTCTGATGACTGCTGATGGATAACCATTCTTCATAAGCATTTGTTCTATGTGAATCTTTTCTTTTTCCAAATCACTGGTTTCTGAACAAACCTCCTTCACTCTGTTCCATAGTAATATTACAATTCCTTGTTTAGTACTTCTTGTATGATTGGATGTATATGGCAAGTACATAAAACAGATTTGAACTTTTAGAATTAGTGCTATTATTTTAAATTAAAATGAAAACATTTCTGAAAAAACAGATTTCTACTCTGTGTTTTGGCAATCACACTATAATATAATTTTTCTCCTAAATTTGCAAGCATTCATTGTAATTGAAATAACAAAATTTTTAAAAGAAACTAAACTGATCTCCCCAAGAAAAGAAGGGGGGATTTAAAAGAGAGAGTGAACATTCTTGAAAATTTAAAAAGTTATTGGCATATTATTTAAAATACAACATATAAAATATAATAATCAAAACATGAAATATTGTTGCCACATGAAAGTGAAATAAAAAATTAGAAGTATTTACTAGAGGCTCAATGATAGGAGAAAGATTAAGAGTGCTTATAGAGAGTTGAACATATTTTAATAGATCAAGTAAAAGTTTTCAAATTATATTAGTTGATACAGTATTGCTGGTCTCAAGACCAGCTAAATGGATTTCACTACATTTAAAGGAATGGTTAGACAAGAAATACAGTTTAAAATTGAGATTATAAATGTAAATTTACAAGTTGTATCAGCAACATGGATTTGTTACCTTGTTCATTATTGATGGTGATTCTTGGATGATTTGAAAAGTCCCTCAGAGACTAGATCTAGTTTTATTCAGGTTGTCCAGGCAGATAGCACTTTCATTATTTAGTATAAAGGTACATAGCAATAGTTCATGAATATCTGGATCCTGGGTGGTGATGTCAGAAAAGATAGCATTGTGGAACAGCAAGAAATATAAAATTTTTATCTACTTGATACATTGAATCAAAGGTTCAATAAGCATACATTTTGCTTGCCATTAATCTTCTCAAATTATTTGCTCTCCTAGGGTGTTCAAATCCAACACTATTTATATGATTTTTAAGTTATTCTGGAATAGTTTTACCTAATTGACCTGAAGCATTTTATACACTTTATTGATCTGGAAATTGCAGACTGGATGTACACCTTCGTGCTTGCAAGTTTTTAAAACAATGCAATCCTGCTAAGAATTTCTCAAACGATTGTTTTAAAATATAATCTTAGATTTTACAACAAATTTGAAGTGGATAAAATTTCCACTAATGGATTTTACATTACTTTTATAAAATTATAAAATTTTAATTTGGACTAATGGATTTCCGGTTAATTGACTTAATTGTATTTGAGAATATTCAGCAGGATTGTATCAGTCTTTTCTGACTATCATTACTAAAATCAATAATAAAATTTTATATAATTTTAAAAATACAAATTATTATATATTCTGAGATTATAAACACTTTACAAATGATCTCCCCTCACTTATAATATATATGTATCCATTATGCACATATATAAATTAAAATAACATAAAATATTTATTCATGTAAGATATTTAAATTAATATATTAGTAAATATCTACATCAATGATCATTTTAATAATTAAACAAAAATGCATTAATAAATGTATATATTGTAATGATCACCACAGGTCTCATTCTTATCCTTACAAAAACATCCATTGAACACAGAACATAAACATAAAAAAATTAAACATTTGTGAAGGTAATAAAGCATGTGTGTAGATATACACATGTATGTGTTAATTTATAAAATTAATACATCCATCGAACAGTTCAAGTTTATTAGGTATAATATAGGTTTGAATAAAATTATATTCGTATTTTACAAACTGGAAATGCTTGAAACAAAAATAATAAAGGAATTAATAGAAATTTGTTACTAATTTTCATTTTATTAATGTTTTTAAATAACAATACTTGACTAAACGATATTGTTTAAACAATTGAGAAGATTTTGTAAAAAAAAAAAAAAACAATTTTATAATCTAGTGTTGTGAAATGAAGAGGGAAAGAAAACCTAATAGAACGTGCTTGACAACAACCATAACAACAATTGTTTTTGATGGCTGGAAAAATTAAAAACAAGTACAGAAAAAAAGGTAAAAGCCTGAAATCCAGGCAAAGCCACTTGGAGCGTTGATGCTAGACAAAATCAATGAAATATAACGTTACTGGGCACCGCAACTTTTTCTTTTTTTAGACAAAGTTTTTTTTTTTCTAATATTGATTAAACAAATAATTTTTATTTCATTTAGAACATGATTTCTTTATTATTAAATAAATTTTGATATTCATTTTCGTTACTTTTTGTGGGTTTTTTGGAACCTGACTGACATTTTTTCAACAAATTTTACTAATAGTATTTTTTCTTTTTATCATTTGAAAAATTCGGACCATTTCACAACATCAAAAAATTTGTTTGAATCCCACTGCCGAAAAAATAGAATACAATTATTTGCGACTTGTTTAGAACTTAATTCTACCTTTTTTTTTTGGCTTGATTAAATGGTTTTTCTTATTATTATTAATTTTACTTTTTTTAAAAAAACACAACTTGTTTTCACTTTGATTTAGATTATGTTTGAATTAGCCTTTGGGGGTGGGGGCTACTGCAAGAAACAGCTTTTTGAGCAGGGGATGGGGGGGATTTGTACTGTTATTATTAACAAAAAGTCAACAAAAATAGTCAATTATTTTAACAGCGCTGAAAAAAAAGAATCAACTTTGGGACTTGTTTCGAATTTTGATTTCTTTTTGGTTGATGTAATTGTTTTTCTTAATATTAAATCAAAATTTACTTTTGTGTTTTTGCCGATTAAAAAATTGTTTTCAAACACCCATCCCCACACACTCGGAAAAAGAATTGTAACCAAAAAGTCAAGAATTTAACTTTTTTCTTTTTTTTAAATAACTTTTTACTTTGATTTCTATTTCGTTCGAATTACCTTTTTTTTTTTTAGCCTTCTACAATAAACTGCTTGTGTGTGTGGGGGGGGGTATTTTGTAATTTGTTATTCTTAACAAAAAGTCAACCATAAGTCGTCATTTATTTTAACCCCGCTGCAAAAAATTGAATCCAAATACTTGTCAATTTCTAATGAAATAAAAAACAATAAAAAAGGACACAAACTTTGGACTTTTTACAATTATTTATTCGATTTTATTGCTGTAATAAAAAGTGGACATTACGTGTGCCTGACAAAAAAAAAACACAATCTCACACACTTTCTGTACTCGGCAATTCTGAAGAAAAGTTTCAAAATTGCACTTTCGTCTCAGACCTTTTAGTGGTCTTGAATATTTTCCCCCATGCTGAAATGTGACTTAGCGCGTGAGCTTTTACGAAGCCTGTTCGAACATACACTTTGCCAATTTTTTACATATTAACCCTTTTTCGGAAAGGGTGGGGACCATATGACAATTATTAATAATTAACAACATTTTTTAAATCAAAATGACATTACTGTATTATGGAGATTTGAAAAAGTCATAACACCTTAAAATTTAAACACCCTCAAGCGATACGATAATCAGCTATGAATAGAACGAATATGCATAAATAGCTCCGAAGCACAAAACAGGCCGTAATATTTTTGTGCAATGTCATGTAAAGTGGACTAGCTCTAATGGGTTAATACTAATACGTAAATGTTGTATTAACCTGTAAGGCCGTGGCTGCCATAAATGGCATTTTTATGTGTTTTGACACATAAACAATGTCCCAAGCGGATGTGCCCGGATTTCAGGGTTTTACCGAAAAAAATATATAAAAGTTTTTCTTTTTTTTATTCTTTAATGACAACAGATCAAATAATTTGAAAATTATATATATTGTTTTGATAAAGGCATTTTTCAGCATTTAAAAAAAAAACTAACACACAAGGAAATCTACAACTACAGTATGTTATTTAATTTTATATATATATAAATTTAAAATGCAAGATTATCTTTATGCTTTCATTGGAATTGGACTTTTATACAAACTATGTACATTAAAAAACAAAAATCATAGTCATTTGATTGAAACTTAATAAGCATCAAGACTTTGTTATAAGATATGTGAAGAGATCTATTCAAGTAATCGAGCATTTGGTAATTATAAAAAAATATTGAAACTTTTGTTTTAATAATGGTTAATATCAAAGATCAATTTAAATAGTATTTTATTATATAACTATAATGTGCCAACCATTGTTGAAAGAAAATAATTTTAGATATATATATACACACAAGTGTAAAGAATTATGCAGGTGTGCTAAACAATCGTTGTGAAGGATCAAGGCACCTCAAATATGTTTGAAGATGATGTATACTATATACATGTGTAAGTTTCCACCATCACCTATATATATGTGATAGCTACTAGATGTTATGTTGAAGGGTTCTAGATCAACTGTGAAAGTTGCTAAACCAGATGCTATCCAAACTACCTGTTCAGTTTGTGAGAGATGAGTAAATTGTTAAAGGGACTACTCTGGAAAATAAAGCAAGCATAAAAGATGCTGAAAATTCCCAATCTACAATGAATTTTACCATCTGACAGAATATACTCCTGTTACCCAAGATGTCTACAGAATCATCCATAAATTCATGTTGACATGTTATTGTTTGTTTGTTTGTTGTTATTAACATGTTAATTTTGTAAATTTTGTAAGGTTTTCTCTCCTCTATTCTTTTACTTCCATATTTGAATTTTGAGAGGGAAGTGCAAAGAAATTTAACATTATGCATTTTTTGGTGTAAACGAATTAAATTACAATTAATGTATTGTTGAAATAAAAGGTATAAATGGTAGTTCTTTTGAAAGAAAAGAGGGACTGAATTATAAAAAAACTGAACATACAAGGAGGTAAGACTTACTCTTTTGACAGATTATAGACACAACATTCTTATAAATAGAGTTAATTGTCAATAAAACTTTATTAACCATTTGTTAATAAGTTCCTTACTAACCATTACCTATAAGTGCATGTGGTTAATTTTAATAAAATTGATGGCAACAATTTACATGGTATAATGGTTATGTCATATTTATTTCAAATTTAAAGACCAATGTCATTTTTTAGATGGTATTACTGTTTGTAAATCATTATTTTAAGATGATGGCATGAAAGGCAGATGTGGTGGATGATATTTTGATTTTATTATTTTGATGAGATCATGTGGAAGTGTTATAATTTATAGTTATTGTGTTTTTAAGTTCATGTTTTGTCCACTATAATATTTTACATTGAATTATAATAAATTTGTTAATTTAATTTTATCTTACATTAAGGGTTGTATATGATTTATTGATAACACATCACTAACTTTACATATCTCTATTTTATAAGGGAACATACATACAACATGAACTTAATAACTGTCCATATGAACCAAAATGCTGAGTCAGTGCTCACATTGGCTAGACATCTTATCATAACTCATACCTGAAGAGAGTAGCTGATCATATAATGATTGGTTTTAATTCTGAGAATTTAACAGAGTGAAGTAGAGAGTGAGTGGATCCTATGAATGTTACCAAATGAAAGGGATAGAATGATAGTTAAGATCTACTTTGACTGTAATGTTGCTGGATCTTTCCAATCCTTCATGGATGACCAGTTTCTTGTCACGGTGTTTATAGTGGTGTGAAGAGGTAAATAATAGGAGGCTGGTCATCTGTACATTACATTTTTGGCATGCAATGTGAGACATGAACAAGTATTTAGCCCATATGTATTATTTGTAAAGGAAATCTAGCCATTAGACAAATGTGAGCAATTAGAGAATTAACATCAATGTTATAGGCTGTGAAGTAGTGATATAATATGTATTGCACCGGTCGTTTTTGTCTGTTCATATAACAAGATATAGCATTTAGGCAAAAGTACCTAGAGTCTAATCATGTGCAAGATACATAAGTCAGAAACACTCATTAACTCTGCCTTATTTTCCAAATCTACCAACTTATGAGCAACAATCACGATGATACCGATTTAATTTATCTCTTTCCACCAGCATCGCAAAGCAGAGACACAAAAAGACTCTAATTTAAACTTATATAATGGAATATTTTAGTATAAAATATGTTTGACCCATTTAAAGGTTGTGACCTTTCACATTAATTATATATAGAGAGGATTAGAAGAAGATCATCTAGATAGCATGAGCATAGTTTAATCACTAAAATATTAATATTTTAAGTAAAGGAAACAATGATTCTGCAAGTTTATGATATATATAAGATTTATTAATTTAAAGAAGTATGCATAAATAAATGGTTTATTATTTCATTAATCATCATTGGCCTCTTTAGATACACATAATTTGATTTATATCTACACAGTAACAAGTAAATTGTATGAAATTTGTTTATAACTTAGAAAATGACAAGTTTGATTAATTATTTTATTTTATGGCAGCTAGCTCATATGCCAATAATAAATACACTGACGAATATAGTTGAATATAGTTAATTTAGCACTATGAGTAAATATCTGAGATATAGCAATCCACCCCGAGAAAGCACAAAATATAGCACTTGGCTGAATATTTAGAATGATTTAATTTATTACAAAAATATAGTTTTATGACAAAAATACATTTTTACAAGAATAAATAACTACTCTCAGTTTATACTGAGTGAGAAACATGTGTGGGATAGCTTGTTAACATGTATATAATGGTGTCGCAAAAAGAGACATATTAAATATTTATAAATAAAAAAATCTGCTTAGTAAAGTCCTAACATTACGGCTTATGGATATTCATAGGTTTTATCTGGAAATAGAACAAAAAGTGGTGCAATTATGTGATCCAGCTGCAGATCCTAAAAAGGTGCTAAAATTTATTGAAAAAAAGACCGATTTATGTTTGCAAACTTTGGCAGAATTGGTTCACGAAATGAAGAACATTCAGCTGTGCATTTAATGGGCTAGGCTTTTTCCCAGAGCCCCATATAAATTAAAGCCAGCTTAAGTGACTAAATAAGTCCCCATGGGGGTTAAGAGCCTGGTTCTTGGACTTGGAGGTACAAGACAGGGTTCAGCTTTCCGATTCACCCGGGTAGAGAAACACAAATTACATAAATGAACAATGAGGCCTATATGCATGCAATGCTTGGGATCACATATAAAATTCAAAAGAATACTTAATTAATTACTACCTATTCATTATAGAACATCCTGTGTAATAGTATGATTTAATTACTAAACAGTAATGGATCATTTAAACTTATTATTAAAATACATAATTCATTGGAATAAAGACTCCCCTCCATCATTACTTTAATTTATATACATATTCCCCACAATGTTAACGACTATGAAAATTCAGTTATAAGTGCTTTATATTATAAGAAACATAATTAAATCTATATAATTTCAAAATAACAGATTTGATTTCACAAAGTTTTTAAAGTTAGCACTTATTATTTAAATAAAATAAAAAAAAACATTTCTTAGAAAAACAGATTTCTACTACTTTTCTACAATGACATAAGATAATTCATTTGTTTCTCCAAATTTGCAAGCGTTCGCTAAGATAATATAACAAGACTTGTTTTACTTAAAATTAATCTAGTCACCCCATAAAATAGAGAGGGGGGAAATAAAAAAAAAACCTACATACTGATGAATTTGAGGAGTTATTGGTATATTTAAAGATATAAATATATAAAACACAATAATAAAAGTTAAAAAATATTATTTCCACATAAAGGTGAAAGAAAATATTACACTTATTGAATAGAGTCTCAATAATAAAAGAAAATTAAAGTAAGTTATATAGTTATGTACATGATAATTGCACATAAGTAATTAAAAATTATTTAATGAAATAATTAATTTCTGGCCGAAGGATCAGCTAAGAGAATAATATTATTTAAATGACAGACAGGGTTATCAGAAATATTTGCAGAAGGCTGAATTTAAGAATTTAAACATTGAGTAGCAGTTAGAATTCTTTACCTTTGTAATTAGCAGCGATCTTTGGTGATTCAGTGTCCATTGGAATTGGCGGAACTAGATTTATTTACATTTTCTTGGTCAGGCAGGTAGCATTTCATGATTCAGGCTTTAAGCATATTAAAATTCATGGGTGATGGGATCCTGAGTGATGAGTGTGAGAAAGAGCATGTTGATTGGAGCAAAGGTGAAATTTTCCACTACTTGCAACACATTGGAGTATTATAATGACCAGTGTGGATTAGATTTCCCATTCTGCTTTACAATTATGAGTCTCCCATGGGATTCACATCTAGCAATATTTATACTATTTTTCCATTTATCTTAGAAAGCATTTAGCTGCTAGACCTGAGGCACTTTATACACTTACCAGATCTGGAATTTGCTGACCGGATGCACCTTTTGTTTAAGTAAATTTTAAAGACAATGTAATTCTGTTAGAATTTCTCGAACTGATTGTTTTAAAATATGATCTAAGATTTTAAAAGAAATTTGAAAGTGGATAAAATTTCCACTAATGCATTTTTACATTATTCTATGAAATTATCATATGTTTTAGATGGACAGATGGACAAATGGGTTTCCAGTAAATTCTCTTAATTACATTCAAGAATATTCTTTCAAAATTTTATCAGCCTTTATTTCTGACCGCCATGATTAAAATAAATGATAAATTGCAAATATAGTTTTAAAATACATATTAATATAATACATTTATTTTTATATACATTTAAAACTAATATCCCTTCACCTATATGTGCACACCTATTATGCACGTATACAAATTAAAATAAAATCAAATATTTATTTATTAGTTACATTAAGATATCTATATATATATCTATGTCAGTTATTTTAATAGTTAAGCAAGATCAAGATATATATATATTGTAACTGAATTAAAATTAGTAGCAATTATTAATTATTAAAATATGTTCATAATCTGTCACTTGTAACAGTATGAATAAATAAAGATGAACTGGCAAAAAGGTTGATAAAAGGCTGTTACTTTATAACTGATTACAATCTATATGTTGATGAATGATAAAATGATAGTTGCTATAATTCAATAACTAAATATAACATTATAGCCCGATTGCAACTATCCTAAACATTAATTCTGTCACATTAGTAATGAAATAAATAAATTATCTCATTTTTTAGTACTTAAAATAGCAACAGTGAAATTTAAAACTATCATCATTAAATATTTAATGATATTTAGATATTGGGGAAGTCATTTGAACAATAAAACATTCTGGTCATTGTCATCAAATAAAATAATATTAAATATAGTAACTGAATAAAATTACCCACTGTGAGATCCTTGGAGTGCATTTCGCTTATCTCCAATGATAGGTTCTTTTAACAAAGACTCCTTCCTATTCTTCTTTCCAACTATATAAGACCATTCATGGTCACACGCACACACACTGGTGCTATTCATGACAACTTATATAAAAAAAATCATATAAAGTTAATATGATGAAGGTGGAAAGGGATTAAATCACTCTTTATTCAGTTTAGCTAATACATGTGTTTTCCCACGAGCGCCACTAGATTGTTTTGAATCTAGATATCTGTTTAGAGTGTACTGAGTTCAAACTCATTTGGTACATTTTTATCACACATGACTTGGATGACTAATGAGAAAAAAAATGACACTCTTATATTTTACTCATGTCAATAAAATCATAAGATCCCCATATCACCAAAAAAAATTTATATACATCAAGACTCTTATAGACATTGCTAGCTCATTTTATGTATATTGATGAACAGACAAGTATAATCCTATTAATGGCTTCTAAACAAGCATCGTGAAGACCATTACTGATATTGATGGCCATTTAACTAGATTATTTATCATAATATAATGCTAATAATGATGATATCATAATAATAATGATAATAGTGATGATGATACTAGCCATAGCTTATTAATAAACTCACAACAATAAATTAATCTTTATAAATTCATATGCATTTATTAAAAATTATCCTATTTCAAATTGAGATTTAAATATTACATTTACTAGCATTTATATAAGTTTATAGTTATTTACTAAAATACTTTATAGTTAAAACCAGGATTTAATAATACTAGTGATGATGAATGATCATCATGAATCTCTATGCATGATATTCATCTTTCTATAAATCTTTATTTACTACATATATTAATTATGCTAAACATTAGATTTAATGATTATAATTTATTAATGATGATGATGGCAATCATAACTCTTGTATAATATTATTTGAAACATTTTAATCAATAATACGATATCCATCTTTGATGAGGATGATCATAATTCATGGACACAACATAATTTTAGCTTTCTTTATACACATATAATTATTAAAACTTTGTTATTATCAAGCTTAACCCTTAAATATTTAAAGATAAATCAACATTTTGCGAGTGCTTAATATTTGCAAGTGATTGCTCAATATTTAGAATGCCGATGATACTTAATATCTGTGAGCAATGATGATGACAATAGAATTAAGACAAGAAAAATACAACAATATTTTTAATAAGAACTCGGAAACCAATTAAAATATATAATTATATTTGATTAATACTATTACTCTTTCTTTCTTTAAAATCAAATTAATAATTAGATACATGGCTTATTATTACATTAATTCAATACAAAACTTATACAAAAAATTTATATAAGCACAACCAAATAAATCCAATATATAAGTTTGTCATTTTGGATATTTTAAAATAAGCTGGCTTAAAATGACATTTAAAAAATATATATTTCATGGAATGCTTACTTAAGACTTTCCTAACTTATATTATAAAAATAAATTTCATATGTAACTTGTGTGTTTTATTTCACTTCCATTCAAATGTGATTCTGCTTTATAATTTACTATATTTAAGCTAACTAGGTATAACCTATTCTTTTGACGTGTTTGTATAAGTAATTACACATGCACACACATTCGGTAATGTTAACATATATGTTTAAAATGTATACCCCTATATTAGAGATTAATACATAAATTACATATATATAAAAAATATTTGTGCAACCTTTTAGCAAAATAAAATAAAATATATTATATCAATTTTAATAAGCAACAAGATAAAATAAAAAAAACATTATAAATGCATATATTTATAGGTTGCTCATTATCATAACAACTGAAGAACAATTAAAAAAAACATTTCAATATTACAATATAATAAAAAAAAAAATAATGAACATTTAAGTTTAAAGATTTAAACTGTATTTGTGTTATGTTATGTGATATTGAGAATAACTATAGATAAACAAGCCCTTAATGTTTCTGTATCAAAAGAAAAAAATAATGCTTTGAACAATAAATTAAGGTTTACTTTTAATAAGCAATAATAAAAGATCTGTTAAGAAAGTTCATAATCACCCGATCACTTTCACTTCTTATAAATGTCCTGAGTTTGAATTTTCAGACTGCTTGTCTTTGCTCCATTTAAAAAAGAAAGTTCTTGCAGATACTTTAAGATAAACATGAATTAATTGACCTGCTTATTTCTTCAATTTTAAAATTATTTATTGTTGATACTTTTGATAATGCTGAATTCGTTGATTGGCTTCATTCTACCTTTTCAAAAAGTTATTATAAATACTTTTAGATAGGTATGAACTGGTGGATTTACTTGTCTCTCTCATTTAAAAAAAAATCATTTTAGACACTTTAGATGACTGAGGAAAACTTTAACAAAAATTTGATTCATAGCTTCAAATTTGGCTATATATGGCTTTTATACATTTTCTTTTCCTCTTCCTTACCCTTCTCCATCCATCCAAAGGTAATGAGCCTAGAATAGACGAGGAGCCAGAAAAGAAGCATTTCATATAGCTTGTGTGGTTGGCTTCAAACTCTATCATTTTGTTGGTTATTATTTGATTGGTATATGAGTCCAAAGTAGATTAGTGATTTCAACCCATTCTGTATTAATCCAGGAAGCAGAAAAAAATGGTTTTAGCAATGCAAATTCATTATATTATACACAGCAAAATCTATTAATATCATTTCATAGAACTGTTAATAACTTCTTCCAATAAATTCAATTTTGTTCCATTTTTCCTTCCTTAATCTTGCTGGGAATTACTTATATATACACACATCTTCGTCTATACTGACTTTAAAATGAAAGTCATTTTTTTCTTCCTCAACTTTTAAAGAGTGAAAAAAAAATCAATCGCTCTCACTTCCTAAAAAAAAAAATGAAAACTGTCCATTTCCTTTGGTTTTCACGAACTCAATCATTACATATCTTTCTATTAGTAATGAAAAAATTGATCTTATTAATATTAATGATTGACTTTTTTTAAAAAAACTACATATTATTAGATCACTCTCCTCCAAGCAAAAATTGAACTGCCTCCAAAAAATTGAAAAAGCTGACTGATCGCTACATCTGTTTAATAATAATGAAAAACTGAGCGTCTCTAAAATAGTTTCATTCGTTTTTATTGCGAATTTTGGTCAAAGAAAATGACCACCTGCATATCTTATCTTGAGATAAAAGGTCAAAAAAATCAGAGTTTGACAAGTTGATGTTTTATCGCGATTTTACAGGAAAATTAATAATCATCATTTTATTACACCAAAGCACCCCCTTTATAAAAATAATCTTAGATACAGATAACAAACAATAAAGCTGTCGATCTATAGTCACTAGCAATAGGTGTTAAAAACATTTTGTTTATACAGACGTTCTTATTCTTTTACACTCTTTTGCACGTGCACCTTTTCAAATCCTAATCTCTTATCTAGATCACTTTATTTGACACTTTCTTTCTGATCTGTTTTATTTTAACCAAAAATAATGTTAAATAATTTAACACCTTATTTAATAAGAAAATACAATAAATCAATATTAAATATTATTACCTTCTCTCTCTACAACTGCTTATTCATTAACTATTTATATAGACTATATAATAATAAATACACACATGAATCCATATATATAAAAGAAAGTATTTTTTTTAAAATAATATATCTGTGTGTTTGAAATGAGTCATATACATACAATATATATGCATAAGAATGGAGTTTGAATATGGTTTGGTGGTAGGAGATTGTGTGGGTTGTGAAGCTCGATCTGAGTATCAGGTTGACTGCTTCAATATATATATATATAATGATTAAATGTGAGCATCTTAAATGATAGTTGAACCAATTTGTAGTTAGAAGTATATTGGGACTTAGTAAATGTACAAGTGATGGTTGTGAGCATCTTAAATGATAGTTGAACCAATTTGTAGTTAGAAGTAGATTGGGACTTAGTAAATGTACAAGTGATGATAGTTAAAAAAAGTTTTTTGGTGGTTTCCATTTCATCATCTTCAGAAAACCAGAAAAGGAATCTGAAACCCTACAATGAATATTCATATTGTAAAGAATATAGTTATTTTATGGAAGCAATAAATAAGGGAATATTCTGTCTCCTAATGATTATATTAACATATCCATCTTTATGCTATTAAGAAGTGGCCAGGTCATTTTAAAGAATAGTTATTTTATGGAAGCAATAAATAAGGGAATATTCTGTCTCCTAATGATTATATTAACATATCCACCTTTATGCTATTAAGAAGTGGCCAGATCATTTTAAAGATGGATGAAAAAGTTGATGAGATACAGGTAAATCAAAGCAGTGAAATTTTAAATACAGACATAAGTATAAAAGAAAGATTGGTGTGCCAACAGAAATTGAAAAAGCCTACAGAAGAGACATGACAACATATTCAATCATTAGAGGAGGACCGAACAATTACTTAATTCCCAGAGACACCTTACCAAGAAGCGATTGCTATGCTAAGGGATCCATTGATCCTATCTAATGAAATTGAATCCACAAATCCTATGGAAGATGATGTTGAAGAAGACTGCTCTGAAAACAAATATGGCCAACATGGAATGAAGATTTGAGTCTAGGTCAGAGTCAAATATGGCCAACATGGGATCGAGATTGGAGTCTAAGTTAATGTCAAATATGGCCAACATGAAATCAAGATTCTAGTCTAAGTTAGAGTCAATTATGACAATAAGGGAAATAAGATATATAGACAAATTAATGATCTCAAAGGAGATTTAAATAGGATGAATAACATGGCAATGAGAGACAATCTCAACCAAGTTGAGGTAGGTTTGAAAGGAGGTATATCTCAATTCCAAGAAGACACGAGAAAGGGATTAGTAGGAATTGAAGAGAAATTTGAGGTGAGGATTTAGGAAGTCAACACCCAACTATCCAAAAGAGTAGGACAGTTGTTGCAGGATGTGGGAAAAGTGCAAACTGATAATAATGAAGTAAGGCTAGAATTGAAGAAAGTACTAGATGTCAAGAGCATGTCAATGAATTTGCTGAACACATGGCTGCTCATATCGATTGAGAGATCAAATAAGTTTACCAGAGACAAGAGATCATGAATAAAGAGGTACGGAATAAGCAGAACATTTTTAGGAAAGAATTATGAGCTGAGCTTGAGATGGTCCAACCGAAGCTGAACAACCTTTCCATGATGGGCAATGTTGAAAACAACAGCTGTCAAGATACACTTGGATCTCTCACCCATTGTTTGGCTCAGTTGGGTGACAAGGTAGCCTCCATAAAGACTGATACAATGATTGGGAAGACAACCCTTCAGAATTTAATTGAATCTACTAATAAAACACGAGAGATTGAATTCCCTAAATGAGGTCCTACATCATTAATCACAGTTTGGAGACACCCAAACATGGCAGCTGAATGTGACATCAGCTAAGCAAGCATCAAAAGGAAATGAAGAATCGATGGGAATCAGAAGAAACCAAATAATTGAGTTCTCATAGTGTAGATCTCAAGAGATGATCTTGGAACTCAAGATTAGTATGGGGAGAGCACATTTGCTTCCAAGACATTTACTAAGATAGAGGACATGAATATGCTTTACCTGTGTTTGACTGAGAAACATGCAGATGGTGAGTGGATGGCTGTGAACCCTATCAGACAAAGCCATATAGATTTTCAAAAAGTAAATAGGAACCAAGGGGTCATCTCACATATAAATGCAATAAACCACTTCATGAAACTTAGTGTTTAAGGGCTTCTCAAGTGAAGCACTGACAGAACACCTTAGAAGTTTAGAATTATATTTTTCAGTTAAGCGGTTTATCAGAAGCTGAAAGAGTAATTATTGCCTATAGTCACCTCCAGAGTGATGCATTAATGTGATGAGACACTGTATTAAACTTCATCCACATTTGAGAAATATTGGACTTTATTAGTATGCAATTTCTGAAATTAGGTAGACAAGAAGTTATCCTATACCATATACTCTAGGAAAAGTACAAATTGATGCCTGGGGAAACATTAATGGTTTTTAATGACAGGTTACCAGATTACACATCCTGGATACATTCCACCTCACAGAGTTGGGGATCATTCAGATAGTCAAAAAAAACTTACCTTAATGCAAATAAAACAATCCCTCCTATGTACTAGTGCAAGAAACATAGAACAGGTGGCCAAACTTTTTGGCCTGTATAGATCTAAATAATACCAATTTATTTACATGAGGTCTGGAAAAAATGAAAGATGAACCTTCAGTCAATGCTATATTCTATAGGAAAAGAAAGGATAATGCCAATGCAAATCCTCAAAAAGGAGAAAATGCCACCGACCAATGCACCACACTTATGGTTTCTGAAGTGCACATGACCTAACAAGAGCAAAGCCACAAGAGACTCATCACTGAGTTCAGGAGGCTCTCCAAAACTGGGACAGGTTACCAAATTACATACCTGAATACATATCACCTCACAGAGTCAGAGATGATTCAGATATGCAAATAGAATAATTTCTTCTATGTACTAGTGCAAGAAACATAGAGCAGGTGGCCAAAATTTTGGCCAGTATAAATCTAGATCTAAATAATACCAATTTATCTACATGTAAGTCCAGAAAAAATGAAGGATGAACTTTTCAGTCAATGCTATGTTCTATAGAAAAAGGAAGGATAATGCCAATGCAAATCCTCAAAAGGAGAAAATGCTGCCAACTAATGCACCACACTTATGGTCTCTGAAGCACACATAACCAAACAAGAGCAAAGCTACAAGACTCATCACTGAGTTCAGGAGGCTCGCCAAAACCAGGATGCAATAATTCTGCACCCCAAATTTTAAAAATAAATCAAACTAAAGGGGTACTTGAAGCCTAGTTTCTCACCTCAAGAAACCATTAGTATTCTGAGGAACATAAGACCTTTCACAAAATGGGAGATCACCAATATGACATGTTCGTGGGAAGACAGAGTGGCAAATTATGCTCAAAAAAGTTGCTCTATGATAGAGGTACTGTTTAAGAATTTACCAGTTAAAGCACTTTTGAACTCAGGTAGTCAAATTTTGGTCATTTCTGATCAATTTTATAAAGGGATACAAAGTGAAAATCCCATGGTTAAGATACTATCTTTAAAGTCTATACAAGTGACAATGGCCAATAGTAGGAAGGCAAAATTGGTACAAAAATAAATCTGGGTAGAGATCAAGTTTAACCAAACTACTCTCTATCATGTTTTCTTGATACTGAATTGATTAATCCATGATGTAATATTAGGGACAGACTTTTTGCACATGAACTCTTGTATTGTTGATTTTTCAAGTACGATTATAAAAATAAATGAGACCTTAGAAATGACATTATCTACCAGGTATAATCTATTTGAGGTCGATTGCATATCTAATATCCCAGAAGCACTAGTTGACACTAAACTTACAGAATCAAATCTACTTGATAGCAAGAATGTGAAAGAGTTATGCTCTCTAATTTATCAATTCAGCCCAAATTTTTTCAGAAATTCCAGGAGTTATTGAGTTTCCAGCAAATAGATAATGAAGGAAATAGGTATCTTTTAATCTCACATCATTGTCTAAATAATAAACTAACTATGCAACCTTTTTATAAGTTTACCAAATGGTAAAGTATTTCATGTAATGCCTGGATCAAGAAAATAATATCAGATTTTAGTATGTTTATTATCAAATTTACAAAGTAATGTATTTATGTGGCAATAGATATGTGGAATGTGGAAACTAGAATATGAATGCATATAAGAACAACTCAAGACAAAGTTTTGAATAAATAACATAAGCATTTATTTACATTTGATATCCAAATAAATATAGCTAATTCATGGTAGGACTGTTTGTCCTAATTTCTAAACTCAAATAAGTTTGCTAACCTGGGTTTGAAATCATTTCTATTACATATTTTGCCATTTATTGATTAGACATTTATGAACATAAGTTAACAAATAAAATAACGCCATAATATTCTGACTTAAAATATATTTAGGCTATCTAACACATTTTTATTAGCAAACAACACTGAATAAATAAATATCATATTATGGGTACAAACATATAAGTTGGAGAGGTCACACTATCAATTATTGGCATAAAATACATTACTAACTTTGGCTGTCAAGAGAGTAACTTTAAATAGCTCCATAAAATAATAATTTTAAATATCTATCTTTTTCATACATTCAAAATAAAAATAATTATTCTGATGATTTGATGATTTAAAGCATGATAGAATTCAAAATATATATTTCCTGATGTTTAAGTTTAATAATATTATACTCATATATCTGCAAGATTATTTACATTACGTGTCACATCTTATGCTAGAATTTAAGACAAAATCAATATATTTACATATTGTCAATTTACTTATTAATTATGGTACTTTGTTATTAACTAAGCTATGATGTATTACACAACCCACTGGTAGATGATGAACCAAAACAATGTCATGGCAACTGAAACATTGCATGACTAATCGATAAAAGTGGTGAAAGTGGGTTCATGATCACTTTCAAGATTTTGGAATACTTCAGTGAATTCTGGTAAATATCTGTCTTTTACCTGCTGTCATCTTTCAAGTGAGGTGCTTTTTATTGTGTGTCATCCACCATTTTGAATATTTTGTGGAAAAAAATATTTTGATTGCTAATTTTACATTTTGATTGCAGAATTATTACTAATTATTGCCATTATTATTACGAACTAATTACCATTTATTGTTGTTATTACTACTAACTAGATTTTATTACTAATTTTTTAATATTAAATTTGTCAAATTTATTACTAATTTTTTAAATACTAATTTGTCAAATTTCATTAAAAATGTCAGATATTAAATTATGGGACTTACCATCTTCTGAAGAGGAAGCAATTGAATTCTTTCAAAACTTATGGAATCATCCCGAGTGGTAAATGTTGTGATAATGGTCATGAAATGACTATATATATTAAGAAGTACAAAAAGCAATGGTGATGTAATAATAGACTGTTTGAAAAGAATTGTCATCAGAAAAGAGACTTGGTTCGAAGAATCAAGAATCAGTTTCCTCACTGCAGTTATATCATACACAGTTGTTCTAGAGAATTGACATCGATACAATTTTGTGAAGAGCAATTGGAAATCACCAGTAAAACAGCAGTCGATTGGAATAACTATCTTCATGACGTGTGTACCTGGAGATTGTTACATGGAGGCCCTAACAGAGTCATCAAAATAGATGAAAGTTTTTTTTCAAAACGTAAAAATAACACTGGCAGAGTACTCCCCCAACAGTGGATATTCGGTGGTATTTGCAGGGAGACAAATCAATGTTTTGTGATAGCCATTCAAGACAGAACTACATCCACTCTGATGCAAGCCATCAGAGAAAATGTAGAGGAAGGATCTACGATTACAGTGACTTCTGGAAAGTTTATAAAAACAAAGAATTAAAGGTCAGATACGATCACCTTCAACTCAACCACATGTACAATTTTGTGGACCCATCAACCAGAGTTTACACTCTATATATAGAAAGGTTGTGGGGTTTAGTAAAATGGCAGAACAAAGAGCACAGAGGGACAGCTAGACAACATCTGGATTCCTATTTAACTATGTGGAGGCTTTGCTGCAAAGATGACCCTTTGACTGCTATTCTGCAACATATCCATGAATTCAGTCGACCACAGTGACTTCTATTTGTAAGTAGAATTTATTTGGTATACTTTTTTTTATTATAAAATATAGTTTTTTAATTTTATTATGAAAAATTGGTTGTAAGGCCACAGAAAGGCATTTATTTGTAATTAAAATTTTGAGAAAAAGTTTTTGCTTTTTTTTTTCTAAATATAAATATTTAGTTAAATACAAATTCTAATTTCCAATAATATTTCAGTTGAGTAAATTATCAGTTATTATTTATTGTATTTGTTGATTCCTTACATATGGTTAATAATTATAATCTGGAAACAGTAGGGAAAAAATTGGTTGCAAAGTCGGCCATTTTTCCTTTTTAAGAATCACAGTATCTCAAAAAGACAGATAATTGTAGTTAAAATTTTGAGAAAAAATTTTTTGTTTCTAAATGTAAATATTTAGTTAAACCACAAATTCTAATTTCTGATAATATTTCAGTCGAGTGAATTATCAGTTATTACTTTTTGTATTTTTTGATTCCTTAAATATGGTTAATAATTACATTCAGGATACAGTATGGATTTAAAATTTTGAGAAAATTTTTTTTTGTTTTTTTTTTTTAAATGTAAATATTTAGTTAAATACAACAAAAATTTGGTAAATTTTCGACAATATTTCAGTGGAGTAAACTATTAGGTATTATTTCTTTTGTTATTGATTACTTAAATATCGTTAATAATTTTGCATTTTAAATAATTTTTTCTCGTGCTAAATTATTACTTAGTATTGCATTTTCTTGGTTTCAGGGCCAAATGATTATTTAAATATTATTAAAAATTGTAATGATTACTTAAAATTGTAATGATTTTTGATTATTTATATTTACATTTTTTCATTTTTCATAATTTTTTTTGCCATAGCAAACTATTAGTTATTATTCCATTTATTTGTTTCAGGGTGCGGAACGGCCAACAAGGCAAAGTCAACATCTCCTTCTTTGGTATTATCTATGCTATGACATACTACCCCAAAGGCATACTATTCTAATCTTGCGATCTTCAAAGTGACTTCACGTGATCTGCAGGCAAACTTTATCGATTAAGTTTGTTCACAAATCACTTGGAGATGTTGTTTTAAAGATCGTAAGATTAGAATAGTATGTCTTAGGTGTAGTATGTCATAGCATAGTTAATACCAAAGTACCAATTGTTGAAATAAATAAGATTACTTTCACTAAGATTATTTATTTATTTTAAAAATGAATAGTTTAAAGAAATGCTGAGTGAGATTAATATTTTATTTTGTTATCAAGGTAATAGAATTATTGTGGGTGGATTGGATATATTGATTTGGAGTGGGAGGTATCTCTACTCTTAATTTAAATTAAATGTCACATGTAAAGAATATTAAAATAATTTTATGATTATGATTTAAAAATGATAGTATTTAAACATTAGAAAGAAGTTGGTGCATATTTTATTCCTTCTTTCCAGCCTCTAAGATAGTATATTTA
Source organism: Epiperipatus broadwayi (assembly GCA_028023455.1). Classification (NCBI taxonomy): domain Eukaryota; kingdom Metazoa; phylum Onychophora; class Udeonychophora; order Euonychophora; family Peripatidae; genus Epiperipatus; species Epiperipatus broadwayi. The sequence continues at coordinate 234,297 of JAQFVV010012859.1, read as the reverse complement.
TTATTGATGATTGACATAACAAGGGCTTAAATTTTGGATGCATCATTAGATTGACCAATTTATTATTGTTGTTAAATTGTTATTATGTTACAAAGGATAAACTTTATTGAGACTCAAAAAAGGTTACCCACATTACATTTCAAATCATGAGGTCTTTATTCATGATACAACATATGTATAAAGGTTAACAATCTTGATGGGAAAGAAAACAAGATTTACAGTAATTGAAAAAAAAAAAAATTACATAACAAGATACATATCACATCAGATTTAAATATATTAAGAAAAATACATGGAAACACATGATAGTATGAATGAAAAAATATGGAGAGACTGACATTGGTATTAGATTGACATATCGTTCCATAAAAACTGAGCTCATTTGCTGCTGAGAGTACTATAGTTTTCATAGTTTGTTATATAATTTCCATGTGAAAAGAAACTGAAAAATAGTAGTCAGTATGAATTGGAAAATAGAAAAATACTCATTTGGCATAAATTACATTTTGGGATATTGGAAAAATACTAATCAGCATGAATTGCATCTTTGAAAAATGGAAAAATACAAGTTAGCATCAATTGCATCTTGTGAAAATGAAAAAATACTAATTCAGCATGAATTCTATATTGGAAAAATGAAAAAAATAGTAATCAGCCAGAACTGAATCTCATGAAAATGGAAAAAAACTAGTCAGCATAAATTGCATCTTGGGAAAATGGAAAAAATAATAGTTCAGCATGAATTGCATCTTTGAAAAATAGTAATCAGCCAGAACTAAATGTTGAGAAAATACTAGTCAGTATGAATTGTATCTTGGGAAAATGGAAAAATAGTAGTCAGTATGAGTTGCATCTTGGGTAAATTGAAAAATACTAGTCAGTATGAATTGCATCTTGGGAAAATGGAAAAATACTAATTCAGCTTAAATTGTATCTTGGGAAAATGAAAGAATACTAGTCTGCGTAAATTGCATCTTGGGAAAGATGAAATATATTAGTTATTATAAATTATATCTGGAAAAATACTTGTTAGCAAAAATTGCATCTTGGGAAAAATAGTAATAAGCAGAAATTAGATCTTGGGAAAATATTAGTTTAGCTTAAATTTCATCTTGAGAAAATGGAAAAATACTAGTCAGCATAAATTGCATCTTGGGATAATGTAAAAAAATAGTTCAGTATGAATTGCTTCTTGAGAAAATTGAAAAATACTAGACAGGATGAATTGAATCTTGGGAAAGTAGAAAAATCTAGTCTGGCATGAATTGCAATTTAGGAAATTAAAAAACAATAGGTAACATGAACAACATCCTAGCAAAATAAAAACATACTACTCAGAAATGAACTCATCTCATCAAATTCAGGTTTTCAGCACTTCGAAAGTAAAATACCAAAACACACTTCCCTGATCATGAACAAGTGAATCACCTGCTGCAGTACCACCATGACAAGATCCGGTCATGCAACACTGCTGCTGCCATATTGTTTCCCCAAATTATCATTTAATAACTTGATCCCTGCCAAAACCCTCAATGTAAATTATCACAGAACACCGAAAAAAGGTGTAAACCAATTCCCAATTGATCAAAGTGTGTACAGGGATGTTCTTATCCCCTCAGCTGAAGGCCTCTAGCACTTTCCAAATGCAAAACTCTAGAGCCTACAGAACAAGTGAACCACCTGCTGCTGAACTTTTTGTTGTTGTTATTATTATTATGATTCAAAGACACTTTAGTAATTAAGGTAGTTTTGCATTGAAAATGTCTCCCCATGATGTCATAGACTGATTCATGGATAGCATTGCAGGCAGTGTGGAGGCACAACTATTAACTTTTTCACTACTACATTCTGTATATAATTAGATATTTAATGAATCCCTAAACTGAAATAGAAAGAGAACTTCCATTTTAGATAAAATCATATTTATGTGAAAATCATTAAATTTGGCAGAGGTTTATAAATTTCACATCATAAAATATAGTGTTAATAAAAAAAAAATATATTTTTTTTTAAATTTTTTTTCAATAGTACTGGATTTTGCAAAGCAAATATGCATTGGTGATTTTAAATACCTACTGTAATGCTAATTTTATAAAACAAATTTTTTCATTTACTATATAATTCCTATTACATTTAATATATACAAATTGATCTACTATATTTGCATTTGCAGTTCCAACTGTAGACGCCTTCACCAAAAGTGCAAAATATATAAAGGCAATAATATATTAATAAAATAAGTATATATTAAATTATAAATGAATGTTCTTAGAATTACCACTTAAAATACATACACTCATCCTTTTTTTCAATAAACAATATAATCCAAAAAATATTTCTAAAAAATAAATCTCAAAAATAGATAAAGAACACACACACACAAATACAGACATTTCATTGTACAAAGTTCTGAAATGGTTTTAATATAATAGAACATTGCTAATTTAAAAAGTAAGCTATGAGTGACTAGCAAATATCTACTTAAGGTGTTGAAATTTTTTTTATTTTGTGACTTCATTCACATAAACTGCAATAAAATATTATTACTAAAATGAAATAAAAATGCATTATGTGAATATTCTATAAAATTTGTGGGTGTATAAATTTATATTTCTAATATTTCTAACAAATTATCATAAACTATTAAAACAATTTTATTCATCATTATATCATTGCATTATAAATCCAGTCTCGCTAACTAATTAAATCACAAATTTCACAATAACCTGTCTCTCAAATGAGTCAATTGAGATTCTATTGAATAACAAGTCTAAAATTTTCCAGCAGTCTTTTATTATGCCAATTTAAGAACAAGAACTCAACTTGAAAAATAAACATTATTCGATTGAAATGGAAAAAAAGCCATTTTGCTCTCCTATGCAAACATATTGGTATGAAATGTTCAATATATAATTAATATTGTAATGGTATATGCCGTTACATTAATTTAAAATTAGAATAAAAACGGTTTTAAGTTTGTAAATAAAAAAAACTAAAAGCTAAAATTAAAGAATTGTTCAATGTACATATATATATTTGCACAGATGCAAAACTTTAAAAATTATTTTCTTTTTAAAAAAAAAAAATATTTGAACCTACTTTTTTTATAAAAAAGTACTTTTTTATAAAAAAGTACAAGATCTAAAGATAAAATATTTTTATAAATGGAAATGATGTGTTCATTAATTAAACGAAAAGCAAACTAGCTTTTGGGGCTCTTATATAAAAAAGTCAGATAAAGATATAGATAAGAGAATAAAAAAAATTAGAATGTCCATTAGAAGCAGTAACCAATTGCTCGGACCTTAATGGAAATTATTTGAACAGGAAACTATGTTCAATGAATCCGGAAGAGTACTTACTATAAAAGAAAAAATATTCAAATTAAAACAGTTCCAGCTTGATTTCGTGAGAAGGACGATAAGATGCACTTGTCACTCTCTCTCTTATTTCAAATAAAATGACTGTAATACCAGGATTGAACCAGCTAAGGCCACCTCCAGAACAACAGACCAGACTTCAAATAGAGACATCGCAGGAATTGGCACCAGGAACTTTCGTTAAGATTTGACAAGCTTTTAAGATTCAGCTAACCTAAATTTTAAAATGAACTCTTATCTGATTTTCAAGTTTTCAATTAATTATTAATGTTTAATTTTTATATATTTGATTTTGTTAAAAATCATTTCCATTTTTTTTGTTATTAATATTTATTGTATAAATCATTTAAATGCATTAAATTAAAGTTGGGTTTAATTGTTTTTGTTTCCATATTTGATTAAAATATATAGACATTCGGTAAATAATGATACCTTATGGTGAGTATCTAAAATGTATTTATTCGGATGTCTTTTGAGTTATTGGTGTCAATGCGGCATCTTATGATGAATGCCAAAGGGTTTCTTGTAAATTTCCCTCTGCAATTCCATCAATGACTTTATATTTTGATCGTTTATGTTTATTTTGAAATGTTTTTAACTGTGTAATCTAGGTAGCCGATCTGTACTTAACATTAAAAAACAAACTATTATAAAATTCATCTGTGCGAAATTATATGCTAAATTTAAGTCAGGCATGAATGGCTATATAGATTTGTAAAGTTATATCAATTAATTAAGGGAGGGTTAATCTTAGGTTGTTTCGTAGTTGGATATATCGCTGTAATTAATAAATGTAGTATGAGGTCCGCTATGGGCAGGATCTTCATTATACGCCCCACACCCCCTTTTTGTCAATGGAAAGGATAGTAAGACGGAAAATGCAGTCCCTTTCTATGGAGTTTTTTTTTATCGTTCTTCATGCCAGACAGATGTAGCATTCCTGTTTGGACGAGAGTCAATGTCTTCTCTAACCATACTGTTCAGATGTACATTCCTGACAATATGGTATTTTGTGCTGTCATATTTCATGCTGCATTGAATACATCGATGAATCAGATGGATTGACGCCGGTTTGACTGTGAACTTTTGGCCTAAGGTTAAATCAGGGATAAAATATTTTCTTTTCAAATGCAATCTATGTAGTTTATTCATACTCGACACTCTTAAAAAATATTATTAAATTCATCTGTATGTATGGTTTAAAATTTTAAAATAATAATTTAAATTAAAAGTTAATATTAAAATCTAAAATAATAAATGTTATTCCTCAAATATTAAATAATTATATATGTGTGTTAATAGATTAAATAAAGATACATATGATTATCTCTGCATCTCCATTGAGCTAGTGACTAGGGCTAATGGTCTAAATAATAAATAAAAGTTGGATCTTTAACAGCACGTATCTGCCTACTCTATAAATTTTCTAGGTTCAAATGGCCTAGTGGCACTCTGTAGTGAAGATACGGAAAATCTGGAAACTTCGATCCTCTCCCAGACCATTATAATATATACCAATCAAGATATTACTTTAACACATTGCTGCAGTTAGTTTATTTCTAAAGTGTGCATTCACTGTATTGAAATGCTATTAAAATGTTTGTGACCAGAGAGAATGAATCATTGCTATAATAGGCAAAAACATATTTTTAAAACTGCATGAATCACACTCTAAAATTTTTTTATTATCTGATGGTAAAAACATTACATATTTCAAGATAGTAAAAGAGAAATGTTTACAACCTCCTGATTAGTAAAATGTTCATTTTCATGAGTTTCCCAAGCACTTTTAGCCAATGTTGTGTAATCACACAATTGACAACTAAATACTTGTTTCATAATTAAAGATTTCTTTGTTGTAGTTTTTAAGTTATTATAAAATATCCTTTGGCTTTTATACAAAAGGGAATTAAAAGATTTGTCTTTTATATGTCCACTATCTTTAATAGAAGTTTCAAATCCACATGAATTACTTTGAAAAGTTTGTTCAATGGTCTGAATTTTTAAATGAAATTTTCTGTCATTTTTGTTGAAATTACATTCATACAAACTATACTGAGAAGGGTTTGCTTTTGTATGTGATGTTTCATGCCATTTTAATTTGTCTTTTTGAACGATCTTTACTGCAGACAAACTACAGTTAAAAGGCTTTTCTCTTGTATGGGTTCTTTCATGCAGTCTCAAACAAGACTTTGTTGGACTTTTATATTCACATAAACTACATTTAAAAGATTTCTCTACCGTATATGCTCTTTGATGCCATCTTAAATTTGACTTCACTGCAGTCTTATATTCACACAAATCACACTTAAAAGACTTTTCTCGTTTATGTGTTCTTTCATGGTTTCTTAAATTTTGCATAAATTTAGTGTTGTATTCACAATAACGACATTCAAAAGGTTTTTCTCCTGTGTGGGTTCTTGCATGTTGTCTTAGATATGGCTTTTGTGCCGTTGTATATTCACACAAATTACATTTAAAATATTTTTCTCTAGTATGTATTCTTTCATGCCGTCTTACATTGCAATGTCTTGCAGTCTTATATTCACACAAACTACACCTAAATGGCTTTGCACCTGTATGTTTTGTTTTATGCAATGTTAAACGGTCCTTTATTGCATTCTTATACTCACACAAACTACATTTAAATGGCTTTACTCCTGTATGTGTTCTTTCATGATATCTTAAGTTTAACCTCCCAATAGTATAATATTCACACAAACTACACTTAAAAGGCTTTTCTCCTGTATGTATTCTTTCATGTCTCCCTAAATGCCTCTTTATTGGAGTCTTATATTCACACAAACTACACATGAATTTTGCTCATGTGTGTGTTGTTTCATGCAATCTTAAATTCGCCTTTACTGCACTTTTATATTCACAAAAACGGCACTTGAATGGCTTTTCTCCTGTATGTGTTCATTCATGACGTCTTAAATGGCTTTTTCCTGCAGTTTTATATTCACACAAACTGCACTTAAATAGCGTCGCTCCTGTATGTGATCTTTCATGCATCTTTACTATTTTTCCTCCTGTCTTAGTCACACAAACTTCATTGGAAATGTTTGTCTCTTGTATATTTTCTTTCATGCTGCCTTAAGCTATCCTTTTCTACAGTTTTATAATTAAAAAGCTTTCCCCCAGTTTTCAAAAACTCTGAAAAGGTTTTTCTTATGCATCTTAAATTGCCTTTTGTGTAGTTTTCCCTTTGCATAAAATACATTTAACAGGTTTTTCTCCTTTATACATTTATTCATGTCTTCTAATAGATCATTTATAAAAAATTGAATTCACAATGTACAATCACTAACTATTTTACTGTGATAGCTTTTTCAATATACTTTTACCGAAAGCCATAGATATAATTATTTTTTTCTTTTATGCCTTTTTTCCAGATTGTTTCTTTTTTGATTTCTGAAGTTTCTCATTCTTATACAGATATGCCTTTCATGTTTTTGCAGTTCTTTTAATTACAAAAATTGACAGATGAAGAAATTGCCCATTTTTACAATCCTATATATTTTCATAAAGATGATCATTTTTGAATAATATCATAGAATGATAAAATGTCTAAACAAACATTTTGCAGCCTATATCACTTCAAATATTTTATTCAACAAATGTTTTTAATCAGATAACTTATTTTCATTTTCTATTAACACAATTTGTGAACATTTATAAAAATACATTTGTTTCATTCAAATCTGCTTGGCTTGTTTTAGTAGTTCTTAATTCCATAACATTATGGTAAAAAAAGTTAATTCTGGAATCAATCTGTTTCATATTTCCATATCTTATTTTTATAAAATATCATTTTTTTTCCCATGATACAGACCTACACAAAACAGAAAATAAAAAATTAATCACATTTCTTTACAAGCATATGTCATAGATGATCAATAAAAATAGTTTATAAAAAAATAAAGATTATGAGTTATAACTTTCACTAAAACATTCTTAAAATAAGCAACTCGGTTAACCTTTTTATCAGATGAAGCATTTAATAAATTATTGATTCAAATACTTATGTTTCTTTTATAAACATTTCAAGAATTATTATTTAGAACCAAATTATTTATTCTTGCTTTACATAAAATCTGAGAAAATGTTGTAATCACATTTATAGTCTTCTAAACTATAAACAGAAAATCAATCCAACATTATTAACATACATAATATTAACAGACTGGTAGATTATTAAAAAAAATTATTTTTTTTATAAGAAAAAGAACTCTATATGAATATTAATAATGACATAAGTCTGCATATTTTCATTTGAGTTCCACACATGACCAACTTCAAAGAAATAAAGTATTTTTTTACAAATTTTGAGAGCACCAATAAAAAAAAGCCAAATTTCATAAAATAAGCACAGAGACATAAATATAAAAACAACTAAAGAATTTATATATAAAAAATCCTAAATACAAAAGTATACCTTATTATTTCTTTTATTTTTCCAAACTTATCTTTGACATACAGTATTTATTATTTATTTTCATTAATAAAACTCAAAAGCTGTTATGATAAACTTTCCCATATACATCTTGTAACAGTCGGAATAGGCCAACAACAGAAAAATCATCACTAAAATGATTTAAACCACCACAACTCATTCCAACCCACATACTACTTCATTTTAATTATGCTCGGTGATCTGGGAAAATAGTGAATCTAAAAAAAAATATTGCTGATTGCAATCTTGATCTAGTCTTATTTTAAAATTTTACCAATTGCATTTTCTAAATTAAATTCCGAATATCTGATTTTATTTGATCCTTACATGATTTTGTCACCTTTCCCCCTAAATAATTACAAAATTAGAATTTAATTTATACATTCTTTTATCGGCAGTTGATTTTATTTAATAAGTTATATTTTTATTGCTGACTTGAAACCTAACACTTGCTCCCACATAACAATATTAATTTCCAATAAAATTAAATTTTATAGTAAAATTAAATTTCTTTATACATTTTTTTAAATGCCTTAGAATTAAACTTAATGACATCAATATATACATGATGCATATACATATGCATATGTATAGATAAGACCTCTTCAACATATATAGCATAAATTCATGCCCATTCTTATATAATTGAAGAAAATGATATTCTGTGAATTACATATACTGTATGTTGACTTATGTAAGTTTAAAGGTTCAATTATTAACTTCAGATTGATTATAAAAACAAATTTATTAAATAAGATATTCAATCTCCATCTTTATAAATAATAATAATGATCAGCTTATTAATAACAAGAGTGTAAATAATGGACTCAGAGCTGAGAGAAGAGAATGATTAACATTCAAAACAATGTGATAGTTGTCTTTGAATGGGATAAAATTATAACACGAACAGAAAATACCATTTATAAATATGTTAATGGTATGATAAAAATATTTTCATAGATGACAAAAACATATGCAGATACAATTAAATTATTACACATGTATTTTAAAGCATTATCTGCTAAAAAATAAAATATATTGTAGATGCAGGATGAATTTAACTATTGCTTTTTTAATATTATAAATTACAATTTTTTTATTATTATTATTTTTGGAGGACTTGTATACTGGAATATTTTTGACAATCTGTAGTCATTCTATCACTAAATAGTATGAGAATTTCTCAATAAGTGCACACAAATTTCATCTGAACACCTCAAACACTCAGTCAAGTGATAATTCTAGTATCATATTGCCATCAACATATCAAAAAAGTAAGGACATCCATTAAAATATTCATGGAATCCTTGCCTACTTCTGTATTTTCTTTTCAAAAAGAACTCATAATATCCAATCACTTCCATCTCCACTACAACTATCTATCTTAAAACAGACATATCCATACTATTATTTTATCCACATTAATGTTTTTTTTTAAATTCCATCCTACAATACACTGATTGTAATAGTTTACTTATTCAAAATCCAACATTCCAAAATAATTTAGTGAAGAAAAAGCAAATATAATGATGGTTAATACTGGGAAAAGAGAAGATATAGAATTTTTATTGGGGATATAAAGGTAAGTGGATGAATAGATATAGTTATTTGGGGATTATCTTAAGTAATCAAAAAAATTATTTGGATTAATGGGAGAAAAAAGTGATACATGAAGCAAAGAAAAAAAAAGATTGATAAAAAAAATTAAGTGTTTTCATATAATAAATATGATGTTGCTAAAATTATATGAAAAGTACTTGCAGTAGCAGCGTTAATATATAATAATGATTCATTATAAGTTAGTAAAGGGGTATTAGATTACTTAGAAAAAATATACAAAGGGAAATAGTAAGACATGCATTGGATGCAGATATATGGACAACAAGGAAGGCAATTCAAAAAGAAATGGGATGGTCATGTTTTTATATGCAAGATGCAAAAAGTAAAATGAAAATGTTTGATAGATTGCAGTGTATGGATAATAAAAGAATAGCTAAAGCAGTATTTAATTGGGTTACGAGTAAAGGACAGGAAACAAGAAGGATGAGAAAGGTAATGGGGTATGCAAACAATTTGGATAAAACATTTATATCAGTATATGTGTACAAAAGATGGGATGATTGTGTTAGGAGGATTGTTGACTGTTATAGTGGTAAGGAATAGAATAAAAGAATAATTTATTAATAAAGAAAAGTGAGTTAGAGAGATGGAGAATTAGTATTGAAGCAGTCAGATCTAAGTTTGATCCTAGCTTCATAATATCTCACATGTAGCCCACTTCAAACCCTAGTACTAATCATGAATTTCCGAATGCAATGGGACTTTATACGTTCAATACACGCTAGTTTCCTTCAAAAAATAGTATCATATAAATGTGTGTTAAAACTAACTAGTTTGACATTTAAACTAATCAATTCAGTAATAAATTTATGATAAAATTATTCATGAATTTATATATATTATAATTGCATGGATTGTGCATATATATTTATAAATATTTAAATATATATATTCGTTATAAAGCTTCATTGCATCGGGAATGTTTTATTTTACTTTTAAACAGTTTGTTCAAATTTTAGTGATTAAAAGCTACATTCTTTCGATAAGCTTTCAGACAATGGGGAAAGTTTTATTAATTAGCAAAAAGATAATAATTTAAAATGTAAGGACGGTTCTTAATTAAAATCGTTTTTTAGATTTATAAAATCATTTTCTAATTAGAAAATGAATTCAAAGTTAATGAGTTTGAAAGCCTTATCAAGGGAATGTATCTAAAATCAATTAGTAAAACTGTAATTTTGATAATGCAAGAAACATCAGCCTGAAGGCATCTAGAATAGGCAGGAAACCTGAGGACAATATAAATAGCCCAGAAAAGTTTGGAGGGGAAGCCATATTTCTTTTAGAAAGTGATACTAGAATATGTGCGTCTTTAAATTATGAATTTGAATAGTGTCTCCATCATGGTGAGGGGCCAAACTTCAGGGGTCTGACTGCTGGGCCATGAGTCCCCAGAAGATCTTCAATGTGGCTGCTAAACTAAACCTTTTCTGGACCAATCATGATGCCCAAAATAAGAAATAATCAATCAACATGTTCAAATAATTTGTAAAATGTGCACCTGTTTCACCCAACTGGACTCTGCCATGTGTAATCTAAGGAGCCAACCATGAAGGAATGGTAATCTCTTTCTTGAAACCACCACAACTTTCAGGCCCATTTCTGAACTTTATTTTATACCACCTTTTAAGCTATCTACTGTAAAATCTGTTTTTATTTATGCTATCTTAAGCTATATAGTAATTCTCTTAATCTCTAGTCTTAAAGGTAATACTTTGTTAAATTTCTCTTTCTCACGATGGCAGTTCATTTGTCTAACCTTACTATATATTTATTAAATAATTATTAATATTTATTTTTATTATATGCCAATGATCCTTCAACTCGATGATAATCCCTTTTGTATTATTTGCTTTATGCAAGTCATATAATATTAAGTCTTACAGTAATTCTCGCCCATTAATCGAGTCGAAAGAATTTATTAAATGTTTACTATTTTACTAATGGCTAATAATAAGTTATTAGCTCAGTTTCTAACCTATGTCCCCGGACCTTTTATCTAGTTAACAAATATTTATTTATTCATAATCTTAAAATGTTTTTTTTTTTTTGCAAAAGGGTCGATAAAGGAATTAATGTCAATACATTCTAATTCAAATTTTATACTTTCTATTAAATTCAGGGAGGGCATGATGTTTGGGGCATAATTAATATAATTTTAAAATTGCGTTAAATAATTTTAGTTAAAAGCTCGTTTGACTTTAATTCCACGATCAGGTCATCACGTAGAGCATTCTTTATATAAAATGGGTTTTATTAATTACACTCGATGATTATCGAGTCATCATTTTCGAATGTTGCTGACGCAAGCCCTCTCATGCTTCGTAAGCTTGTCTCAGTGATATTCATGTTATTTTAATAAATAGGAAGAAAGTACTTCATACCTTGCTTGTCTTATATTGGAACACCAAAGGTTCATGACTTGTGTTCCACGGATTCTTCATAGGGCATCAAAGACTTATCAAATACAAGCTGCCCTGCTATTTTCTTAAATCACCAACAAGCCATTATTTTTCATATTCATTTTATAGCTCATAAGACGTCAGTATCGTTTACTTCTCAGCTCAAATAAAGCCCAACTCTCATGCTCGTAAATCGTGATGAATTGATTTCATTAAAATCGAACAAATTCTTATTCATTCTTAATTAAATAAGTTTCCTGTTAAATAGTAAAGTTATGCCCTAAATACGTATCTTGCTCTTTGTGAATTGATTTACAAATGTGAAAATAAATCTCACAATCTTTCCTTTAGAGTTAGAATAATAATTTCAGTCACAGCCAAATACCTTTATCTACTTTTATTTTCTTGTTGGTGGCATAGACATATATAAACATCCTAGAATATTGCATAATAGTTATTGGCATATAATGACTGTCATTCTTATTGTACTTATAAATTCTGTTTAAAGACTAGAAGCAACCTATATAATCATGATCTAAAAGTTGAACAAAATTATTATTGTTATTAAACATTTTATTAACATATTTGGTTTTAACTTTATTATTCAATAGTTATTTTAATATTAATGCTGGCTGTCTGTATTGGCAACCCGAACATATACATATATGAGTTGACTTAAAAAATATCCTTAGTTATTTTATTATACGTTATCAGTGTCAGTTCAGAGGTCTCAAATCATCATCATCTGTTGAGCTAGTTTCTTGGCACATAGTCATGTACTGTCGACTTAGGTCATCCATTGATTTGATCTGAGCTCATGAGTTGGGTTTGAATTCAGTTTGTTTTGGCTGAGTTTGAATCCGACTTTGCAGTTTAGTCAGGTTGTTGTGGGTGGTTTTTCGACTTGTACAGTATGGAAAGTAAAAAGTTTAAATATATGTACAAGTAATCAGAATATTAGATGTAAGTTAATATATGATAAAAGTAAGGAAAGTAGTTTATTGTTTAAGGCTCAAATGGGATCTTTAGCAACAAGAGAATATACATGTAAATGGAAAAATATGAGTGATTTAATCTGTGAATTGTGTAAAAAAAATAGAAACTATTAGGCATTTGTTAATTGAATGTTAATGCTTCAAAACAGAAAGAATACAAATAATGAAGTTATGGAAGAATAAATATGAAAAAAGTGATTATAGAGAAAGTGGATTATTGGTTTTTATGCTGGGTTTGGGAAAAGATAAGGATATAAAAACTATAGAGTAGACAAAGATTATGCTGTGGAAATGGGATGGAGCAGAATATAGAAAAATTTAGAGTGTGGAATGGAAAATAATGTGGCTAACAGGTTTTTCTGACTCCATTTAAGGAGAAGTCACAGTGCATCATATCACACATCACATCACTGCACCATCCATATATTCTTAATGAGTTTTTCTTTTAATTCTTTGTTTATACTTGTGCATTATATAATCCTTAAGCTTAACATCACTAGTCAAACTCGTGAAAAAAGTACAAAAATTGTAATAAAATTGTAAGCTTCACATAGCCATTGTGCATATGCCCACTTGTTAAATAAGTAAGCATATTTTTGACCCTGTTGTGCAAATGTATGTTAATTAGGGTTGCTATACATCATGTATATATGGGACAGTTACTGTATTTCATTACTTGGTCCTATATTATTATTTGTCCTGTTTTCTCTGTAAACTCTGAGATGGCTGATGCTACATTTCTATCAGTCGGTTTCAACGGTCAGTCCTCAGTAAATGCTATCATGTTTCACACATGTGTAATGAAATAAATAATTGTTCATTCCCACATATCTAGTCTATTTTAGATAAAACCATTTTATACCCTTAATAAAATATACCAAAGAGGAAGTATCATTTTAAAGATAAATTTACCAAAAAATAGGTGAACTGAATTTGAAGAGCAGTGTTTTATCTAATTCTCATATCTCCATTAACCATATTGGAAAGTCCGACATCCAACAATATATTGCTACAAATCCTGATAGATTAAATATCAGGACCACTTCAAGTTCTAAGGATATATCTAGTTTTATAACAAAGAAAGATTGTGAAGAAAATTTAATTACAACTGCTGAACTGACTATGTCGTACAAAGTAGTACATCACCATCAATCATTTAATTCATTAGATTGTACTACTAGACAATGCATTGATGTATGACTCAAAAATAGCCACTAAACAATCGACTGCCAGAACACCGTGGCAATCGTAACTTCATGTTGAAGATTTAAATGAAGCATCTTTTTTGGAATAGCTACAAATGCCAGTAACCATAATGCTGAAAACATATTTCCCTTAATAATCCAATTTTCCAATGAAAAGAATGGACAGCTATCCAAATGACATAAAATTGGCTTCTTTACTTAATGAACATTATGAAATAATCACTGAGCATTGTAAAATATCTCTCAAAAGTCTCTATATTCCCATGCATAACCTTATCGCTTTTTGTGGAGATAATACGAACACTAACTTCAGAGGCCTAACCGAGCAGGAAAAAATAATGCATTTTTTAGACTAAACTCTGAATTGGAAAGAGATATTGAAGGCATAGGTTGTCCAGCATGTTTTGAAAAACACCCTATCAATAATAGCTGATGCTTTGGCTTTAGATGTTGAATCAAAAGTTATCATGATATTTAAGTATTTTAATATTTACATGGTGAGGACTGAACAATGCAAAGAGGTTTGTGAATATATTGATGTACAGTTGTCTCTAATGTTAGTGCTTCTTTTTGACTCTGTGAGTGTTGTATTTCAAAGCTGTGTACAATATTTCTGAATGTGTTAAAATGTAGACTTAGACAATTATTGTACTTCCAGTGATTCTATTTAAATGAATTTTATTCAGGTTCTTTTATTTTACAGAAAATTTAAATAATCATGACTTCATTAGGGCTCTAGCATCCTCCACAAATAGATTCTGTAACTGCAAGTGAGCTTCAATAGCTTACATTTTTACAGTTGTCTATCCATGAGAAAGTTATAATTCAGAAAAGAGATCATTCAAAGCCTGACATTCACATATCTCAGTCAGACATAAACAACAACCAGAAGTATATTCATAGTCAGAAATCAAATAGAATTTTTTTTTTTTTTGCACAAAATAAATGGATTACTTTTTTAAATGAATGGATCAAACTTGAACTGTAACTATTTGGCCATTAGTAAGCAAAAAATGTTTTTTTTAATTAGAATTTTATCAAGTTTATATATAAATTTTCTTTTTATATGTTTGTTTCATTTTACATAATATTACAACAAGGGCTAAAAATTTTATTCAGAACACCTCCATCACCCCCCCCCCCTTCAAATTTTAGTGACAAGCTGCCACTAATTTCCTGCTATAACATATTACTTTGGTGACTTATTATTCTAAGTTTGCTATAGTTTAAATGCTGACAAGGAATATGTGGACAAACATAATCAATAAAATTTGTCAGCAAAATCCCATAGAGGAGTTATTTTAAATATATTACAAACTTAGAATAATTCATTATCAGAGTAATATGTACTACCACATGTTAATATCAAATTTAAAAAAATATCGGGAATATATTCATTTGGGAAAAAGGAAAAACACATTATGATACTAAATAAAAGCAGATAATAACTAATCTTTCTTATTGCATTGTCAAGTGTATATTATATAATAATAATAATAAATCAACTATGCACTTTAATACTGTTTCACAATACTTTAATTACAACTCTCTTTTGACAGTTTCAATTGCCCCAGCAATCTTCTTCAGAACTACAACATAATACAAATACAAGAATATAATTATATGTTAATATATATTTCTATTATGTTGTAGTTCTGAAGAAGATTGCTGGGGCACATCAAAACTGTCAAAAGAGAGTTGTAATTAAAGTATTGTGAAACAGTATTAAAGTGCACAGTTGATTTATTATTATATTAAAAGCAGATAGTTGTTTTTGTGAATTTTTATTATGGCACTTTGTGCCAATTTAAACCACCAGCATGTGTAATACCAAACTTCAAATTAAAAAAAAAACATATTTTCAATAACACGAAAAATAAACATTAAATATTTTTTACATCTTGAATTGTAACCTAAAGTTTTAGCTTTACATTTTTTTTTAATCTAAAAAAAAAAAAAGACGAACTGTAAACTTAACCTTATATGTTAAATATTTTTTTAAGTTTTAGCAAAAAAAAAAACACAAATATATAAAGTTTTAGCTGTAAATATATTTTTCAATATAAAACTATATTAGTTAAAAATGATATGGAGAGAAATCATGGTAGAAGATTGAACAATTTAATGTCTTCCACAATGGAAAGAGTCAGTTTATTTGACATGGATTATTTATGCCAGGATTCTTGGATGACATAACTGATGTTAAATGAAAACTTTGAATAACTAGAGTAATGTCATAGCAGAAATGATAAGAAGATTATTTTTTAAATGTAACATTTGCTAAACCTAAGTGATATCTCACAAGCCATGAAAATATATTCACAAAGAATAATTATGACTGGTTGCTTACATCATATTAGCACTAATTCCACAGCAGCACACAATGGATGCAGAAAATGCCAACACTTTAACTTGTATCCATGACAAAACAATATCACTATTGAACTGTTTTACATATATATGGTTCAAATATATTGGCATTTGGTAATATTTAAAAAAAGTAAAATTTAAAGATCATTTAAAAGACGCAATTTAGTGTTTTTTTTTTAGTTAGTATGATTTATTTTTTAGATAATGTACACTGAAAGTTATTTTTATTTTGAATTATTTATTTATCTAAAAGTAAAAATTAAAATTGGGGGGGGGGGGGGATTAAAAAAGACATGCAGATTACTAATCCAGATAAACAAAAAGAAAGAAATTCCATAAGTAAAAGATTATGATCAGAAAAAACCTTTTTAATTATAATTAAAGATGGCCAATATAGTTTATAAAAAAGAAACTGTAGTTAAAAATACAAAATAAATGAAAAAAGATTACCATCTTGTATTCTGATAAAAAAACAAAAGATAATATGTGCGCAGAGGTTTAAAAACTGATTGCAAGTATAACGGGGAAAATAACAGCAATCATGGTTCTGTGTCTATTCCTTAATTAACAGTTTCCATGGGTCCAGGATAGAAAATTTCCTATCCTGGATGACTTGTATGCAGGACTGCTACACATCTGCTGAAGTAAGTCATAATATGGGAGTAGAACTGAAAAACATTTGAGGCTAGCCTAAAGTCATCCCAAAAAATACTTAAATACTACAAGAATCTCAAACCTAACCAGTAAGCTAAGATTATTCATATTCTAATTTGTGACAAAAGTGTTTGCAAACTAACGTTAACTATAAGCTTACACTACAAGACATTCCCTGATGTATTATAAACATTTTATCCACGGATCACTTTGTAAAGAGAGAACTAAAAGAAATGTTAATTATTTAACATTAATATCTGGATTAGCTGGCATGTAATTTCCAATTTTATTTAATAATTTACCATTTAAATTTTTAATTGTTATAATAAAATATTTACTTTTAATATAACACTTTCATTTGTATGTTCTTAATCTTAATTGTTTATTTTATTAGTAAATTTTAAATGTATAAATTACCTTAGCCAATATGCTTGTTTTATAACCAAGCCCCATGAGAGATTCATGTAAAAGCTTTAAAATAATAAGAAAATGTAATTGCCAATCCTAAAACTGCTTGTTTCACGAGTTACTATGTGCTTCACACAGAATCAGTGAGTCTAATGACTTTGATGCCCTCTGATATAAATTAAAAATTAATTCAGCCAGCCATTCATATCATAATAATTATTAGGCCAGTTAATCAGGTAATATAACTATGTTCTTGAGAAATCTAAACTCACATAGTGAACAGTAAGATTCAAATTTGAATCTTGGTCTTGGTTTCACCTTTTTCAATGGTCTTTCACCCACCATCTCCATCCTACCTAAATTTAAACCTAGATATTAGATTGGGTGTATAGCAGTATTATGGTATAAATACATATAAGCATCGGTAAAATGCACCGTAAATTCACACATACTTCAATATCATATATAAACGTTGAATTAAAATAATGTAATTTCTAAAAAATTTACAAAATCTCTTTAAAGCTATATAGCATTTATATAATGCTCATTTTAATTATTTTCATCAATTTTTCCATAACATTGTTTTGAAATAATAAATATTAAAATTTGGTTTAAATTTATAACTTAAAAAAAATCTATAAACCTATAAATCCTTATTGTTTTATTTTAAATTTTGCAATGTTGTGGTTGGTGAGAGATAATAGATTACTTAACAAATTCCTAGAAAACTTAATTGACTTCAAATATGAAGCAAAATAAATTAGATTTTAGTTTATATCTAATCTTGTAATCAGGACCAGAAAATGTATTAAAAATAATATACAAAGAGAAATTTAAACAAATTGAGAGAAACATGGTATTCAGATTTAATTAAACGGTAGATATTCTTTACTTATATTTGATTCACCCAAGGACATAACTACGGCCTGATAAGATAGATGGCTAATATAAAAGGGCAAGTTTTAATTTTGATTTAGTATTGAATCTTTGTCTTTTATTATTATTTTTTTTAGATGTTTTTTGTGATTTGAGATAAGCTTAAAAAATACGACAAAGCGCTATTTTCCGGAGAATCATTAACTAATTACCCAAGTCTCCATATGTACCCTCCAGAAAACGAGAACATCAGTAAATTACTGCAAATATATAAAAAAACTATGCTACATGCTGAAATCTGCATTTGCTCTCAAGTTTAAATTATTGCAACCTGAATAAGTCAAGGAAAAGAAGACTGCTGCTATAAATATGGAACGGACAATATGTGAGTGATTCTATTTATGTGCACAATCATCTAAAGCTTAAGACAGGTAACCTGTATCCAAGAATCTATAGAGTACTCTAAATCCTTTTAAAAGCTATAGTTATTCCCAATATTCTCTCTTATTCAAGTCATGTTGATGTATATCTTACTCTGTAAATCTTTCTTATTAGTTAACTTATCTGATTCTTTGTCTATCATCTTGGGTACATATTTTATAATTTAAATTCTTTACTTATATAATAGCATGCCTACATAATTTCTGCTTCTCCTGAGTATAATATAACTAAAGCTGCCACCATATTTTATAGATTACTAAAGATGGAGTTATTGTACCACCACCACCCCCTTTTCCTTATACTTGTTTTAGCTTGCCAGCTTGGAAATTATCCAAATTTGTATACCGCATGCATATCACACTGATCCCAATGTTTGAATGTACTCATTCGTTTTCAATTATCATAATTATTTATTTATTAAAAAGATATGCATTTATTTGCTTCTCTTTAATTACAAATGCGAGTGTATGCAGGTAACTGGGTCACGGACATATTAATTGAAAAGCATGATAATGTGTAAAATGATTAGACTCATTTTTACAATCATTCCCTTTGATTTCTTTAATTAGGTTTACCTGTTCAGGTTAAACCAAGTAATTTATTTGAGAGTGTAAATAAAAGGTTCAAGATATTTAAATGTGGGCATTGGGAGATGGAGTCATTAGAATTTAAAGCGTAATTTAAAAGTAAATTTTATGATTTTATACTTACGTCATATATGTGTTACTGTTTAGAGAGGCGATGATTTCTCTTAGGGCCTTGGATTTCTCAATTGATAAACAATTATTATTGTCTTCCTATCATCTCCCATAAAGTGGACAAAATAAAATGTTTCCATGGGCATTCGATCTTCATCATGCAGTCAGGAAGTATTCATGGTGCTATCCATACACCTGATGATGCTTATGTATCCACCTTCAAATGGGCCCTTGGCAGATGCCAGCCTGTCAATCTCAATTTTCTCTTAACATGGCTCTGCAGTTTAAAAGTACTGCAACATAATTCACCACATTGCCTCTCTAAGAAAACCACCTATTTATTTTATATTTTGATTATTATACATTACGATTATGACTCTGTCTTCCCACTGTCCTACATTTATACGTTCTTAAATATAATGCTTATATATCAGTGTAATTGTTTCTTTAAATTAAATGTATTTTATTATTTTACTTTTAAATTAATTTTGGTAAGTCTGCAACCAGGATTATCATTAATTATTTAAAACCTCACTTAAAATTTATTAGGTTACGAAATTGCTGAATGGTTAGGTAAATTTATGATTTATATCTGTTAATTATCAAAATAATTCAATGTATTTAGTTATTCAAGGTTTAGATTTATTATTAAGACCAGCTTGCCTCAAATAAAGTTAGTTTCCGACTCATGTATGTGTGTGCATGCATATGTGTATTAGTCAACCTTTATATCTTAATTTTTTTTGTTCATTAAAATATTTAATTTATTTATTAAACTTTAAAAGTGAAATGTATAATGAACTTAGCAAATAAAGGGTTAAGTTTATTATTTTAAACTTCTGATACAAAGGAAATCAAAGTGAAATAAAAATATTATTTGGTTTTAAATGTAAGAATCAATAAAGTCTTATATATATATTTTATTAAAGACTTTATTCATTGTTAATTAACCTTTTATTCACCTTAAAATCAAACACAGACATGTGATATCTATTTTTAGAAGAATCTAGGACATTTGCATAATTGTTTAGATTATGTAAGAAATTAAGGCTGTTCTTTAAAACTGTCATTTAAATTTGGAGGAGTCAACCTTTGCTTAAGACATTTCCAAAGTTCTACAAAAGGGAAGAAATTAGGACAATTAGGGTTCTGATTGATTTTTTTTATCATGGTTACAGTTCCTGATTAAATTTAAATAGTGTAATTTTTTCTAATTTTTATCTTTATATTTTAAAAACAAGTGCTTAAATTATATTTCTTTAAAGTCTTTAACCCACGATGAACAGATGAGGAAAAATTAAGGTATTCCCATTTTTTATGCTTTGTTTGGCTAAAACTTTCTAAATGGAGTTAACACTATATGCAATACTCACTGTTTCTTAATTAATTTTCAACAAGTAAAAGCATTATTCAACTCTAAATTGAAACAAGTGGTAATGTTTTGTTAACTAGGAAAGTCATGTTAAACATTATACTAAATCATTTTATGATACTGCATATCATTTTTTGGGGCTATAAATTTAAAGCTAAGATTAAAAAAATAAAGAACTGTGCCTTATTATTGATTGTTAACTTTTTAAAAAAATGAAATGACCAAATGCTTTTTTTAAAAAAAGTCTGCAAACTTAATACTGTCTTCTGAAATTTAAATTTTATTAAAGAAAATAAACATGTCATTTTTAAAGCAGGAAATGTTAATTGCTCTTCCACGTTTGCAGAGAAAGCGGATAACTTTTAAAAAAAAAATTGCTGTAAAGAAATTAAGTCAAATAAATTAGAATATGAAAATTTATAAAGGCAAGTGTTTGTGAATGATAATAATGGACATTTAAGTATGCCACATAGTAATTTGCAAACTATTATAATTAAATGTACTCATAACAAAAAAAAATTACTGAAACAATATTTATGCTTTGTTATATACAAATGTAAATAGAGCCAGTAAAGGCACACATTTAATTAAGTGAAATAAAAAGTAATTAGATCCGGATGCATTAACTAAATAAAGTAATTACAGATGCGTGTTTAACAAATTGGATTATCAAGCGAATTAATAACCAAATGAAGCCGTTTGCACACATACGCGAAAAAATGTATTAATACTCCAGAAAAGAAGTGACAAGAGTGGGATTTTCAAACATGGGAGTATAACAGAGCAGGAAAAATAAATATCGCCCTCTTGTTCCTTTGGTTCTCCATGAGTGCTGCTCCCTTTCGGACTGCGATCCCAGGTTCTCGGCGCCTGTAAGTGAATCCAGCCGATTACAGTAAAAGCAGACCGCACTGGTCTTAATATAATTTTTAAATGCCCTAAGTGGCTTTTATGAGGGTTTATTTTCATCACCTAGTCAAGGCACTGTGCGTTTTTGTATTACTGTAGACAGAGAGGGGGATTTGAATTTTAATGCAGTCAGATTATGTATATATATTGTACCAGGTTCGAATATGGTTCGTTCGAACACACCTGTCTCTTAGGCAGAGAAGAACATACTCGGAGAGTATGTATGCTCAAATGATAGCTATAAAATATATAACTAGCATTACATTTCCAGGACATAACTTCTTCTCGACTGTTGAGTTCAACACCAGAGTTCAAAGCACTTTTTTGTTTCGTGTAAACACAGGCGCCAGCTATCTAATCAGAAGAATAAACAATGCACTTTGAACAATGGCCACTAACTCAACGCCTAAATATCCATGACTAGCTCAGTTGTTGGTAATCACTAACAGATTATACATAATTAGTGGTGAAAAAAATTGTAAGAGAGATTGGTAAAAAGAATTGATAAAAAAAATTGACCGACAAATAAAGTTTAATTTTAAAGACAATTTATTAACTAACATTTCCTAATTTTAAACATTTTATAAATCTAAAATAACACACACATTTTAAATTAACACACTATAATATATCTTATGAGAAAGCATAAATAATGTTTGATGTTTATAAAATCATATAGCATTCACAAACACGCACATCAATAGTTCATTTTATGCATGCTTATAGAGTTCAAATTACTTGTCTCTGGAGGCTTTACGAATTAATGCAATGCAATGGCTATTATAGAAATAAGAATATGAAATATTATTACCTAGAATTTTGAATGTGGACGTAGAACTTCGTTTTCTTTGGTTACTGCTTTAGGTGAGAATATTTCCAGCCGGCTGGGATGTTTCCTTGATGAGTTTCCTTATTATTCACAATTATTATTATTGGAGACAATTAGATACTGATGGAGATTTCCAAGTTGTTACGCTGACATTATTTCAGAGGCAGATCTTGCTGTTTTCATCGGACTTCAGGCTGTGGCGAGGCGTATGTTTCGCATGGGTTTTTAACACTGCATTTCTGTGTCTGGATACCTAATAAACTGCACTGTTATCTGAACTGAAACAATTACTCGACTGAATGATTGTCCTTTCTGAACTTAACTGACTCAATTGATTGTCCGATAAAAAAAAAGGTCTATTTATACCTCTAGCATGTTGTCGAAGTTCCTTTTAATATCCTCCGGCAATACCTGTTGTCAAAATTTCTTTGATAATCCTTTGACAATGTGTTTTGGAAGATCATTTAATTAGTAATAGCCATGCAAACGTGTTGTTTTATATAATTTTAATTAGTAGCTAATCCTTGAGAGACAAGATTTTTAATCTTGTTGTTTTATATTTTAATTAATAGCCATCGCTGTGTTTTTAATGATAATCTTCTTTTATTTCATTTTAATATTTATTATGCATACATTTTAATTTATTTACAATGGCACATATATACGCGCATATATAACTGGTTTTAAGATTACTTTTTCTTTAATTCGAATGAAAAGAGATTTGTATTTTTTAAACTTTAAATTATATTTCAACTAATAATAATAAACTCTACTTCCTTTTATAAAACTTTTAGTTTAACTTTTCTAACTAACCCCCCCTCCCCCCTTTTAATTAATTAATTGTAACTTTTATTTCAAACTCTTTGACTTTTACTTTTTTCGAAAACAAACTGTAATAAAACTCTTAAACTTTTAAATACGTTTTCTTTTACAAAAGATTTTTATTTTAATAATTTTTTTAAATAAAATTATTATGTACCATTTCAATATTGGTACATTACAGCATCCCCACTTTGAGAGTAAAATGTGTCTATTTTTGACCATTTTATCTCTGACAACTTTAATTCTTAATTTATTATTTTTTTCTAAGTTTGCTTTTTGATATCTTTTACTTTCCATACTAAGGGCAATTTGTTTTAACTATCCATTCCTTCTATCTATGCTGAATACATTGCTTACAATGTTCTGAGTCCTGGATATTGACCATGAGGACAAACTAATTTTGTGGCACAGGGATCTTTTAGAAACGAGGCGGATGCAGATTTGCTGTCTTATACCGACTTACACTATGAAAAACGAAGCTTCGGCTGCCGATTCTCTTGATCAGACTTTGACTAAGAAAAGGTCACTGCGAATGGCAGGAATTTTCAACTGTCCATTTTTGACTTATGCTTTGGAAAACGATTGCCGATTCTCTTGATCGGACTTTGACTAAGAGGTTGCTGCGAATGGCAGGAATTTTCAACTGTCCATTTCTGACTTACACTTTGGAAAACGAGGTAGGAGGTATGGGGATTCTCCCCTGAAAAGTGACTTGTGGCTTATGCTGGATTATCCCCAGTGCGCATTTTAAAAGAGGAATGATCCCTGACATTCCGTTACGGGTACTAAAATTTATCCAGTTGACAGCTTTAAACTTATCATTAACTAAAACATTTCTATACTACCCTCATTCCCTTTAATTTCGAATCCTTACACTCTTAATACAACTTAGATTGTTTATATTATTTATCACTAATCCTACAATATTATTTTCGAACCCTTACAAACATTATTCTAAATATTTATTTACATTAATTTTATTGATTTTTTTAAATTTTATTTATTTATGAGCATTTTTCCTTAATTAATATGTGCGTGGAGAAAAACAAAATCTGTTATTTTACAAAGCCTCCGTTATTATTTGACAAAACAACCCATCATTTTAAATAGCAAAATTCTAATTCAGGCTTTTCACCTATGTCAAAACAATTATATTAAACTCATAGTCCATTTCCAGTCCTTATTATTTCCGTTTACTTTAATATTCTGACCCTTAACTAACTTTTAAACTATGTCAGGTGGTTCCTTCTTTCTTTCAACTAACTCACTAACATAAATTATACTCCATGTTCTCACATTTCTCCCTCGATTAAAATTTATTGCTTTATCTCTTTCCCTTTTCGTTCTATTTTCAACTTTGTAAATTAGAAAACCTTTAAGCTTCGCAGACCTCCGTATTTTTCCTAATCGTGAATATATTTTCCTACGCTTCCTTTTTATTTTAAATCTACGTTTAAAACATGCACGAACGCTTCCTTTTGAAAACTCTATTATATTATTTTCTATCTTTATTATTTTTATTTCTCTATCACTATACTTAACGCTATCTTCTGCCTTTTGATCTACATAAGTTTCTACTTTATCTGTTTCAATGCTATCTGATTCTAATCCAAATTTTATGTCTTTTATCACCTCAACTTCCTTTCTTTAGCTAAATCTACCTCTAATTTCTTAGTTCTTCTGTTTCCTGTTATTTCACATCTTATGTCTCTTACTTCTGCTCTGAGTTCCTTAATTTCTCCTTTAACCTGACTAATTTCTTCCTTCAATTCTGCTTTGAGTTCTAACTGGCTTTGCTCAAGTTTCTGATACAATTCTTCTTTGAGGTCTTGCTGACTTTGCTCAAAACTTTGCATCATATTCATTATCATTTCCATCATCATCTGCGTCTCAGATATATCTTCCTTTCCACTAACTGGGGATTTTTAAAATATATTGGGCTTTCCATTTTATGCATGTGCACCCATGTTTTGATATTCTCATGTTCATGCCTCTACTCTTTTTATTAATTCCTCCAGCTCTATATCTTTTCTTATTTTGAAACCATATATTTTTTCATTTTTTTCAAACTAGCGCTTACATTAAACTAAATTTAATATACGACTTATTTATTTATTTTTCTTACTAAGACGGAAACATGCTGACTCCACCCCCATTGTCCATTTTTCTACTTGATCTCAATGCTTCAGCTCCGCCCATAATATCCAATTGTCTCTGATTTAACAGACTGATTTATTTTAACTAACGTGAATAGCATAAATCTCTTTTCATTTAAAGAAAAAAGTTTCTGGTCAATTTTTTTTTAAATTAAACCAGTTTAACATATGTAATTTAGCTTTTGTATAAAAAATTTTTCATACAAGAAACAAAGTATTTAATTACTATTGTTTCTTAGGTTCAGCCCCAAGTTGGGTATAGCCATTTGTACCAGGTTCGAATATGGTTCGTTCAAAACACCTGTCTCTTAGGCAAAGAAGAACATACTCGGAGAGTATGTATGCCCAAATGATAGCTATAAAATATATAACTAGCATTACATTTCCAGGACATAACTTCTTCTCAACTGTTGAGTTCAACACCAGAGTTCAAAGCACTTTTTTGTTTCATGTAAACACGGGCACCAGCTATCAATTCAGAAAAATAAACAATGCACTTTAAACAATGGCCACTAACTCAACGCCTAAGTATCCACGACTAGCTCAGTTGTTGGTAATCACTAACAGATTATACATTGTAAGAGAGATTGGTAAAAAGAATTGATAAAAAGAATTGACCGACAAATAAAGTTTAATTTTAAAGACAATTTATTAATTAACATTTACTAATTTTAAACATTTTATAAATCTAAAATAACACACATTTTCACTATAATATATCTGAAGAGAAAGCATAAATAATGTTGGACATTTATAAAATCATATAGCATTCACAAACACGCACATCAATAGTTCATTTTATGCATGCTTATAGAGTTCAAATTACTTGTCTCTGAAGGCTTTACGAATTAATGCAATGCAATGGCTATTATAGAAATAAGAATATGAAATATTATTACCTAGAATTTTGAATGTGGACGTAGAACTTCGCTTTCTTTGGTTACTGCTTTAGGTGAGAATATTTCCAACCGGCTGGGACGTTTCCTTGATGAGTTTCCTTATTATTCACGATTATTATTATTGGAGACAATTAGATACTGATGGAGATTTCCAAGTTGTTACGCTGACATTATTTCATGGGCAGATCTTGCTGTTTTCATCAGACTTCAGGCTGTGGAGAGGCGTATGTTTCCTGGGGGTTTTTAACACTGCATTTGTTTCTGGATACCTAATAAACTGCACTGTTATCTGAACTGAAACAATTACTCGACTGAATGATTGTCCTCTCTGAACTTAACTGACTCAATTGATTGTCCGATAAAAAAAAGGTCTATTTATATCTCTAGCGTGTTGTTGAAGTTCCTTTTAATATCCTGCGGCAATACCTGTTGTCGAAATTCCTTTGATAATCCTTTAACGTGTTTTGGAAGATCGTTTAATTAGTAATAGCCATGCAAATGTGTTGTTTTATATAATTTTAATTAATAACTAATCCTTTGGAGACAAGCTTTTTGATCCTGTTGTTTTATATTTTAATTAATAGCCATCGCTGTGTTTTTAATGATAATCTTCTTTTATTTCATTTTAATATTTATTACGCATACATTTTTTTTTTATTTACAATTGCACATATATACGCACATAAATAACTGGTTTTAATATTACTTTTTCTTTAATTCGAATGAAAAGAGATTTGTATTTTTTAAACTTTAAATTATATTTCGACTAATAATAATAAACTCTACTTCCTTTTATAAAACTTTTAGTTTAACTTTTCTAACCAAAACTCCCCCTCCCCCCCCTTTTAATTAATTAATTGTAACTTTTATTTCAAACTCTTTGACTTTTACTTTTTTTGAAAACAAACTGTAATAAAACTCTTAAACTTTTAAATACGTTTTCTTTTACGAAAGATTTTTATTTTAATAATTTTTTTAAATAAAATTATGTACCATTTCAATATTGGTACAATATATATATGTATATGTTAACCAATTACCCATAACTGTTGTTGTAGTGTGATTTATTATGTACCAATAAAGATCTAGTGTAAAATAATCTGTAATTCTTATTTAAAATTAAGTATTTATATTTGCCATCATTCAGCTACAGCTGAGGACACTGCAAATTTCTGGCACAGTCTCAAACAACCTTAAATTATGTTGTTAGGGCAGAACAGCATAGGTGAATTCAACACCAGTAAGGCATCCGAAAGGCCGTTATATAGAACACACATCGAAAATTTCTTTACTTTGAATGCGATTGATGATAACAAAAGAAAAATAGCAGCTCTAATGTGTTATGGCGGGAAAAGAGTAATTGAGGTTATTCATAAAAATTTTGAAGTGCCTTTGCCTGAGAAGGTCAAGTATGAAGAAGGATCAAGAAGTTAAATGATCAGTTTAGCCCCCGTCCCTCTCTCCACATAGCTACATTAACTCTCCGAAATAAACAATTTAGCAGCAAGAAAATTAATGATTATAATCAGGCTTTAAGAGAATTGGCTAAAGATTGTAATTATGGTGATTTCATTGACAAAATTTTAATGGACCAGCTACTTTGGGGCATGGCCAATGATAGGCTCAGACAGCAATTGCTAGTAGAAATGGAATTAACCTATGAAATGGCCATCAAAAAGGGTATAGTGTATGAACTGATATTGGAGCAGGCACAAGCTTTTAGATTAAAATTGGATGAAACCATAAAAAATGAGGGAATTCAAAATGTACGGAAGAAATCAAAGCCCAATGAAGACAAATACTAGTAACGCTAAAATAATCTGTTTCTGTTATGGGAAAACGGGCCATATTTCAAGAGAATGCAAATGGCAGAAAGTAGTATGTTTTAAATGCAACAAAAAAGGCCATTTGTCACTCGTCTGTAGACAAGATGACAAAAGGAAAATAAAAGATCATGCCAACATGCCTCGTGATAGGGGAAAGAAATTTGCAACCACCCACATGATTAAAAATCTAAATGTTAAAAGTATATGCCAGTTTATGATTAAGCTTAAAATTTACAGTAATGAAATAGAAATGGAAAGTGATAGCAGATCGGCAATTTCCATAATTTCATGGACAGGTTGGAAAAATTATACGATAAGGCAAACATTGTTTTAGAGAAAACAAATATTAAAGCGAGAAACATAAATGGTAATGCCCTCAAAATAATTGGTCAGGTTAAAGTGCCAATTAAATACAATGGCAAAAAAGCGAATCTGCCCCTATATATTGTAAATGGTAAAATTAGCCCCATTATAGGGAGGAAATGGTTTCACAAGATTAGGATACAAATCAATATAAAGAAAATCTCTTTGGAAGATGAACTAGTTAATAAATAGCCAGATCTGTCCAATGAAAAACTGGGATTGATCACATCAAAACCAGTAGAAATAGAATTATCAGAAAATGCACGACCGGTTGATTGTAAACCACATAAGATTCTGTTTGCATAAAAGTTAAAGTCAAAGACAAGTTAAAGTCATTGGTGGATAAAGGAGTGTTGATGCCCATCGAAACATCTGATTGAGCCATGCCTTTAGTTGTAATAACCAAGCCTAATGGGGAAGAGTTAGATATATTGTTAGAAACTGCAGGTAATAATAGATGGATAGTTGAAGTTTGAAATTGGATCCCAACAGATTGTAAAAGTTTGAAAGTGTCCATATGTGAAAAACAGAAGCTATGGATCGAAAATACTGGATTAAACTTGGAAAGATTATTTTATAGTGAATTGATAGTGTTTGAAAAATGGAAACAAATAAAAGTAAAATAAATCTGGAATATCAACATTGTATTTGGAACAAAGACCGATATGTGTGTGCACTGATATAAAGACAAAAAAAAATGTGCAATTAATAAAGCATTGATCATAATGTTGACTAAAATAGTGTTCAATAGAGTGCATTAAGAATCATTCCCACTTAAATGTACAATGCTGTACTTCCATTTTTAGCTTTTTTGAATATAATGGTTGTCATTGACAAAGGTGCTCAACATCAAAAATACATTAAGGTTTCATTTAATTTTCTCAATATTTTCTCCAATTTAATAGAAATGTTAGTATTGCCTTCAATTTCAAATTGTCTGAGAATGGAATTTTTTTTTTTTTCAATTATTTAATCCTACAGGGATTGTTAATTTTTTTCCTAATATAGCAATATAATAAATGGGTAAAAACTGAGATAAACAGTGTTTTTAAGACTTATCTGTGTTCAATAAATTTCAAATAATGCCAATAATTGTTTATCTAAATACAAAGATATTTATATACGCAAGATTTTTTCATAAAAAACATATTACATAACACGACTCTGTGTAAATTGAATTTTAACACAAATATAATTGGATTGGTGATATGTAAACAAAAAAGGTGTTAATTTGACAAGACAGTTACTTGTAAATTGAATTTTAACACAAATATAATTGGATTGGTGATATGTAAACAAAAAAGGTGTTAATTTGACAAGACAGTTACTTGTCTTCAAGACAGATGAAAAGGTTACTAGTTCAAAATACCCTTCCTGTGAGGAGTGACAAATTTCTTCAGCATTTGGCAAGGTAACAAATGAAATTAGTTAAAGCAATTTGAACATTTAGCTCAATTCAACTTTAAAATAAATAGTAAGTGTTAATTTAAATATCATTTTTGAATTAAATAACCAAAACAGTAATTGATCTCAGTAAACATATGTATACATTAAACCACTAAACAAACATGATCACCATTTCTTAAGCTAGCAATTAACTGTTATTAAAACAGGCAAAACTCTCCATACAGCAGTGCCAACCAGAATAATAAATGAATGCCAGAAGGCTTATGCATAAAATCCCCAACTAGTGCCTACTCATCCAATATTCCCAGGCTATTTATCAATTTTATTCTCATAGTTTTGTAGTTAAGTAGAGATAGAAAGTGGCTGCTGGAGGGTTCATTAGATCCTAAGATCTAGGTGCAGTGCTCTAAGATCCAAAGCTCCTCACTGACGAAGGCCATAAACCAGAAACTAGTCTGGGGATATTGAATGAGTAGGCACTAGATGGGGATTTTATGCACAAACTTTCTGGCATCCATTGATTACTCTGGTTGGCACTGCTGTATGGAGAATTTTGCCTGTTTTCATATGTATACATTATAAGCGCCTACAGTTATGGTATCACCACTGCATGTTAATGGTACAAATCAGGTATTAATCAAAGGCACAACGAGATTAAAAACTATTTTGTTTAGGAAAAACTTCAAAAATCAGCAAGTGAAATTATTTAGGCACTATTCATTCGTTGTAAACAATTAATCCTTATAATGACAGTACTGTATTGTATTTAAAATAACTGAGTGGAATTATTTACACAGTAAATCGACTCCATATAATTTATTTTTTTTCTGAGACAATTTTAGACGGCATCTTCTTTTAAGATACTGTAAATAAAATGTAATCTTTAGGCATAACCTTTATTTAAAATGACGTACTTATTTTGCGATGTAAGTGCTATGATTAGTTATTCCAAATCTCGAAATTGCACAAATATTTCTACTTCTTCCAGTTTCTTATACTATTTTTTTGACCAAATTAATTTTATTTCAAATGTATACTTGCGGTAATAGATATAAGTAGGGCTACGTTATCATTACAACTATCACGTAATGCAGGTTAATTAAAAAAATTAAATGTTTATTCAGAAAAAGCAATATAGTTTATTCAATTATTCATTCTCTTATGCAGTGTTAACTTCATATTTTATTTTCTAACATAAACACAATAAATATTATGAGTAATATATATAAGTATAGCTTTAAAAGCGTATTACCTTCACTTTTTTTTTTTTTTTTGACGTGTAAAATGGCGCTTCCTCTTTACATCTGATGTGATGTGATGTGATGTATTATGGCTTCTCCTTAAACGAAGTCAAGAATATCTCAGCAATTATGCCCAGATAAACCTGTTAGCCACTTTCTTTTACATTCCCCACTCTAAATTTACCCATAATCTGCTCTATCCCATTTCCACAACATAATTTTTGTCAACTCTATAACATTTATATCTAAATCCCCCTTATCTTTTCCCAAACCCAGCATAAAACCAATAATTCACTTTCTGTATAATCACTCTTTTCATATTTATTTTTCCACAACTTCATTATATGTACCCTTTCTTTTTTCAAACATTTACATTCAATTAACAAATGCCTAATATTTTCAATTCCTTCCTTACATAATTTACAAAATAAATCACCCATATTTTTCCATTTACATGTATATTCTTTTGTAGATAAAGATCCCGTTCGAGCCTTAAATAATAAACTACTTTCCTTACTATTATCATATATTAACTCACACCTAATATTTTTTTTTTTTTTGCACTGCCATCTACTGGGATTGTAAAATTTTCAAAGAAATCAAATTAATGTGGCTATTGTTTTTTAAGTGTGTTACAATATTTAACTTTGGATTGGCGTGGTTGAATACTAAACCATATTTTTATCAAATGACCATAATCAATTACCGCCTATCTTTTCGGTTGCCTACATTTGACCTTTTCTTCATTAAGCACTGCTTGGTTATCATATTGAGATGACTAATCGATAAATTGAAGATTCTTTAGATTTGAGAAGTAGTATAATTTATACATTCAAGGTGTAATCTAAAACATATTATTTTTCATTAACAAATCTTTATTTTCGATCTTTTAGTATTATTTGGCTTTTTCAATGTCTTATTTAGTTTTGAGAAAATGAAAGGGCGATTGTAGAGTGGGAGATAGGAGAAAATATGATCAATTGTAAGTTTTCAAGATTGATTAGGATTTATACCTAATATTGATTTTTCCAACTAATGTGTGTAATTAACAAATGAGTTTTAAATTGCGCTTTACGCAAAAAAATGAAGCCTAGTATTATTAGAAAAGAATTATACGGCTGAGTAAAGCGCAATTTAAACTTACGACTCAGAAGTGATGTATTAAAAACAAGGATTTTATTTCAATTATCAATTAAATTTAATACAAATAAAACAAAAATCCTAATAAAAATGTACGGGCTGGCTTTCAAACAACAACAAATTTAGAGAAGCTTAAAGTGAAACTGGACTGTCTGTGCATGTAAAATATATCTTTACACTAAATATCTGAATATAAATATGATTCATATACTTTGAGTTTAGATCTAATAATAGGGGATTTGAACACAGGCTTTCAACTCACTTCAGTTATCCATTCTATCTTATACATTCGATACACATGTGAAAAAGATTAATGAACATCACTATTGGAATTGCGTGCTGAATCAGCATTCATCAGTTGATCCAGATCATCATCTCCCCCACACATATATATAATCAGTGCTCGATTTATAGGAAGATAGCAAATCTTCAAACTACTCCACCCACCAATTTTCATCCATTCATACCCAGAATGACCAAATCCTTCGTTGATGCCAATATTATTGACATGACCAAGTTGTCTAAGTTACTCTGACCCCTTATATATAGAACCTTATCCATTTAAATACACAGAAGAGCCGAAAGTCAAAGACCCAGGCTGAATCTGTAATATTTGAATACTAGTATAAATTATATACATGGAGTTTAGAAGTAATTATAAAAGATTTGAACACAAATTTTCAAGCTACCTTCAATTATCCATTCTGTCTTACACAATTGATACACATGACAACACACATATGAAAAAGATAAATGATCTCCAATGTACATACTTTGTCTGAAACTCATATGTTGGTCCAGATCATCATCTCCCATACATATATACAAGCAGTGTTCACTTTAAATTAAAAGAGCAAATCTTCAAACTTTAATAGACAGATTTCAATTTATTCCACCCTCCAACTTTTCAGCAATCCAAACCATTGAAAATCTGATCTGGACCAACTGCTGAAAGCTGGTTCAGCATGAGAGATATATATTGTAGTTCATGAATCTTTTCTCATGTGCATGATCCTGTGTATCGATTGTATAAAATAAATGAATAGTTGAAGGGAATTTGAAAGACTATGTTCATATCACCTATAATTACATTTAAACTCCAAGTATATAAATTATACTTGTATTCAAATATTACAGACTCAGCTTGTATCCTGCCCATCCTTCTTCTGTATATTTAAATGCACAAGGTCCTATACATGAGAGGTCAAGTGACTTGAAAGTCAACATGGCAGGACAATAATGTTGGTATCAATAAGGGAGTTAGGCGTTCCATTATCAAATTTTCAATGGTATGGATGGCTGAAAAGTTGTGGATGGAGTAGATTGAAGCCTGTCCATTAAAGATTTACTATCTTAATATAAATTGAGCACTGATTATATAACATAAAAAGAAATATATTTATAATAAATCTGAACCATAAATACAAGAAATAAAATAAGAATAGCCTTCACTCTGGCCATTTCAAAATAAAATAAAAATGAAACAACAGTAATGATAATATGTAATTTTCATCCAGTAAAATAGTATTCTATTACTTGTATTAGGAATAGTTAGAATAAATTTTCCAATTTTTTTTTTAAAAAAATTTAGTATTTTACTTATTCTACTAAAAAATGTATTTCTTATGATGTAAACACATCAATGCAAGTTTATAATTTAAAATACCTTTCTTAAAGTCCAAATGAAATACTAAAAGAAAAAATATTTTTTAAAAAAAGACTTTCTTTGCAGTTTGGCAAAGTATCATTCTAATATTTGAATATCAGAAAATTTTAAATAAAATACAAATATCTCCCTCTATAAAATTAATGAACTATTATGCAAAAAAATATTCAAGAGGAAATTTTATAAATTTTTGTAACTTAACTAGGTTTAAATTATTTATAATAAAATTTGAGAAACTATCCATAAGTTATATTGCTTGACATTTGTATTACTTTCATTTTTATATTCGTTCATACATCACATCATTCCAAAATCACTTTCACTATTCTCACTTTCATTCCATTTGAATATGCATCTGATTGAGCTAAGTGATCTCTAATATTTTGTATGAGCATTAATTATTCCTCTCTTATATTATGTACTATGGCAATCATCAAACATCTCAACATCATCTGCAAAGGAAATTTCTATATAATACATCTTGCACTCTCACAAAATTATCTACTTCCAATGGTTTAGTTATTACTTTACCAACTTATTAAACTATGGTTTACGATGATACCTGTGGTGATAGATAGCAATTAAAGTATAGGGTATGGAATAATAACAAGAATGACTCAAAGAGTAAGATAAATATCATCATGGTTACAGTGCACTAATAATCTTAGTAGCTAATTGTAGAAATTCCCACCAGCACTAAGCCTATTACACAATTTTTAAATTTTGATAGCTTTTACCTTATAAATTGACTATTAATGTGAGTACTATTATGAACAAGCTAAATTTTATGATCTACACTTGCATCAATCTTTTCAATTATTTATTTTTATTCATTACACAAATATTGCTTGTCGATCATAATATCTAACTTTTAACAATTAAAGCCTACCTAAATTTATTGTGTTGCACTTCATATTATCTCCATATACTTAAAACAAACTTATACATTTTCTCTCAAACATTTTACAGATACGATTCCTTTATACATTGTGCTACTAACAGAAACTTTTTGACTCCTCTGATTATTTAAAATTACCATTGTTTATGAAATTTTTTACTTAATTAGATTTCTTCTATGAGAAACTTTTTTTATTTATTAAAGAACAGCCTCTGCTACACACTCAGCCATCTTTGGTCAAAACCAAAGGTTACAATATGTATGGTCAATGCATTCCTATTCACAATACTTTGAATCAAGGTTCCTTGCCCAAAATCAGAGAACAAACATATGTTGTTGATTATTTAAAGTAAAAAAACAGTGCATCAAATTCCTAAATATTATTTTCATCTGTAAACATTAATAAATTATATAGTTTAAGAAAAATGATCACAAAAATTCATTAGAAATATTTAAATATACACACCAAATGAAAATGTTAATAATTTATACAATGTACTTATTTAAATAAAAAAATGCAATGATTCAATTTATAATCTTTACATAAAATAAACAATTTTGAAAAAAATGTGGGAAAATCATTTTGGCATATAATCAATTCTCTAATTTTTTTCTCCTTTAAAGCAAAATCTTTATTATAGGGGACCTTTACTTAGAATTTAGCTCTTAATTTAAGGGGAACTTTAATTCCACTTTGATTTCTTAAAGGAACTACTTAGTACAAATTCTAAGTCTGCTCCATATGTTCTTATCCTGCAACTGTTATTACAATATGTTCATTCATATAATAAATGAACAGGGACAGTTTTCTCAGTGAATATCAGCAACCATGATAAGTTTATTAATAATTTACCTTTGGGTTAAAATCAAAAAAAATATTATGGAGTAGATAGTTCTTAACTAAAATATCACTTTTCTTGAGAGCAGAAAATTGTTTGAATAAACTTTCAAACAAAACTACATTGCAGCCTATAGTCACAATGTCATTGTGGAAAACAAAAATACCTGCCATTAAACTGTATAAGTACATACATATGTAAATTTCTAGTTATTAAGTATTTTTATCTTTAAGTCATGGTATATTGAATCCTCAAGTTTTGAGAGAGTGAATATAAAAAAATACTGTCATTACAAGTGACTTCTAGTGCTATCTCAAATATGTTATGCAGCAAAATAATTTACTTATTTGCCATGAATATTTTAAAGCATTATTATATCTGGATAATGATATAGAATATGAAATGTATGTCACTCATTGAAATGTATATTTTCATGAATCATCTTCAATGTTTTCCCTGCCATCATAAAATCTTGCAAATCACTTGAATACATTCTTACTGCCATATAGCCTGTCTTGGTTTGCCATAAACTATGTGCAAAACACTTTTTCTGTAGTGTTTCTTCATATATTTCAAGATTAGTTTTGATATAAGTTTTAAATTCACATGAAAAACACTGAAAAACTTTTTTTTACAATATGCCATCTTTCATTTCTTGAATGATTTTTATCTCCAGTCTTAAACTAACATGAAGTGGATGAAAAATGTTTGTCCTGTATGATTATTTTCATGTCTATTTAAATGCTTTTTATCACACATCCTGAATTTGCACAAAGTGCAGTGAAAATTCACATCATCTTAAATGGCTTTTAGAACTTGTTTTAAATGCACACAAATGATACATCTTCCATATATTCCTAATTCTTCTTTATGTGCGGTCTTGAATTTACACACAGTGCAGGAAAAACTGTTTTGCTCCTGTATGCCTTCTTTCATGTTTTCTTAAACTACTTTTATCTGCAGTTTTATATTCACACAAAGTGCATGTAAAAGGTTTCGCTCCTGTATGATTATGTGCAGTGAAATAATTTTTCTTCTGTATGGGTTAGTTCTATGTTGTCTTAAATTTCCCTTGTGAGCTGTCTTGAAATTACACAAACTGCATTGAAAAGCCTTTTCTCCTGCATGAGTTCTTTCATGTGCTATTAAATTTCCTTTCAGTGCAGAACAGCTTTTCTCCTTTATGATTATTTTCATGTCTTTTTAAATAGATTTTCTGACTACTTTTTAAATTCACATAAACTACATTGAAAACGTTTTTGTTCTGTATGGGTTAAATCATGTGCTCTTAAATTTCCCTTCTGTGCAGTCTTAAATTCACACAAAATGCATTGAAAAGGCTTTTCTCCTGTATGAGATCTTTCTTGTGCTTTTAAAGTATCTTTCTGAGCAGTTTTGAATTCACAAAAAGGGCATTGAAAAGGCTTTTCTCTTGTATGATTATTTTCATGTCTTCTTAATAATTTTTTATTAAGTCTTAAATTCACACACATTACATTGAAAAGACTTTTTCTCCTATACGAGTTCTTTGATGTGATCATAAATAGGTCTCCTGGCAAGTCTTAAATTCACACAAATTGCAGTGAAAAAGCTTTTCTACTGTGTGTTCTTTGGGGGCCTTCTAACTCATTTTTACTTGCAGTTTTGAATTCACATAATGTCCATTGATAAAGCTTTATGCCTGTATGTATTCTTTCATGCCTTCTTCCTGATTGGTTGCAAATAGTAAATTCACATAAATTGCAGTCAGTAAGTTTTGCATCTGAAGTAGGTTTTCCCATAGTGTGTTACAAAAATCTACAAAAAAGTCTTATATTAATAGTCATAAGAATATAAGTTTTAATCTTTCATTTGTTTTTTCTTCTATATGCCTTTCAAACATATTGTCAATTCTTTTAATCACATAAATTACTAGACAAAAATGGTTTTCAATAGAATATTTTCATATGGAAGATTATATTTTTTTGTGTGTGTGATATCTCAAATATTGATAAAATGATCCAACAAACTTTTTATGGCTTATATGGTTTTTAATATTTCATTGATCAAATATTTTTAATCAGGAGAGTTATGTTCATTTTCTATTAAGGCATTTTGTGAAGTTTTACAAATTTACATTTATATATTCAGTAAACTATATTCTCATGTTAAACACATTCTTAAAGACAATCCAATTAATTGTTATCTGACAATAATGAAAAGAAATGATCTTTTACTGATATCCGTTATTCAACAATTATGTAATTCAAAGTTATTTGTCTCTCTTTGAATAGTTTTTGTCAAATAATTTCATGTTTTCCTGCAATTGATATTACATGATTGTACATGTCATATTCTTTTTAGAAAAGAAATTTATAGAATGTTTATTGTTCAAACCATCATTCTCTTGTCATATAGATTAACAATAATATATAAGATCACGTTCTGTAAACATTATATTTTTTCTGCAAATGTAAACTCATGAAAATCAATAATGTCATCTGTACGATAGCCATGAATCTTAAATTTATAAGAAAATGATAAAAATAATTAACTGTCTTACTTTTCAAGTACACTTTCTTTGTCAAGGAATATTTTTTTTAATTATAGGCTTTACAATCCTTGTATGAATAAAAGTCTAATATGTTCTTCACCAAATATTCTCTTTTTCCATTTCTTATACCTATAGAAAAAAAATATTAATCACATTACTTTAGATGTGTAACATATAAAACGAGAAGAAGCAAAGACTGTGAATTATAATTTTCATTAAAATACTCTTAATATACACAACCTCTTAAACTTTTTAACAGATAACAAATTTACTATTTTTATTCAACCATACAAATCAAATTTCCAATTACTAGCACTAAAAGTGCTGTCTCTCTTTTATAATCATGTCAGAATTTATCATTTGAAATGAGTTTGCTCTTGGTTTATATAAAATCCAAGAAAAAAACTTATGGGCAATCACATATATAATCTTAAATTATAAATACAGAAAATCAAACCAACATTATCTAATGAAATATTAGTTAAGAGATTGATTATTAATACATTATTAACATAAGATGTCTATTCATATTCATAGTGATATAAACGTGCATTTCTCACTTTGGGTTCCACATGTTCCATGACTAATTTCAGAGAAATAAATTATTTGTATTTGGAATTTTGAGAGTATAACTAAAAAAAATCTAAATTTCATTCCAGTTTCATTTTGTGATTTCTAAGAATACAGCTATCCTATTTGGTAAAATAAGTATAAAGGAATAAGTATATAAAAGCTAAAAGTTTTTATAAAAAATTAAATTTCAAAAGTATAAATTATTGTGTTCCCTTTATTTTTCTAAACCTCTCTTTCATATATAGCAGCGATCATTCATTTATTTTCATTAACAAAGCCAAACAAAAATAATTATAATCCACACACACATATATATATATATATATATATATCATCATCATCATCAACCATTATCAATCCACTGCAGGATGAAGGTCTCTCCAAGTTTAATCCATCTTCTCCGATATTTAGCTTCTCTTCTCCACAACACCCCTGCACATTTTCTTATTTCATCCATCCATCTCACATGTGGTCTCTTTCAGGGTCTTTTACAATCTCTTGGAATCCAGTTTAAAATTTCAATTGTCCATCTATTATCATCTCTTCTAGCAATATGTCCAGCCCAACTCCATTTCAATCTTTTAATTTTTTCAATAAGGTCAGTAACACCTGTTTGTTGTCTTACCCATACATTGCATTTTCGATCTCTTCTTGTTACTCCCAACATACATCTCTCCATACTCCTTTGAGTGGTCTGAAGTCTCTGCATTGCTCTTCTATTAAGTGTCCAAGTCTCAGATCCATAAGTAAGAACTGGTAAAACACATTTGTTAAAAACCATCCTTTTCAAACACATTGGCATATTTCCTTTTAGTATCAAATTATTTCTATCAAAAGCACTCCAAACAAGTTTAATTCTATGATTAATTTCCTCCATTATGTTTCCATCTGTATTAATAATCTGACCAAGGTATTTGTAACTGTTAACTTCTTCTAATTCTTCATAATCAATCTTTATTTTCATATTTTGAGCAAATCGATTAAACATTACTTTAGTCTTTTTAACATTTATCTTTAGTCCTACTTTTCTACTTTCATCTGCTAACTCCTACAACATTTCCTGCAGCTCTGAAGCATTATTTACAAAAACAACTACATCACCTGCGAAATCTAAATGACTTAAATACTCTCCATTTACTTTCACTCCTTTAGTTTCCCATTTTAATCCACAAAATACTTCTTGCAGCACTGCTGTAAAGAGTTTTGGAGATATGGAGTCACCTTGTCTTACACCTTTCTCAATGTTGATTTTTCCAGTATTAGTATGTAATCCAATTGCTGCTGTTGCATTTTTATAAATATTCTTTAAAATATGATAATATCCTGGATCCATACCTTGATGATCCAATGCTTTAATCACTGAAGAAATGTGTATAGAATCGAATGCCTTTTCATAATCTACAAATCCAAAACATAATGACAACTCATATTCGTTTGTCCTTTCTATGACTTCTCTCAATACCTGGATATGATCTATTGTACTAAAACCACTTTTAAATCCAGCTTGTTCTCTTGGTTGGTGGAAATCCAAAGTTCTCTGTAGACGGGTTGTAATTATCTTGGTAAAAATTTTATATAAAACTGATAAAAGGCTGATAGGTCTGTAATTTCTAATATCTTCTTTATCACCTTTTTTAAATATTAATATTATTACTGCATTCTTCCAATCTTCCAGTACATCTTTATCATTTAGACATTTGGTATATAACTTTGCTAAAATTGTTTCTATTTCTTCACCTGCTTCTTTTAATATATCAATTATAATTCCATCATTTCCTGGAGCCTTTCCTTTCTTCATACACTTAATTGCATGTCTCACTTCTTCATTTAAAATTCTGGGCAATTCGGAAGATGTAATAGATATAGGAGGTACTTGTTCTTTATTACTATATAATTCTTGATAAAAATCTTCTACCAATTTCATGATGTCATCTCTCTTTTTAGTAATAATTCCATCTTTTTTTTCTTATTGCAGATATAAATTTCCTACCAATACCAAAATGTTGTTTAACATTTTTGAGACTTTTATTTTCTTCTACAGCTTTGCTTGCTATTTCACAGTTATACTTTCTTATATCATTTTCAACTCTTTTCCGTACCATTTTACAAAATTCGAGATATTCAATTCTTTTTAATACATCATTTTTGTATATCTTCATATTCCTTCTTTTCTTCATAAATTCTCTAGTCTCAGTAGAAATTTTATTAGTCAATTGCTGCTTTTTTCTACCAGCTATGTTTGTTGCAGTTTTTAAAAGTGTATCAGTTATTTTCATATTAATTTCATTCAAATCTGAATCATGTTCAAAATCTCCTAACACTTGAAAACTATTTGTAAGTTCTAATTTAAATTCATTAGAATGTTTCTGAAGATTAGGAATATCAACTGTAAATATTGTTTTTCTTAATAATTTTTGTCTCTCTAGTTTTACATTAACACGTAACTTACACCTTACTAATCGATGATCACTTCCTGTGTTAAATTTATTAAGAACATTACAATCTTGAAATATGTATTTTCTGTTAGTCAAAATATAATCCAATTCTGCTGTACCTTCATTTGGATGCTTCCATGTCCATTTCCTTTTAACATTTTTCTCAAAAAATGAATTCATAATATAAAGTTTTTCTTTTTCTGCAAACTCCACAAGTCTATGTCCTCTCTCATTTCTATTACCATAACCAAAATTACCTACAGCAATTTCATCTTTCATTTTTCTACCAATTCTAGCATTAAAGTCTCCCATAACAATTTTAAAATGTTGTTTACTCTGAT
This sequence comes from Epiperipatus broadwayi, assembly GCA_028023455.1. Classification (NCBI taxonomy): domain Eukaryota; kingdom Metazoa; phylum Onychophora; class Udeonychophora; order Euonychophora; family Peripatidae; genus Epiperipatus; species Epiperipatus broadwayi. Next base: position 192,543 of record JAQFVV010012859.1, on the reverse strand, counting down.
CAAAAGCCTTTTGTACATCCATATAAAAATCTTCTACTACTTCATCACTATGAGAACTTGTTGGGGCATAAATCTGAATTATCTGCATTTGGTATCTGCTATTAAGTTGTATAACTAATCTTGCTACTCTATCCGATACACCATCAATCTCCACAATATTGTTCTTCCACTTTTCATTTATAATGAATCCTACTCCACTTGCATTTCCAATATTTGTGCCTTTATAATAGAGTATATGTCCACTTTTTAAATCAATTGTTTCTTCTCCTTTTCTTCTAACTTCACAAAGTCCAATAATGTCCCATTTAATATAAGACAGTTCTTCTTCTAATTCTTGCAATCTTCCTTCACTTGAAAGTGATCTGCAGTTGTAAGTACCTAAATAAAAAGTCGTCATCAAATGGCAACCTGGGTCCGCAATCAGGGGATTCTTAGCACCCTCCGCCTTCGGCCACCAACTGCTGCTTTGGTTGGTGACTTTACAGCTTCCTGGGAATAAGGGCCATGCTTTATTTTTGTCTGTCATAATTGTATATATGTATTGGAAAAATATTTATCATTTACACAAATATTCATTCTGCCTTATCAGGCACTGAGAAGAAAGACCATAGTGTTTCTTGATCTTAAACTCAGAGGTAAAAAGCCAATAAACTCACCACGCTGGCTAATGCGTGTTGGTGAGCAGCCCATCCATGTTCGTATACTATATGAATAATCACATAGTAATAACAGCTGCAACGACAATATATATATATATATACACACACACAAGTAGACAGACAGATAAATTCAGGCTCCATCCTTACATAACTGAAGAAAATGGTATGCTATTCATTACCTATATATTACATAGCACTATGCTATTCTAATATATACAATTATTAACTTCACTTTGATTACTGAAACAAGTTCATTAAATGAAATATTCAATCTCCATCTTTATATAATTGATATTAATTTAATAATTATGAATGTCATGTTTACATCTAGTTGAATATTGAGTTCATTCAATACTTTAACAATGATAGCAGAGATTAAGTTTATTAATATCAAAAGCTAAAAGAATAAGTGGATCACTTCTATTCTTAACTTGTCATTACAGACTGAGGACAGTGATTAATTAAATCTTGAAAACAATATGATGTTGTTCAAATCTAAATGTGTGTAAAAATATAACACTGGCAAGGTATATGATTATATACCTATTTTAATAATATGACAAAAAGATTTTCATAGATGACAGCATATGTAGATAAATTAAAGTACTATATACTGTTTTTTAAAAGCAACGTTTACCTATTTCTGCATCCCCCCTCACCTCCCAAAAAATCTTTCATTTCCACTCTCTTACCTGTTCAGAATAACTTTAACAGACATATCCTTTAAATTACCTTATCCTCATTAATGTTTCTTAAAATACCTTCTCACATCCTAATCTCAATAATTTACTTATTTAAAATCACACATTCCAAAACAATATATTTAACATTTTTCATTATCTTTATATGCTCTATATTTTACAGCTTTCATTTCAATTTGTATTAAAACATTTAATTAAATATGAAATAATGCATTATTTTTATAAATGAAAAATATGATTTAAAAAAAACATCTCATCAAAATAACATGAAAATATAAATAAATACTAAAATTATTTTACTAGACTAGTCTCAATTATTACAGTATTATAAGTACTGCGATTATATTGATTTCACTTAATAAAAAAATTCCCTGTATATATATAATAGTAACTTACAGTTATTATTATTGGTCTAACGTGTTTTATCTCTTGTGAAATTATTTATAAATATAAATTTTTATTTGGCTATTTTATTATGTAACATATATGTACTATTTATATATACATTTAAGTTTTAAATAATACATACCTTAAGCTTTTGAGTAAAATGCCAGATTTAAAGTTAAGAATAAATACTTATATATTTTTTTTATTTTATTATTAAATCTTAATGTCAGTGGAACAATTGATAGTTGAGTTAAGCATGAACTTGTATATAACACATGAGCAGATTCGTTCGTTCTCTTGATATAAAAAAAAACAAAAGAAAAAAAATATTTTCTCTTTAAAAATAGCATTTTTCTTTTATCAATACTACTATTTAACGATTGGAATTTAAATATTAACTTTTCCAAATTAAAATAATTTGTGGATTAAAAGTCTGCAAGGAAAATATATTTAATTTTCTACTCAATCTTAAAGGAATAGCAATATAAAAGAAAAGAACGTCTGTTTAAGTTTTTTGGAAACTACGTTGTTTTAATACTTCCGTGATTCTTCGGATATATATAAATTTAAGATAATTATATATATATATATAGGATAAAACAATGTGTTTTGAGTAAAACAGCTTTATATCGTAAAGGTTTCGAAACCAACCTTGCATGCTATTTTAAAATATTTTGAAATATTGAATATATAGAACGTCTAGTGATAATAAAGAAATGAAGATTAAGAACATCTACATTCGAAGAATATTTATTTTATTTCACATTAATCCGGTCATTGGATGTTATTAACAGTTTATCGTTTAAAGATAAATGGAATCATCATTGTACCAATGGATTGGTGATATGCTTCGTAAGAGATCTTCATTGGGATAATGAACTATAGACTTCAATATCTACTCTCAACTCTCTTATAAATAAGTTTCCTTTATTATTTATTTTTATATATTATAATAATGCTTATATTATTTTAATATGTTTATTATTATTATTATTATCTTTATTTCAAATTTGGCATCGCATCATATATATCTTAAAAGGAAAATTATATTTATTATTAAATATAATTAATTGAAAGCTTAACATAATTCATCAAATTAGATGAGGGATATAAAAAATAGTTATTATTTGACAGATATCTTAAACAGGATTATATTGTGTTTACTACGTAATATTGTAAACGTTTAATGTATTTTTATTTATTAAAAATACATATAATATATAAGTTATACAATGGCAAATAATACTTATATATGGGTAATTGTGAAGCATATAAATAAGAACGATAAATAAATTAATAAGTTACATAAATTATTAATTTTTGAACCCAGATATTGTTTATATATATCTGTTAATTTAAGCTATTTTCTTTAATTTTTGAAAGTTTATTATAGTATTGAGTTTTATCATAGGGTATTAAATAAAAAAAATATCATTTATTAATATTCTTTTAAAATGATAAAATTCATCCGTAATTATTTATTAATATTTTATTATCGATTCTATTATATTTTTTATTGTTTATTAAATATTGATTTGTTAACGTGATCTCTTTGTCTAATCATTATTGAATTATATTATATATATGCTAGTATTATAAATATCATATGAATAATAGTTATAATTAATGCTTATATAAAGGCATATGAAATAACTTGTTTTGAAATTATTCCTGAAAAGAGCTAATTGCAAATTCTCCGTGAGTTTAAATATCGTGGCATAATGGTGACTGAAAGAGGGATGAAAGATGGATGACCTGGTCTAAATTGTATTTAAACTTATTTAAAGATTATTGAGCTAGCATAATAAAGATATATATAATCATGGATTTAGTATTTCATCGATTCATTTCTAGCATTCTACTTGAAGACCCAAAGTCCGATTGTAGTGAAATGCGTATCCTCTTTCTAAGGAATTTAATCATCTCTTTATATTTAACAAGACCAACTTAGATTTTAAATATAATCCATTCTGTTATATTTGGCGAACCTAACTGTGAAGCATTAAGTTAATGATTTCTAAACATTAATATAATTGATTATATTACAATTAATACATCAACTGGGATGATTAAATGCCGTTCCGTTATATTTGGTGCCTCAACTAAGGCTATCAAATAGGCTGTCCCGTTATATCTGGCGACCCAAATGTTAGGGGCTTCGATTAATTAAATCTCATACCCTGTAGACTGCGTTTTATCTGGTGTGCAACGTTTTAGGCATTGAATCTATAATTTCGATTCATTATATATGGTATTTATAATTGCAAGATTAATATAAATAAAAAAAAATGGTAATATATATAATATGATTTAGAGAGATCAATATTTAAATAACTAATTATTAAATTATGTTTTAAACAAGAGTTGAGTGTGATAAAGTTTTATATAGACATAGACGTTTAAAAATATACACATATATTATTAGAACATCATAAGTATATATAAATAGCATGGGGTGGTAGAGAACTTTACGATATAATATTTTGGTTATAAAAATATATATACACTTAAGTAATATTTGAATTAAGTTAAAATTTGTTATGCTGCGAAGTGGGAAAATGTTTTCAAACAAAGATATTAAATGCTCTAGTCAAATGCAAGATGATTTGCAAAGTGAACTAAGTGATGATAGTAATATTATAGAACAATCATCATTAGTACAAGCACCTGGGGGTTCTACAACCATAATTGAATACTCTCAACAAACACTGAGTTTAGATCAAGTGTTATCTCAAACACAAAATATAGTTGATGATGGTTTAAATCAATCATCTACAATTGAGATTAGTCAATCATCTAATGTTGGAACAATTCAGCAAATGTTACAAATGTTTATGAATAAATTAGATGATTTAAAAAGTGATTTGAATCAAAAATTGGATGATAATATTAATAGTTTAAAAAGTGATTTGAATCAAAAATTGGATAATAATAGTAAAAAATTAGATAGTTTAAAAAATGATTTGAAGGTTGAAATAACAGGAATTGAAAATAAACTATCTACAAAAATCCAACAATTAAATTTAAATGTGGATAATGTTAAAAAAGATAACATAGAAATTAAACAAGCATTAAATGATTTAAAGAATGAAATTGATGAAAATAATTCAAAATGTCAACAACGGTTTAGTGAGTTCCAAGGTGACATAATAGATAAATTTAATGTTAAATGTGATGAAGTGTATAAAAATCAAGGAATTTTTAGGGATCAAGTAAAAGAAGAACAAAATAAAATATGGAATGAAATCCAAGTATATAGACAACAAACACAAGCAAGAATAGATCAACTATCTACTAAACATAATAATGAGGTAGAATCTCAGAATAATGTATTGGAGACTATTGATCATCAACTTAAAACTTTAGAAAATAAAATGAATTCAATAGAAATTAATACAAATATAGACAAAAATGTATTGGAAAAATTAAGAAAAGATACTACTGAAACTTGGAATAGAGTAAATAAAATAAAGGAATCAACTGATAGTAGATTTTTGGTTATTGAAACACAGATATGTAAAAGAACACCAACTATAGAAATGCATCAGGTTGAAAATAATGTAAATACTTATAGTTATAATCAAGAACAAAATCATGGTGAAAATCATTTGGAGGTCATTCAAAAAGATCCACAACAAGTAATTGACTCTGGTGATAGATCAAATTTTCAGTATCATATAATGCCTGAAGTTGAAAATTATCCTAGTAATTTTGAATTAGAAGGGTTAAACTTAAATACTTATAGGATTAATCATGAAAATCAAACATCAACTTCTCAGTTGAATGTTTTAGAAAAACAAAAGGTATACAATCATTCAATACCAAGTAGTACAATTAACCAATTTGTTAGGTTAAAAATATTCAAAGGATCTCATAATGAATCTCCGATAGAACATATTAGAAGCCTTAATCTTTATTTTTCCGTTAACCATAGTTTATCAGAAGGAGAAAAAGTGATCGTTGCATATAGTCACTTACAAGGAGATGCATTGATGTGATGGGAGTCTTTATCACAAACTCCATCTACTTATATGGAATATCAAGAGTTATTAATTAAAAATTTTTGGAATAGAGATAAACAAGAGGCTTTATTGTACCAAATATTCCAAGATAAGTATAAACAGACACCTGGAGAAACCTTGACCAAATTCTTTCGCCATCAAATAACAAAATTAAGAACACTTAATACTTATCATTTAAGTGAAGGCGAAATGATTAGAATAATAAAAAGAAATTTACCACTTAAAATAGAACAATCATTATTGTGTACCAATATAACAAAAATAGAACAAATAGTAGAACTTTTAAATAGTATTGATATGAATCAAACCAATTTATCAATTAGATTACCTGATAAAAAAAGGAGGAAGCTTCAATCAATACAATATTTTATAATAGAAGGAAAAATAATAGAAATACCAATTATTGGAAGGGAAAAACATCTCAAAGGAATATACCTTATGACCCCTCTCCCAAAATAAATCGTGATAATTTAAATAAAGTAAAAATAACTTCTTCTAATAATCCAAGAAATTCCCCAAAACCGGGATGTAGTAAAGATATATCTATAGATTCACATAAAACAAACTAAAAGGGTACTTGAGGAAATGTTCCTCACCTCAAGAAACCAAATACCCAATGAGGAACTTGAATCAATCTTTTACACAAGAAATCACTAACATGATGTGTTCATGGGAAGATAAAACACCAAATTTTGTTTTACAAAGTTGCCCTATGATAGAAGTTTTGTTTGAGAGCTTGCTGGTTAAGGCATTATTAGATTCTGGTAGCCAAATTTCTGTGATATCAGAGACATTTTACCAAAAGATTTTAGCAATAAATCCTAATATCAAAATTTTACCACTGAAATCTATGCAGGTTACCATGGCTAACAGTAGAAAAGCTAAGTTAATCCAAAAACAAATTGGGTTGAGATTAAAATCGGCCAAACAACTCTCTATCATGTATTTTTAATTTTGAATGGTTTGATTCATAATGTTATTTTAGGGGCAGACTTCCTACATTTGAACACTTGTGTAATTGATTTCTGTAATAAAACAGTTAAAATTAATGATGAAGTCTTAGAGATGACATTGCTTCCAAGATATGATCAAATTGAAGTTGACTCTATAACATCTAGCATTCCAGAAACACTTTTAGAGAGTAAACTCGCAGAATCCAACTTGCTTGGAAGTGATGATATATTAAAATTACGATTTGTTATAAGAGAATTTAATTCTATTTTCTCAGACATACCAGGAGTGATAAAGGGATTCCAACAGAGAATTAGATTAATTCATGATCAACCATTTCAATCTAAATCATATCCTATTCCATACCAATATCGGGAAGATATATCTAAGCAAATTAATAAAATGCTGGATTGGGAAATCATTTCCAAATGCTCTTCACCTTACTGTAATCCAGTAGTAACTGTGAAGAAGAAAGATGGGTCGATGAGATTTTGTTTAGATGCTAGACAACTAAATAAAATTACTGTCCCAGACAGAAATATACCACCGCCCATACATGAATTATTCATGAAATTTGGAAACAAGAAGGTATTTTCCACTTTCGATTTAACCTCCAGCTATTGGCAGATTGAACTTCATCCAGAAGATCGCCAATATACTGCTTTTCGTTATGAGGGTTTTACATACCAATTTAATAGGATGCCATTTGGATTGATAAATAGTGGTGCAGGTCTAATCAGGTGTTTGGATAAGACTTTATCTCCTGAGGTAAAACAAATCATAATTATTTATGTGGATGATGTAATTATTGCATCCACCACAGTTGAAGAACACCTTCAACATTTATCTATATTTTTAAAGAGTGTTTTCTGAAAGGTATAAAAATTAACTTCAAGAAGAGTACTTTAGTTTCCAACCAAATAGTCTTCTTAGGTCATATTGTTGGTTGCAATGGGATAAGACCTCATCCAGAGAAGATCTCTGCCATTCAAAACTTTCCTAAACCATCTACTCGAAAACAAATTAGATCATTTTTAGGCCTATGTAATTTTTACAACCATTTCTATCAGAAGTTCTCAGACCACATGGAACCATTGCTAAAATTGATTAGAAAAGATGAACGTTGGAAATGGACTGAAGAACAAGACCGTGCATTTGAGAATATTAAAACAGGGTTTTTAAAGTTAACTATGTTAGCTTTCCCTGATTTTAATAAACCATTCATTGTTCAAACAGATAGTAGTGGTTTTGGATTAGGGGTAACACTGTCCCAAATCCAAGAGGATGGCCAACCAGGTGTCCTCTACTTTATTAGCCGGCTCTTGAAAGGTCCAGAAATAAATTACCGGTTACAGAGAAGGAAGCACTAGCAATAGTCTGGGCTTTCCAAAAATTTCGACAAATGCTATTCGGATCAGAGGTGATAGTGATCACTGATCACAAAAGCCTTGAATTCCTGAATCACAGTTATCTGACTAATAGTCGTCTAGTTAGATGGAGTTTACTACTACAGGAATTTAATTACACTGTGCATTATTGCAAAGGATCCGAGAATATCGTTGCTGATGTGCTTAGTCGAAATCCATGTAGGTCAGAACAAAATCATTTGATGGTAGACAATGCCTACATTACAAATGTCAATGTGATGGCTGATAGTAATGTAGAGAACGAGTTGGAAAACTTACCAGAGATACAATTTAATGACCCAGAATTAAACCCAATTATAAAAGTTTTATTAGGGGAGGAAGTTTTGGATGCACCTAAAGATCTTAACCATTTTAAATTAGAACAACAGGTCTTACTATATAAAGTGAATGATAACGTTGATGAGTGGAGGACAATAATACCAAAGTCTTTACGTGACCCACTCATAAAATACGTACACTGTCTATACGGGCATTATGGTGCTCATAAGACAGAACATACCCTTAAGAATTGGTTTTACTGGCCAAAAATGTATAAAGACATCTTGAAATCACTCCAGGATTGTCTAATTTGCTTAAGAGCTAAGTCAGTAAACCAAAATTATATTAATTCAATTAATTCTATCATTCCAGAAAGACCAAACGAGATCTTAGCAATTGACTATTATGGGCCTTTGCCTCCATTCAACAAACAAAAATATTTATTAGTCACTTATGATCTCTTTTTGCTGCTTACCCGATACCCCAAGGCAATGCTAAACATACAATCAAAGTATTGAGTACTCTCCAATTTCCAATGATAGGAAAGCCGAAAACCATACTAACTGATCATGGTACACCTTTTCTATCTAAGGAATGGAAGAAATGGGTAGATATATTAAAAATAAAACATGTGCTAATCTCTATTAGGAATCCACAATCAAATCCATGTGAACGTATTATGCGGGAGCTTGGACGTTTGTTTAGGACCTATTTAGAAGAGGAGCACAAGGGTTGGGTAAAGCAGACAAAACGTGTAGTAGACTATATCAATTGGAGTTTAAATGAATCTACAGGATTCTCACCAATCCGACTACACTTTCATCAAATTATACCTATATTATTTAAAAAATATAAACCTATTATTAATGAACCCAAAATGAAAATGATATTTTACAAGCTCATAAACAACTTGTTAAAATGGCAAATAATAGAAGTCAGAATAAAAAAAATGTATTTATGAATTTAAAGTTGGAGAAAAAGTTTTGATAAAGACTTTCCATCCCAGCAAACCATTGGAGAATAAATACCATAAATTCTTCAATACATATGAAGGACCTTATACTATCGTTAAAAGCGCAGGTCCAAATGCATTTTGGATTAACCAAGAAGGAGAGATTCGTGGTACATACAATTCACGAATTTTAAAACCATATTTTGGCTGCTTATAATGTTTTATAAAGAAATGAGGTGAAGACCAAGATAAGAATTGGGCAGTGTAAACCATACGGTTGTATAAAAAATAATAATAATAGTGATCAATGTAAAGAGAAGTATAGTTAAAAACATTAGCTTTAGTGAGGGTATTCTTTAATGCCTTAAAATAATTAAAACCATAGAGTCAATTCATATTTATAAAAGGATACTCTAGTATTTATTTAGTCCTTTTCAAATCCATAAGTCTTAAAGAAGCAGGAATAAGGCTAGTAAATATATTTGTGGTCCAAGAAGGAAACACATTATTTTTTTTTTATTTTTTTTTTTTTTATAAAAAAAAAAAATATTAACCCATCAAAGTCCTTAATTTTTTTATTTTTGATCATTATCACAAGAATAAAATAGCCCAAGTATTAGGAAGATATAACAGTTAAAAAAAAAAAAAATTCAACCCTTCATAAAATCCAACTATAAATGCAATTAAACTATAAGAATATACTAAAATAGTTGTGTGTTTAAAATTTTAACTTAAATTAAAATTTTAAATTTCCGAAGGGAAGGGGAAATATAATAGTAACTTACATTTATTATTATTGGTCTAACGTGTTTTATCTCTTGTGAAATTATTTATAAATATAAATTTTTATTTGACTATTTTATTATGTAACATATATGTACTATTTATATATACATTTAAGTTTTAAATAATACATACCTTAAGCTTTTGAGTAAAATGCCAGATTTGAAGTTAAGAATAAATACTTATATATATTTTTTATTTTATTATTAAATCTTAATGTCAGTGGAACAATTGATAGTTGAGTTAAGCATGAACTTGTATATAACACACGAGCAGATTCGTTCGTTCTCTTGATATAAAAAAAACAAAAGAAAAAGAAAATCTTTTCTCTTTAAAAATAGCATTTTTCTTTTATCAATACTACTATTTAACGATTGGAATTTAAATATTAACTTTTCCAAATTAAAATAATTTGTGGATTAAAAGTCTGCAAGGAAAATATATTTAATTTTCTACTCAATCTTAAAGGAATAGCAATATAAAAGAAAAGAACGTCTGTTTAAGTTTTTTGGAAACTACGTTGTTTTAATACTTCCGTGATTCTTCGGATATATATAAATTTAAGATAATTATATATATATATATAGGATAAAACAATGTGTTTTGAGTAAAACAGCTTTATATCGTAAAGGTTTCGAAACCAACCTTGCATGCTATTTTAAAATATTTTGAAATATTGAATATATAGAACGTCTAGTGATAATAAAGAAATGAAGATTAAGAACATCTACATTCGAAGAATATTTATTTTATTTCACATTAATCCGGTCATTGGATGTTATTAACAGTTTATCGTTTAAGGATAAATGGAATCATCATTGTACCAATGGATTGGTGATATGCTTCGTAAGAGATCTTCATTGGGATAATGAACTATAGATTTCAATATCTACTCTCAACTCTCTTATAAATAAGTTTCCTTTATTATTTATTTATATATATATTATAATAATGCTTATATTATTTTAATATGTTTATTATTATTATCTTTATTTCAAATTTGGCATCGCATCATATATATCTTAAAAGGAAAATTATATTTATTATTAAATATAATTAATTGAAAGCTTAACATAATTCATCAAATTAGATGAGGGATATAAAAAATAGTTATTATTTGACAGATATCTTAAACAGGATTATATTGTGTTTACTACGTAATATTGTAAACGTTTAATGTATTTTTATTTATTAAAAATACATATAATATATAAGTTATACAATGGCAAATAATACTTATATATGGGTAATTGTGAAGCATATAAATAAGAATGATAAATAAATTAATAAGTTACATAAATTATTAATTTTTGAACCCAGATATTGTTTTTATATATCTGTTAATTTAAGCTATTTTCTTTAATTTTTGAAAGTTTATTATAGTATTGAGTTTTATCATAGGGTATTAAATAAAAAAAATATCATTTATTAATATTCTTTTAAAATGATAAAATTCATCCGTATTTATTTATTAATATTTTATTATCTATTCTATTATATTTTTTATTGTTTATTAAATATTGATTTGTTAACGTGATCTCTTTGTCTAATCATTATTGAATTATATTATATATATGCTAGTATTATAAATATCATATGAATAATAGTTATAATTAATGCTTATATAAAGGCATATGAAATAACTTGTTTTGAAATTATTCCTGAAAAGAGCTAATTGCAAATTCTCCGTGAGTTTAAATATCGTGGCATAATGGTGACTGAAAGAGGGATGAAAGATGGATGACCTGGTCTAAATTGTATTTAAACTTATTTAAAGATTATTGAGCTAGCATAATAAAGATATATATAATCATGGATTTAGTATTTCATCGATTCATTTCTAGCATTCTACTTGAAGACCCAAAGTCCGATTGTAGTGAAATGCATATCCTCTTTCTAAGGAATTTAATCATCTCTTTATATTTAACAAGACCAACTTAGATTTTAAATATAATCCATTCTGTTATATTTGGCGAACCTAACTGTGAAGCATTAAGTTAATGATTTCTAAACATTAAATATAATTGATTATATTACAATTAATACATCAACTGGGATGATTAAATGCCGTTCCGTTATATTTGGTGCCTCAACTAAGGCTATCAAATAGGCTGTCCCGTTATATCATATATATATATATGATGTGTGTGACTGTATACATATTTATTTATAAACTCTTAATCAATTGATAAATTGAAATACTAGACAACTCACTCAATATCATCAAATTGATTTTCATTCTCAAATGAACATTCTCAAGATGTCATTTTTAAAATTTATCATGTGACAAAGAATGTTCTACAGCTTTATTATACACTTTTTGGTGGTCATTGCCATACATTTTTTTTCCTTATTTAAAAATTTACATATATGCCCATTGTGCATGCTCTTAACCATCTCTTTACTACTTTATAACTATCTATAATCAAACAAACAACTGATGTTATATTACCTATACATATACATACATCTAAATAACTATAACCATTAGATGTCTGTATTTTTAAATCATATAATAATTCAAGCAAATTTATTTAATACAGTATTCAAATTTTAAACAATATATACTTTACTGGAAGTACTTTCAATTGTATCACTGACAATCTTTATCAACCATTAATTAGTACACAAAATAAAAAACTTATTTCTGATAAGTTTTTTATTTTGTGTACTGATTAATGGTTGATAAAGATTGTCAGTGATACAATTGAAAGTACTTCCAGTAAAGTATATATTGCTTAAAATTTAAATAGTGTATTAAGTAAATTTGTTTGAATTATTATATACATACATCTCTCTCTCTCTCTCTCTCTCTCTCTCTCTCTGAATATATATATATATATATATATATATATATATATATATATATATATATATTATCTTCAGAATGTTCATTTGAGAACAAAAATTGATTTGATGTTAAATTAAGATGTATATCAATGAGTTGAGTATCATTTCAGTTTATTTATTGATTAAGAGTTTATAATTTTTTTGACAACAATATGGTCTCTTTTTATGTGTAGATAGGTTCCACAGGAAACCCACATAAAAAAAATCTCATAAAAATAGACTTAACTTACTTTGAAAAATGTGAGATACGTTCTGTAATTTTCAAAAATTGCATAAAACCAAAGCAACAAGGTAAAATTGCTTTAAAATTTGCATTAAAAAAATAAGGAAATAAAGTATGACTAATAAAAAATTTCAAATATTTGAAAAAAACTGATACAAGACAAACTTTTTTTATCAACTATTTAATTCTATTCAAAACAATGTTTTTATGTGTAATTTATTTTACATTTTTTATACATATTTTAATCATTATCGCTATTTGACAATATGCAGGTTCGTTTGTAAACTGTTAAGAAATCAGATTTGTCACAAGAGAAAATACAATTAGGGCCAACTTCAATCTCATGCTGTCTTAATGGTTTTCTGTCGACATTGTAATCGGTGATTAAATTTTGAGACAATGATTTTATTAATTGTTTATGAAGCTCACAATATCCAGGCATAAAACTATTTAGCTCTCATTGGAATTTAAGAGCTCATTCATAATTCATGTCATTAACCCTTCCGTATTGCAACAAATTCTCTCAGATTTCAGCATTTTCTGACGTATTTCTTTGTAAAATATATGATTAAATGATTATTACTTGTTAGAAAATAATAAATTTGACTTCATTTGATATTTTTGTTTACTATTGAAATAAATTTTAAATGTTCACATTTTGTTTCTATAAATATTAAAAAATGAGATCGTAATCAAAACAAAAATATTACATATCATTTCTAGAAAGATTATTCTCAGTTTTCAAAATCAATAAAAACTTAGTTATTTTTGATTTTTAAAAATCTGAACGAACATTTATGTAATGAAATATGTTTTAAAAGTTTAAAATTTTTGAATCTTTATTGCAAAAATGCGATATTTTTATACTCGTAGATATAAGTAGATTGTTTATGTAGAAGCTAAGCTTCTAAATAGCTTTAGTCCATATTCATGTTAGCTGCTAATATAACATTATATTTTAAAAAATAAAGTATTTCAAGTCAAAATAAGTTATTAATAATTTATATTTCTTGATATCTAATAAATATAGTGAAATATGAACTTCTTTATCGCATAAAAAGATATTAAGAAGAAACATGAATTACATAATTTCAAAATCACATTAAAAAAATCTGCACAAAAAGAGACCCAGGTGTATATATTTATTTATTTATTTATTTATTATTAAGTGTCTGATGTTTACATGTAACTTTTGTTTGAAAAGGTTAGATTTTTAGATAAAAAAATACAAAAACAAAAACTGCATAAATGTCTTTCAAAAAGTCTTTGCAAAGCTAAAAGATGTTTTTTATTGTAGCCTTATTATCAGTAATAGGCATGGAAGTGATTATACCTAAATATATAAATTTCATGCAAGCTACAATGAATGAATTCTGTAATCATTTTTGAAAAACCAATTAGTTTGCCATAGACGACCCTATAGTAAATAGAAAGATTTGAACTTAAGATTTTCAGCCTACATTCATCCTCCATTCCATGTTAACAATTGACACACATGGTTTCACATATGTAAAAAAGATAAATGGTCCCCAATATATGTATTTTGTGCAAAACGAGCACTCATTAGTTGGGATAGATTATAATCTCCCCTCATATATACAATCAGTGCTTAGATTATATTAACATAGCAATTTCTTTAACTTTAATGAACAGGCTTCAATATTCTCACCCTTCCAACAATTCAACCATCTATTTCATTGAAAAACCAATAATGGAATGCTCAAAGCCCTTAGTAGATTTAATATTATAGTCATATCCAGCTAGATATTATGCCAGTTTAACCATTCATATCATCAGTCCATTACACATTCATTTATATTAATAGGAGATGGGTTGGACTTCTAATATCTAACCTATTTTCAAAGCAATATGTAATTAACTATAGGTTACTTCATAGTATAAATCCAGCCCATTCCTCTCCTATTAATATAAATGGATATGAAATGGTCCAATAATATAAGGAATTAGATTGACATAATATCTGCATGAGTATAATATCAAATCCACTGAGAGCTTTGAGTATTCCATTATTGGTTTTTCAATGAAATGGACAATTGAAGTTTTGGAAGAGTGAAAAGGCTGAAGTCTGTCTATTAAAATTTAAGGAAGCGCTATCTTCATATAAGCCAAGAACATGTATGGAAGATTATGGTCTGGTCTAACTGATGAGGGCTGTTCTGCATGAAATATGTATATACTAGGGATCATTTATCTTTTCAACATGTGGATGGTCATGTGTATTGGTTTGTTTAAGATGGAATGGGGGGGGTGAATATAGACTGGAAATCCTAATTTCAAATCCCTTTATTACTTATAATAAACACTCAATATACTGAATGATTAAGTTATTTACATATTGCCTTGGAAATACTTTACATCAAGTCCAGCTCATCCCTCTCCTATTAAGTTATTTTGTAGTTCTTTACACTTTTGAGAAGTCTGCTTGTAGCAGTGAAACCATTAGTAGGGATTTAGAGTTTATATTTTTTTGGATAATCAGGTTGAGTTGTGAATTTGGGGTAATTTTGATAAAATATAATGTAAAAAATATAAAACTTTTAAACTGTATTAAAGAACATATATGAAAGAAATCATATATTGTGGTAAAAAGTGCTTTTAACATTTTTCAATGCTTTAATTAATTTCAAATAAAATAATGCCAAAAAATACAAAAGTAATTATGTGCACAAGTTTCTTCAGAAAAACATACTACATAACACTATCCTGTGGATTTTCAATTTTATCCTCAATCATATTGGAGAGGTAGTATGTATGTATATATATATATATATATATATATATATATATATACATATATGATGTTATATATATATATATATATATATATAAAAGTCATGATTTAATCAACAAAAAAGTCACTTGTATTCAAGACGGATGGAAAAAGATTAATTCAAAGTACACTAATTATGAGAACTATTACAATTTTTTTAATATTTGGCAATATAAAGAATGAAATGCATAGCATGTTGAAGATTTAGCATCAATTCAACTTATTTCAATTTTAAAATCATTTTTGAATTAAGTAACTAAAGCTATCAAATCTGAATTCTATATTTAAATTGATGCACAGATCATCATTATTGGCAACTATTACCAATCCACTGCAGGATGAAGGTCTCTCCAAGTTCAATCCATCTCCAATCTCTAGCCTCTCTTCTTCACATTACTCTTGCTCAATTTTCTTATTTCATCCATCTCACATGTGGTCTCTTTCCAGGTCTTTTACAATCTCTTGGAATCCAGTTTAAAATTCCAATTGTACATCTATTATAATCTTTTCTAGCAATATGTCCAGCCCAATTCCACTTGTCTTTTAATTCTTTCAATGATGTCAGTAACATCTGTTTGTTCTCTTACCCATGTATTGTGTTTTTGATTTCTTATTACTCATAACATGCATCTCTCCATACTTCATTGGGTGGTCTGAACTCTCTGTATTCATATTCTATTAAATGTCCAAATCTCAGATCCATAAGTAAGAACTGGTAAAATATATTTATTAAAAACCCTCCTTTTCAAGCACATAGGCATATTTCCTTTTAATATTAAGTTATTTCTACCAAAAGCACTCAAACCAAGTTTAATTAAACCACTGCTACTGTATAGAACATTTAGCCAAGTTTAATTCTATGATTAATTTCATCCATTGTGTTTGCATCTGTAGTAACAATCTGATCAAGATATTTGTAGATGCTATCTTCTTCTAACTCATCATTATCAATCTTTATTTTCATCTTTTGACAAAATCCATTAGACATTATTTTAGTTTGATGCATAGATGTATAAAACTAAATATAATTATACATTGAATATTGTTTTTTGCATGTAAATGACACAAATCATATAAATGTGATGATCGAACCTCAATATACACAATGAAATGATTATCAGAAAACATTTTATTTAGGCAAAATCTTAGCTTAAAAGGCAGCAAGAGGCGATTAATCCTTATGTCAATATCTTGCATTTAAAATTATAGACTCCTGTTTAGTCAATGTCCTTTAAGAAGTTAATGTATAAAAAAACCAATATTCTCCCTAAATAAAATTCTTTTAAAACTAAAATTATGGAATTCAATTGTTTTACATAAAGGTTTACTTTAGCGACCAGAGCATATTCGCCATCTAGTTTTTAAAATTAGAACTAAAATATTCTAAATCTTACGTATCTGCTCCTATATTACAATTACAGTAAATATTTATAATTAAAACGTAAAAGATAATAATAAAAAAGCATTTACCTTTTTAAGCATACTTATGCCCTATGCATACTAGGAAGTTGGAGAAAAAGGTGGCAGTGCTATATCTACCATGGAAGGCAATTTCTTGGAGGTACAATGAAAGTAAAGCTCTGCTGGTACCAGATTGGAATTTCAGTTTACGCTTCGCTCTCATCCACATATTCTCAATATTCTGAGTATGTATGTCTTGGTCTTCGGGATTCACGAAGTTGTCCTGATGTACGATAACCGAATGCATATATACTACATTGCTGAGTCTACTGATATTATTGTACGCAGTCCAGCCATCTGAAATTATGCGAGTACCTGGTAAAATGTTCCGCTGGATTACGGCTCCAATGTGCCAGCTATTCTATCCGCAACTTGTCAAGAAGCACTTCCTTGACACTCTTTCAATACCGCCAAAAACCCAATGCCCTTTATGTATAGTCCCCCTGTGGTATTTTTTGTGGAAATAATGTTTCGTCAATTTCGACGACTAATGGCTCCCCATTGTCATCCATTCTGCCGAGAGCCATCGGATTTGTATCTAAATATTAGACACACTCTTCATGACAAAAATTAGCCCAGTCAATGTCTATTTTCTTGCTTATGCCGATGTTTTTATATATATATAATAAGTGCTATAAATCTAGATAGTTTAAATTGTTAAGTTATAAATGTAGATAGTTTAAATTCTTAAGTTTCAAATAATTTAAACTAATTCTTTTAATTAATCTAGTGTAATTATTTCAATTTCTTTAAAATGGTAAATATTTTTTTTATTATCTTTTACAGTTTAATAAATTTTAATGTAATTGTAATATAGTAGCATATACGTAAGATTTTCGTATAATAATTTACTTCTAATTTTGAAAACTAGAGTGCGAATATGATTTTTATGTTGTGGTCGCTAAAGTAAACCTTTACCTTACGGAAAACCGATTCTATATGGTCGTTTTTTTAAGGAGACAATTTCAGACTGCAACTTCTTTAAAATATTAAAGAAAATGTATTTTTTAGGGTAAAACTTTTATTTGAAATGATGTTCTCATTATGCAATTTCTGATGTGCTCACTTGTTATTCCACGTTACCAAAACTGTCACACAAATATTTCTATCTCTTGTAGTCAAGCGTTGGTGGTCGAGTGGTACAAGCAGTTATCCCGGTTTCGCTTCCCGGCCGATGCTTTGACACATGAAAAATATCTATCTATCTTATAAAATAAAGTCTTTATTTTCAAATTAACTTACTTTCAAATGTCTAAATGTTATCATAGATACTATTACGTGATTATTAAGTTGGATATGATAGTCTTCACTTTATTTGAAATATAACTACTTGGATATAAATAAGTCACATATGGTTAGTTTCATATAATTTAAAATATATTTGAAATACTAGAGATCTGTAATCGTTAGAGCTATTACTATTACGTAGACTAATTGTAAAATTTTAATTACTCAGAAAAGGTAAAACAGTCAGTTCAATTACGCATTCTCTTATGCATATATATTTAATAATCCAACATAAGCACAATAAATATTATATACGTAAAATATTTATAAAACTTTAAAAGTATTTCACCTAAACAATTAACTTTTTTACGGGCAAAATGGCGACTGATGTGATGTACTGTAGCTTCTTAAACGAAGTCAAGAATATCTCAGCAATTATACCAAGAGAAACTTGTTAGCTACTTAATTTTACATTCCCCAATCTAAGTTTTCCCATATTCTGCTCCATCCCATTTCCACAACATAATCTGTCAACTCTACAGCTTTTATATCTAAATCCCCCTTATCTTTTTCCAAACCCAGTATAAAAACCAATAATCTACTTTCTGCATAATCACTTTTTTCATATTTATTTTTCCATAACTTCATTATATGTGCCCTTTCTATTTTCAAGCATTTACATTCAATTAACAGATGCCTAATATTTTCTATTCCTTCCTTACGTACTTTACAGACTAAATCACCCATATTTTTCCATTTACCTGTATATTCTTTTTTGCACTGCCATCTATTGGGTTTGTAAAATTTTCAAAGAAATGAAATTAATGTTATTATTGTTCTATATCGTACCCTAACATTGGAGTGACGTGCATTAATAGAGGAAGATGCATGGATTGAAAAAAGTAAAAAAATCTTAATCTTCGTTGGCCAATAAACAAGTTGTTGTGCTTCAATTGGTGTATTTGTATTTGGTGGCCTAGTGGTTAGCATAGCCATCCCCGAATTCGCTTCCCGGTCAACGCTTTGACATATGAAAAAAAAAAACCTGATCGTCATCTATTTATATATCAATGTAATATACAAATATTCCCAAACTTTTAAGCTGTTTAAAAATAAAATCATTAAAATGGTTAAAATATTAATCTTTTATTTTATCTGACTAGATTTTCTTTTATTTGCATATACAGTCCCACTTGTTTTTTCCCCTTCCATTAAATTGATTTTTAAATTTTTAATTAATTTTTTTTTTCTAATAAACATTTATCAATTGTTTTAACTTCATTATTTATCTTAAAATGTAATACAACTGATTTCATTGTTTATACCCCCTCCCCCTTTCCTCATGAATATCTTAGTTTTGTTCACAATTATATATAGTATTGCCTATTTTTTATGTTTTTCTCATTAAAAGTTATTATCTCGACTGTCTCTTGGTTTTTTTATTTATGTAATAATATATATTGTCAGTATATTTCTAATATTATTTTGACAATATAAATTCACCTTAATACATTTAAAAAAAAAAAGATTTTACTACATATAATAAATTCATACCTACTTCAAAATTGATTTCTTGCCTGCCCTTCAACAAGAGTACTTATTTAAATTATTTCATAGAAATAAAGTGATATAGTTCACTTAATAACAATAGATTAATATTTATATTTGTGCATTTTCTTTTATTCATAATCACCTCAATCAGTGTTCTTCCAAACCTCAATCAAGTTTGTGCATAAAAATATGAGTGTGCATGCATGTGTTTGAGTATCTATAATTCTTTTTACAATTGTTTGGATGGTGCTAAAGTAATAAAGATCATATTTAAATTCCACTTACATTGTATATTTCATAATAATTGTATTGATGACTAGTATACTTAATATGTGACATTACCAAGAACATTGATCATGATAATTGTTGACATAATGAACCCAGAATTTTTGATGTAAAGGTAAATTTATAATTACGTTTAACATTTATATTGTTGATGAGGCTAAAATATTGTTTTTAATAAGAATGTGTCCTCAATATGACATTGTCTAGGTAATAATTAGTCCAAAACTTTAGAGTACCCACTTTTAATTCAGATCATAGATGATGAATGTTCTTGATGATTATTGCTTGTAATGTTGTTTATCACTTATATATATATATATATATATATTTCTTTTGGTGCTAATTGTTTCCTCATTTTTGTAATCCAGTAAAAATATTTCATGCCTATAGGAATAATGATTTACATTAACAAATATATACTTTATAGTATTGTAACGGTCCAGGTTTTCCACCAGAAGGGAGGGGTGCATCTAACTATAGTCAGACCTAGGGTCTTCAAGTAGAATGCTGTGAATAACATAATGAAGTAACTAACCAATAATCATATCCATCTCCAATGGGCTAGCTCTTGGTTTACTCTTTAAATCTAGATACAATTTAGGCCAGTTCATCCATACCTCACCCCTCTTTCAGATTCCATTATGCCTCAGTATTCAAACCCAGAGAGAATTTTCCTTTGACTCTCTTCAGGGGTGAATTTATGTTATGAAGCAAATAAGTTTGCATTGACCTAAAATAAATCCAACTCTATTGTGGTGTTATGTATTATAATTGTCTGTATGTGTGTGCATATATGTGTATATATATTGTAACCATATGGTTTGACTCAATTACAATAAGCTTTATTCAAGTGATCCAGTGTGAAAAATTTTAAATTTTAATTAATAATAATTATAATATATTGAAAATCAGTGCATAAAATCAGTAGTAGGTTGAAATGCTTGTTGGATTATAATTTTCCAATTAAGTAAAAACTCACCAATAAATATCCTGAGAATGATGAAGACTTTGACTGTTTCAGATACACTAGAAAATCTGATAGAGTGGATATGAAGTTCATAAACATTTGAGCAGACAGTCTAATGGCAATCAGATTTAAAATGATCATTTAATAGTATTAAACTAATTTGAAAGTATAAAAAAAAAATTTAGTACTTTATTATTATTATTAAACAACAATTAAAAGAAAAAAATTCAATTTATAATTCTTCTAAATTTTGTAAACAATCTTCAAATATATTGTATTGCAATTTAAATTGATATGAAACAGTCTAATTAGTTATCATTAGAGGGAGAAATATTAATTTATTCACACTGTTTGGTTATTGGTCCGTTTAGTACCACAATGCAATGTAATACAAGGTATAAATAAGTTAACAGAGTTTGTAGGAGGGAGGCTATCAATAAAGAAATCAGAATAAAAGGGACTTCACTATCTACACCCATAAAATAAAAAATAAAAAGCTGAAAAGTAACAACCTTGTGGGATTGAATTGAATAAGATTACAGGAGAGTGTATTTTTAAAAGCATGGAGTAAGAAACTTCAAACCTTGTGTTCATTCTTCACTATTTTCCATCGATTTATAGTTAGTTCCTGAGATTCATACTGGAGAAAGTAGAATGAGCCATTTCGAAAATTATTTGTCTCAACCAATACTACTTCAAATTAAGGACTAATCCAGAAAGTGTAAGCAATTACTTTTATTTTAATTATGTTAGCCAGTTTTTATATTTAAAAATGATGCGTGAATTATTTAAATTGGCAAAGAAAATAAAAAAATGTTTTTTTGTGCTCTTTACAATAAAGAAGAAAATATGTTTGCTTATAAATTATAATCTTCATAAAATATAATTAGGAATAATTTTGAAGAAAAGTGTAAAAAGATAAAGTAAACAAACTAAAAAGTCATTTTAAGTAGTATAAAGTTTAATCAATTTAAAAGAAAAAAATGTGTGACTTATTTCCTATCTTATTAAAGAAGATAAATCATCTGCGAAATTTTGTTTTAGCACTATTTTTGCTTAGTTATTAAAAATGGAAAAGTTACAGTATTATAAATGCCAAGGATATTGTATTTATAATTGTTAATGATTGAATAAATTCTTCCTAGTATTATTTTAAAAAAAACATATTAATTTGCTGACAGAAATAAATAAATATTTACTTTTTAATCTTTATTGTGTAACATGTGAATTAATAATAGTTTTAAATGTTTTAAAAATGCCAAGATCATTTTGAAATTATTAGATAATACCGTGGATGGAAAAACAAAATAAATAAATCAATAAATTATTTTAAAAAGTTTATCTTGTAAATCGTAATGAACCTATAACTTCATTTTAAGGAAAATTATCTACAGAAAGTTTTGGAAGTGTTTGAGTTTGGTTCTACTAGGCCAGGATCGAATCTAATAATCATAAAATAGATATAAGTGTTACTTATAAATGTTTTGCTCATAATATCAGTTTCCTTGTCATTCAGCTCATAAGGCTGGAATAAACTTTGAACTAAGAAGGATAAAATATAATGGGAAAAAATGTTCATTTTTTTTTATTATTATTGATTGCTTCTGTTTAGTATTGTAATATACTGCTTGTAATGGGTTATTCAGGGATTTTTTTTTATCATGGTATGAAAATATATTTAGTTAAGGACAAATAAATGTATAAAAATGTATACATTTATTACATTATATTTTGTGTGTGTGTGTGTTATTTTCCCAGTTAGGTAAAATATAAGATTAAATATCATTTATCTAGACAGAGAGATTCATCTCTCACACTTTTAAAATAGATTTTAATATTTTATTGAAGAGTAAACAAACAGACAAAATTTGTCAAAGATATAGTATAATGACACAAATGTTTTATTATATGAAATACTTGATATAAGCATTTTGCATTTATTAAATTTTTCCTATGAATTAACATGTCCACTTTAAATATAAAATGTAGGCTAATCCTCATTGTCTATATGTGTATTGCTTGTTATAACAAAAGTATTATTATTATTTTTAAAAAATAGTTAATGGTCATTTGACATACATGTTGGTTTGTTTAATACACTATTAGTTTCTGCATCATGAAATTGAATATTTATTTTTCCACTTTTATTGTTAGAATTATGTTATCTTGCTATTGTATTGATAAGGATTCATGACAGCTTTTAGCTGATAAGTATGTGCCACATATAATGGCATCAAATATAGTATCATTGATATTGTGCATGGGAAGATGGAGTATTCTCCCATTGCTTATTCTATGAAAGGATGATATTGAGGCTAATAAATAGTTATTGCTTAGTTTGCATAGTTAATTCCAAGAGAGGATTATAACCATGGTCCATATTCTATTTCCCTATGATGAGACACTGTCCACACATTGGTACCTATGAAAAAGTATTAGAATTGGCCATATTATTGTACAACTATCATGTTGTTTTGTAGAGCCTCCCTTTATTGTTTGATCCCTCGTGGTGTTATGTAATTAGTTTTCCACCGTGTATGGTGAAGTTTTAGTATTTTAAAATTAAATAGCAAGGATAGGATAAAGTTAGATTCATGGACACTGGTTTATCCATAGTGTAGTGTTTGCCTAATTGGAATAGTGTCTTTATTATGTTGTAGTATCTTCATCAGTTTATAAACAAATCAACAAAAACTTACTAGTGATTGTAAAACTTCTGTATGAAAGAGCAAGAGATACACATGGACAATGTTGATTTATTTTCATCAAGCAGTGATTCACCGATGGATCAGTAAGACAGGTTAATGATTAGAATGATTATGTTGTGGACATAGGCAAGGTTTTGGTGTCATGTGTGCATTTGACATCTGATGTCTGTCCCCACATTAATACAATAAATCTCTTCATATTAAATAATAATTGTTAATTGTGCTGCATATGATAATTGTCCTTATCATATTCTGATAAATAAAATAGCTATAGTATAATACATTACTTTATAACTTTGAGTTTTAGATTTTAAAATTTGCACATATCCAAAAGATTTGAATACACTTTTGTTTTATAATTTGAGTGCTAATTTACTTTAAAAAGAGTTTAACCTCCCTATTCTATAAGATAAAACAATAGAAACATAGCCAATAATAATAGTGATAATATGAATATCACTGTGCTAGTTTATCTTATATACTATGTGTGTAGACAATGGGATATAAAGTATTTTCTATACCTGATTTTATATAATGTCTCTGGCTTATTTCATCCAATGTGTCTGAAATAAATTTGTAAATAGTGTAAATAAATCTTGTTGTGTTAAAAATTTATTTAGTTGTCTGTAGTCTTATTGATAATCACCATACCCATTATTATTGTTATTACTATCAACATATCATCTGATTATATTGAAATCAGCATCAATTAATATAGTATATTTAACTATGTATTAATATATCAGAATAATTTTGTTAAGCTCTATACTTTAAAAGTACGTCTAAAGCATCATCATTTAATAATTAAAATATTATTAACCTAGATCGCATATTATTTTAAATGGTATATTAAAAGATAAACACTTAATGTGGATTTAATCAGTTTATTTGAACCTGCAGATATATCATTCACCAATCTGGATCACATTGCTCATAATTATTTGAGAAAAGGAAGTTAGAAAGTTATTGTGTTTAGTTATAAAAAAGTTATTTATATTTTTTGAACCTTAAAGTTCATAATAGTTATGGAGTTTATAAAGTTTCTTTGGAATTGCTAAATATAGTTTGTTAATTCGATTTTATATTAAGAGCTGTTTTGTGCCATATATTTGGGTAGTGGCAAAATCACTCTCACTGCCCCAAGTCTATCTTGTATAACAATATCCAAGTTGTTTGAATCCTGAGAAGAATAAGTTATGAATTTGCAATGTAGAATTTGAATTTATGGTAAATTTTATATCTAGTTGTTATTGTAGTTGAATTTGAGTTATGTTATATTCACTGTTTTAGGAAAGTCAACAAAACTTTAAGGTGTAAATTGCTTCTTGTGTCTTAAAACGTTTAGCTTGCTTTGACTTTATGGTGAATATTCTGGTTTGTCAAGCTTGGAATCCCTGTTTTATTTAGTTTATCTTATTATCAATTAATACAATATTAGTTTATAGTTGAAGATCTCTGTCTCCATTATCAACATTGTTCTTCAATTTCATCTTGATCGTTCTTTTATTTATTCATTCTCATTTGACCGTAATTCATTATCATAATTGATTAATCATTCATTAACTTTTATTTTATTATCAACTTAATCATTCATTAACTCTTATTCTATCCTCATCTTAATCATTCATTATTCTCATACATCGTCTTTCTTTTCTCTTCATTCTTAGACTCATTTCATTTTATTAATTAATTATTACTTATTTTCATCATCTATTTAGTCATCCATATCCTAATTTACTTATTACTTAATTCATAATTTTCATTTCACATTCATTCCATAGATCTAATTATTATTTATTTATTGGTTTGACGAATATTAAATTCATTTCATAACATTTTGTTTGTGGATTTTAAAGCTAGTTTGACCAGAAGTTTATTATCTTCATTAATCACTTCTGTAATCTTCTTTAGATTTATAGTTTTATGCTAGCTTAGTTCAAGAAAGAAATCATCTCTTTAGTTTAACTTTTCTTTTTTATGCTTATATTTTTGATTATTCAGGTAGTGAATATTACAAAGGCAGATTTAGCGCCTAAAATGTGGAGCTTGATTAGTTACAATTGCTAGTCATTCTAAGAGAGGGTTACTATATATATATATATATATATATTATACAGCTATTTAACAAGTGTCACATATTTCTTATTTTTTTAAGAAAAATTAAATTACAAGTCGTCTAAAGATTTTTTTAAACAAAAATTAAAAAAAAAAAAAAATACTGCGGAATTAATTATTAAGAAATAATTTATAAAAGTTAAAGAGTTCTTTATAAAAGTTGTACTAAGTTAGAAAAAAAAATAGGAAAGCTAATAAAAGGGGATGGGAAAAATGATATCACTAAATAAAAGGTTAATATAATTAAGCAAAGCAATGAAAATATATGTGTGCATAAAAAAAGAGTTGATTTTAAAGATACATTTAAATGTGCATATATGTGCTATAAAAGTAAGATTGAATTGTAAAAAATAAAGAAAATAAAGTTTGTAACATAAAAAGTAAAGTTAAATTCAAAGATGACTACAAATAAACAATGGGAATAATTAAAAAGTTATATCTTATCCTAAGTAAATTAATCTAATAAGGAATGTGAGCAAATAATGGGAATTTAATTAATAAATTTAATTTTAAAAAAATGTTAATCAAGCTGAACAATAAGAGTAATAGTACATAAATAGACCCAAATCATCAGATCAGATTTCTTAGCAGTGTTATTCCAGTCAGTACAAATACATGTTATTTTTGTAAACACTAAGAAAAACATGCATTGCTAATAAGAAGTACACCACTGTGCTCCAGTCTCTGATCACCCTAGAATATCTGAAAATCCTTAATTAGCCACAATGAATGTCTACCAACTTGAGCTGGACTAAAATGCAGCAAGGAAACACTTTCATCAACAATCCAAATTTCAATCAGTTGGTACAACCCACATCATACAGAAGAAGCAGCCGTATATCCAGAGAAACATTTAAAAATCCTATAGGTAACAGTAATTATTTCTTTTATTATTCCCATTGTCATTAGTATATTATTGTAGTCAGAGTCATCTGAAGTGAATTCTGTAACCAGCATAAAATGAACAATTTATGTGCAGGTTTAGGATGACGAACAGATATTGATAGAACTTTCTTAAACATACAAATAGCTTATGGTAGAATATATGTGTGTGATATAAGATTTTAATGCTTAGTATTTATTTATGCTTTATTTTTATTGATAGTATGTGTGCATGATATATGATGTTATGTATTATTATTTTATTCAAAGAAGAAATTAGTTCTCAGTTAATTTTAAAATATTTAAAATAAATTATTTTTGGAAAGTAGTATATGTCAGTCGATTCTTTTACTAACATCACTAATTAAAGCAGTTTATTATATTACTTTTTCGATTGAGCTAGTCATGGGATATTTCAAGTGCTGGGTTATGGTCCTACCATTCAGACATGTTATTTGCTTCTTGTAATTAGCTGGCACCTGAGATTTACCTCTAAACAAATAAAATGCTTTGGGTGGTAGGGATTTGAATCCAGCAGTCAAGGTGGGCCATGTTCTGGAAATGTGATTATGTTATGCTTTGCACAGCTTAGTCTGACAATGGGTAATATTGATGGCTCTGCTATTGATAGTATTCTCCCCTCTGCTTGAATGGCTGGTCTGTTCACATATTTAAAACATAAAAATTAGTTATGTTAAAAAAAAAAGGTTAAAACTGATTGAAACATTTTTTATTTGAATGGACCTGATTCAATATATATATATGTATATATATATATATATATATATATATTGTAATGAGATAGGGTGAGTGATATAGAAAGGCTTGAACTGGGTGGTGGAAAAGTCATCAGCACTCCCAGTCCATTTAAAATGAAATATTTACAATATATATATATATTGTACAAGGGTACAATATATATATATATATATATATATATTGTACCCTTACTTCTCGATGTATAATATAATTTGAAATACAACTAGCTCAATTAAATTATTATGCTTAATTAAAAATTTGTATATCTATCTTTAATTTACTTTTATACTATCATATTCTAATTAAATTTATTATCAATTATCAAAATCAATATATTTCTATAGTATGTACTAATTAAATAAGTATTTAACTAAAATCATGAGACTGTGAAGTAAAGTTACAAAGTAATAAGTAGATTTACATTAAGTCAATATCTTCCAAGACATTGTCTCAATGGCATAAGAATACTGTCACCTCCTTATTAACTTACTACTACCTCTACAGTATTCTTATGGCTTTTAAATAAAATAAATTATCTTTAATAATAATAAAATAAATAAATCTTAACTTTTAATTTTTAAAATATAATTAAATAATCTCAGGTTCTTCTAATTATCTTAAAGTAATGATAACTTATGTAAATAAGTATGATATGGGATTTTATATCAAACCTAAATACACCTAACTTATACTAATAATAATAATACTCAATACTAATCCTAGGGTATAACTTAATCTTATTTATTTCGGTTATATCATCAATCATTAAATAAATAAATAATCATGTGTATATCTTTTATCTTCATATAGTATCTTAATTTTGGGAATAGATCAAAATCTTACAATTTATTAATCTGTGGCAATAAATAATATTGTATTTTTATAATGTGCATTATAATTACCCTATGACCATAATAATATTATATGTTAATGTCAATCAATTCTTATAAAATGATATCAGGAAAATATTATGTTTATTTCTAAATAATAATAATAAATTCACATTGTGCAAATATTATGTTTATCCAAATTATCTGCTGTAAAGTGCTGTGGTGTAAAATAATGAACTCAACACACTTTTAAAAACAAATTAAACAAGTTTATTTACATTAACTTCAACTAAAAATTTATTTACAATATTTACAGTTCAAAATTATGAAAACAAAGAAAATAAAAATAAGAAAATAATAATACAATATGTTTACACTATTATTAACTCATACTCCTATAAGTAATTATACATTCTTTAAAATGCTGTATTAATAACATTAAAGTATGTTTTCAAAACTCAGACTTTAAATAAATATCAGTGAACTTCAATTATTACACAGAAAAATTTATGTAAATAATCTTTATGTAGCATATGTAAACAATTAAACTTTATTAATTAAATTGCTACATCACTTAAGTATTGCTATTATTCATTTTATAATGTACTAGTATGTGTTTACTTTATTATCAGCATTACTTTAATAGCATAATATAGAAACTAATGTATCCTTGTAATGTAATAACAAATAATTGATTATAATTTTATATTTCACTTAATGCAATTCATGCTATATGTTTTTATTAAATATGCATTACATATATGTACTGTTAAAATAATAATATTTAAATTATTCATCAATTTCAAATTCATAAAGCACTATATTAGATAAATTTTATGATTCTTTTCTGTGTGAAATTATTACTTTAATCCATGTGTTATACTACTCCTTCCTAATAAATTTCTATCTACAAAACATCTTTTAAAACTTATTTAAACTTTCCGGAAAAACAATCATCTACTTTACATAAATACTAATTATTCAAAACTATTTATACTTCATCATATTCAGTAAACCTTTAATTCAAACATAAACTTCTACATAAAACTTAACTTAATTTATCCAATAAAATATAATAAAATATAAACTTTGAAATCTCTTCCTAACTTTTAAATAAAATAATTACCCATATGAATAATAAATATAATTTTAATACTCCAACATAATAATAATAAAAAATAAAAATCAAAATTTATTTACGAAAGAATCATATAATTATTTCTAAGCTTTTTATGTAATGTTGTATCAAATTTATATCATAAATTCAAATTATGCATATTTAAATAAACTGTTACTGCCAATATAATGTGTGTGTATTTTTAAAATATTCATACATCCATTCAACAATAACATATCATTCGGTTGATCTAAAGAAAAACATATTAAATACATCAAAATTATTATTATATAATTTTACCATCAATAATGATTTAATGTACAGTCCATCTTCCAATATTCTTCGGAATTACAGCTTCATAAAAATAATTCACATTTATACTCACAATCATTCTTTAACATATTACGTTTTATATTAATTATAAGATAAACTTATGCAATTAATTATTATATTACTTTAGTTATTATTTTAAGAAATGTACCTATCTTATTTTTAATAGATTAATAATATTTAACTTTTATATTAGATAAATAAAACAAAATTCATATTACATAAATCCAGCGATGTTTCATTTTCACCATAAAGTTCTTTAATCGTAGGCACATATTCACTAGAACACCATTTCCTGTTTCCGGTCCACCACGTGTTTTTTAAAAGTTTATGGAAAACGAAAACGTTCTTTTAAAACCAAAACAAAAGTTAATAAAATTAAAATAGTTTATCTGATCCGGATGCAGTTCTTAAAGAATATTATTTAAAAGTTATTATTTTAAATTAGACTATAGTTTATGAAAAATTATCATTTAATTATTTTAAATTTAACTTGGACGTCCACGTATTACTTGCACATTTCTTAACAAAATATCCAGATAAGAATCAGCTTATTTATCTATAAACGACCCGCGTTTAAATTATTTCAATATAATAATTTTATTATATTAAGATTTTTAGCTAATTATATTTCAATTGACTTGCCTTTAAAATTATCAACATTCAGTCTTTTAAACATAAAAACTTAACAAGGCAAGCATTCAAAGCTACTTTCATTTCTAATATCTTTACTTAAGATATATATTCAAATTTATAGCTTGCAAAAATACTTTCTTCATAAAGAAGTATTTTATTCTTTAAAATATCTATTTTCTAATAGTCAATAATAATTAGCTTTTAAAATTATATATTGTCCAAAATACTACTTTTCTCCATCTCGTAACTTTCCAAACTAATCCAGCGTTTGTCATATCTCTAGTATAAAGTTTCCGATATATTTTCACTATATATGATGTTCCCATGACCATTTGCAAGTAAATTGAGCTTCAATTTAGAGACGATTGATAGGAAAATTTAAATTAACACTGCATGTCTATTATTTAAAACTTTTATAGATTATTTATAACGACACTGGTAATCCTGACGTTTAGCGTCCCGAACAATTCGCCCTCTATTTTTAAAAAAATTAACTAACTATTTTTTCACACCTAAAAAAAAAAGTGTATGTAACTATATCCAAGTGTAAATGCTAATAAAAAAAGATTAAAAAAAATACTTACATTTACATGCGTATTTTTCACTTATAGCGGTCTTTGCTGTATATAGAACTGTAAATAAATGACGTATATTAACTCTAAATGTTTTTCCGTAAAGAAGAATAAATAACAAGAAAACAAACTTACATTTTTAGGAGTAATTGGAAGCCACACAAGCGAGGAAATGCACGAAAAGGTCGTCGCGTGCGTGCAGATTTCTAAAAGAAAATTCCTGCAGGTAGGATGAGAACAAAGGTGTGCTCATCCCAAATTGGTATTTTAGCTTATGCTATGCGACAGAGTGGACATAGGCATAATTCCACGCGGTCAAGCAAAAGTAGTTCAGAATTTGTCACGTGTCACAAATGACCAAAGTACAGTAGTTCATAATTTTTATAGCAACTTTGCGTGAGACTAAATAGAGCCTAAAAAATTAAGTTTTGTTACATCCATTTTATTTATTCATCTTCATGTAAAAAAGACATTTATAGTTACATATACTCTGCAATTACATAAAGAATAATAAATAACCAAAAAAAAACTTACTTTTTTAGGCTGTATTTAGACTCACGCAATTTGGTCACGCGTCATTTGTGACACGAGACAAATTCTACCATGTGGAATTCTGTCCTTCTAAAAAATGGCAGCTACAGTGGCTCTCACAACCATAGTCCCGCCAAATGAAATTATGTCTGTTTCGGAAGTTCTGGCAGAAAGTTGGAATACTCGCCGTCTCATAGAGCAATTTCAAACTGTGGAATTGACCCTGAAGTGGCTGGCCAGGAGGCGTCTGCTAAAGAACAGCATGCTCTGTCTGCGTTGCAACATTGAATGTTCGCTGGTCAAATATTCGGCTGGCATAGATGGTGTCAGATGGCAATGCAAAATGTGCAAACAACGTACAGCAGTACGAAGTGGCTCATTTTTTTCACGCAGCCATCTGGGTTTGAACACCATTATTCACATAGCATTTTGCTGGTCATATAATGTGCCTGTTTGGATGATCGTTCGTGAGATGGAGGTCAGCGAACGAGTGATCATAGATTGGTGTAATTTTTGCCGGGAAGAATGTGCTACATATTTCGACAGAAATACAGCACTTCTCGGCGGATTTGATGCCAATGGCGAACCACAGATAGTCGAAATCGACGAGTCCTATTTCTTCCATCGGAAATACAACCGAGGGGCCTTGAGAGAAGGCCGTTGGGTGTTCGGTGGAATAGAAAGAGGCTCGAAAAAATGTTTCCTATCTGAAATCGCAGACAGATCGGCTGCCACCCTGGAACCACTGATCCAGCAACACATTTTGCCCGGAACGCATATTATCAGCGACGGATGGCCTGCGTATAACAATATTAGCGGTCTTTCCAATGGTGTCTATCTCCACTCTGTCGTCATCCATCAAGACAACTTTGTTGACCCGGATGACGAGGATATACACACCAATAATGTTGAAAATCTGTGGATGAGAGCAAAGCGTAAGCTAAAATACCAATTTGGGACGAACAGACCTTTGTTCTCATCCTACCTGCGGGAATTTTGTTTCAGAAATATGCACGCACGCGACAACCTTTTCGTGCATTTCCTCAATTGTGTGGCTTCCAACTACTCCTAAAAAAGTAAGTTTTTTTTTGGTTCTTTATTATTCTTTATGTGAAAACATTTAGAGTTAATATACGTCATTTATTTACAGTTCTATATACAGCAAAGACCGCTATAACTGAAAAATACGCATGTAAATGTAAGTATTTTTTTTAATCTTTTTTTATTAGCATTTACACTTGGATATAGTTACATACACTTTTTTTTTTAGGTGTGAAAAAATAGTAGTTAATTTTTTTAAAAATAGAGGGCGAATTGTTCGGGACGCTAAACGTCAGGATTACCACGACACTCTTGTAATTTTAAAAAAAATGATTTTAGAGCGTCTATAAATTTACTTAGCTATTTTTTTTAATAGCACAATTAACTTGAAAATTCAATCACGAAGTCCTCTCCTAACAATTGAACTGAGCTTTTATACCGGAAGAAACTTCCCATTTGATTGGTACATTTAAACAATCAATTTGCTGGCTTATTTACATATTTGCCAACAACACAAAATTAAAAATAAATAATGACTTATTTAATATTTAATATTTATTACATTATTACATTTTTAAAATAATTCTTATCGTTTATTTAAATCCATTAAACACTTTTAAAAAATATATTATTTCACTTGATTTTAATTTTAACTTTTATAAGATTATTTTTAAATAGACTAAATATTTTTTATACGTCATATTTTTAAAACAATATTTTAAAATCAGATTTAATATTCTACATTGATTTATCTTTATTTTATCTCGTGATAACTCACGTATTATTTATAAATTTATAACATGATTTTTTAAAATAGTTTTGCAACTTTATTAGATAACTTCCAAGCATGTGTGTGTATAACATCTGTTCTTTATAACACAAGAAACGCTTATCATCGTCTAAAAATAAACTAACAATTGCATTTTTTAAAATAAATATTTTTTAAATAAATAAAATATTATAATAGATTTTAAAATAATTATTCGATATTATTAAAATCAAATATCAATCTTCTATTTAAGTACTTACAATAATTAAAATATTTATATTCTCTTATAATATTATTTTATCAACAACAAACATATGCATTTAATTTTAACTTGTCTTTTAAACACTTTTAGCTTTAAATACCTATTTATTAAATATATTCATGCAGTATTGATTATAGCCATTTTTCCAACTATATATTATAATCATCATCATTTTAAAATGTCTCTCTCAATATCAGCACAATTTTACATATCAAATACTCATAGATTGCTTTCATTAAATCTTTTGAAATATTACCATAAGCAAAATCAACATCACATATTCAAATATATCTTAAATTTAAAATTTTTAATAGATTAGCACAAAATTAAATGGTGACCCATACAAAAGGGCACAATATATATATATATATGAGTAATATTTAAAGATATAAGAGCACAAGATTAGAGAATCTCTGACATCACTGAGAAATCAGCCAGTGAACTCAGAAGAGCAACTAAATGCATACTTAACCATATAAAGTAAAAAAATAAGTACAAGTAAATACTCAAGAGAAATAATCATTCATCATCATCATTGATGGGAATAAACAAATCAGCACAATAAATCAATGCAGTAAATCAACAGTCAATCTGGTGACTGGATTGGCAATGGGTCTTCTGTAGACCAGGCTAACTATTGGGCCTTTGCCAGCTTGGGCAATTATTTAACCATTAATTCGTAGGGACAAACTAAGTGCTCATCCATCATAATACATAACCAGAAAAATCTAAACAATAATGCTGGAATATTAAAACATGCTAATCATCATCAATGCTCAGGCCACTTGTAATGGCCAACTATAAACGTAGCTTTTAAAAAGACAAAACTAAATAAAAGGTAGTGCATGGGCTTTAAAAAATATAATCTTATGTGCTAACATGGATGATGATTGATCATTGCTGGATGCCCCAAAAGCACTAAATACACATCCCCATTTACATATTCATCCTGTGCATGAATCTAGCTCAGAAAACACAAGCTCTATTACTGTATGTGACCAAGAGATGATTCAATACAATTTTTAACAATTGAAACACAAGTTTATTAACAATAATAAAAAAATGGAAATTAAGATCCATAAAAATAAGATTACTCATATATAAACTTTCTGATTTTGATTACAATACAAAATTTCAAATAATCACATTGCAATTTACATAACTGCTATTCAAAATTCAAATTGTTACATTGGTTTACATATATATATATGCACACAGACGTGCGATTTATAATATACAATTAATATTCATTAACAAAAAATGATTATAATTTTACATATATGAGTGTGCATGTATATACGAACACTGACTTTTACCTATTTAAATTTGTTACAATAATATATTTTTCATAATTAATTCAGTATTGAAGTTATATAGAATCATGTTGCTTAATTCTTTCATAAAGTCTAACATTTTTTTTGCTTTTTGATTTTAATTCAAACAAAATTATGCTAGCATGTAAGTTATATATTCTTTTAATGTCATTTTTTTTTATAAGGATTTACCAAAATAATTTCTTTAAATATATATCAAATTGTCTTTCTTTTAGACATTTGACTCAAGCAAATTATTTACTTGTTTTGCTTTAAGTTATTAATTTATAATTTTAAAAGTTATTTTAAGAAATATTAAAATAAAATAACTCACTGTATATACATGTGATGTGTTTATCTATGGTTCCCTGCGGGTATTGATAAACAGCAGCATAAGTACACCAAAGTCTTCAAGCTTTCTCTTGATTAGCTTGGTTTTTGGTCCATCAGAAAAATATAATCCAGTTTTGTTGTCATCATCAGGTAATAGTATATAATTCAGGTATGGTTGGCTTTCTCCTTTCTGTAGTCTGTTCCACTTATACTTGGATTTTGTAAGCTTCAGGTCAGCAAGCTGTTTTTCCAGAACACTTTTAAGGCTATGAATTACAAAGAATCTTGACCCTTTTCCTCCATGTGAATTCAAACCCCACTATTAAACTGAATAGCAGCTACTTTCTTACATTCTTACATCCACATGGCAGTTCTGTACATAATTCTACCAACAATCTCTGCAGCTAGCTTTACTGTTGCCATTCTCTGCTATAGTTACCAACTCTTCACAAAATATGTTAGCCAACTTTACAGCTAGCTCTTTTTCTGTTTTTCAAAAATATTAAAGCAAAACTTCGCAGTTGGCCCCTGGTTAAAATATTACAATCTGACTCCTAGTCAACTCTTACAAAACTGCAAGCAAAAAGTGTTCTCTTCAAAAATCACTATTCAGACTGGCTGATATTTTTTATCAGTCTTTTTATAAAATTGTCTGAGGTGATAACAACACCTTGATTGGAAACAGAGTTTTTATCTCTCTAATCTCTTTGAAAACAAGCTTGAAATTTTTATTAAAGTGTGATATACATGTTTTTACTTAGGTTTCTAATAGAGATTTTGTTTAATTAATTAAAATTTCAAAAATACAATACTTGTTTTTAAATCTCAAAATCAGAATAATAATAATACAATATCTATATTTATTCAGACCTTTTAAAAGTTTAATTTATAAAACAATATATTTTAAATCAGAGTTATTTATTTATTTTTATTTCAATGAATATAGAAAATATCTACTATAATTTTTGTCTGTTTATTTCTATTTTTTTTTCAACTTTATATATATATATGCACACATACTATATCAGTGTGTGCTATGTAATCCAGTTGGTTACATTATATATATTGTAACCTTCTCCCCAGCCCGCTGTATTATAAATGAACCATCCCACACATTTTAAGCACCATAATCGCATCTGTAACCTGGCTACAGCTAATCATCATGCCATTCATGTTGGTCAGCATAATCACAACTGTAACCTAGCTTCCTGATCTAGCTGGTCATCAATGAATCATACCACACATTTTAGTGATTAACTTC
This sequence comes from Epiperipatus broadwayi, assembly GCA_028023455.1. Lineage (NCBI taxonomy): Eukaryota > Metazoa > Onychophora > Udeonychophora > Euonychophora > Peripatidae > Epiperipatus > Epiperipatus broadwayi. The sequence continues at coordinate 155,589 of JAQFVV010012859.1, read as the reverse complement.
TCTTATGGAACCCAACATACTTTCACAATCAAGAATATAAGCATGAAGAAACCAAAAATGTAAAGCTAATGAAATGGTTCCTAGATTGAATAAAACTAGCATGAAACTGTCTATTTAAAGAAGATCACAAGGTGACTAATAAAGATAAAAACTTTTGGTCAAACCAGCCTTGAAATCCATACAAACAAAATGAGATGAGTTAAGTGTGATATTCAGCAAACTAATAAATAACTAATAATTATATCTCTGGAATGATTATGAAATTAAATTTATAAATGAAATAATGAGTAAATTATGTAAATGACTAAATGGATGATGGAAAGAAGTGATCATTAACTAGTGAATGAAATGAGTCTAAGAATTAAGAGAAAAGAATGAAGATGTACGAGAATAATGAATGATTAAGATGATGATAGAATAAGAGTTAATGAATAGTTGAGATGATAGAAGAATAAAAGTTAATGTATGATCAATCAATTATAATACTGAATTAATGTCAAATGAGAATGAGTAAGTAAAAGAATGGATTAAGATGAAATTGAAGAACAATGTTAATGATGGAGACTGAAATCTTAAACTATGACATAATATGGTATTAAATGATAAAAAAAAAGCTAAATAAAAATAGGGATTTCAAGCTTTACACAACCAGAATACTTATCCTGAAGTTAAAACAACTACATATTTTATGTCAAAAGAAATAAGTTACATCTTAAAATTTAGTTAACTTTCATAAAAAAGTGAAAGTAATCTATTTCAATTCCAACTACAATAATTAACTAGCAATAAAAATTTACTACAAATTTAAATTCTATCTTGAAAACTTAACAAATAATTCTTTTCAGGGTTCTAACACTAAAAATTGTTATACAACATATATTTGGGTCAGTAAGAGGGATTTTACCACTACCCAAACATAATGCACAACAACTCTCAATATATAAACTTAACTTAAGAACTATATTTAGCAGTTACACATAACTTTATAACCAATATAACCTTTAAAATTTATGATTGGGAATGACTTTTTAATAATTAAATCAATAACTTACCAAATTCCTTTTCTCAAATAATTATAAACCATGTGATCAAGATCAGTGAATGATAGCTCTGTGGATTTAACTAAATCAATCAAATTAATATTATATTTATCTTTAAATATATCACTTAAAACAATCTGTACTCTAAGTTATTAACATTTTGATTATTGTGTGATAATGCATTAGATGTACTACTAAATTATAAGGCTTACCAAAATTATTATAATATAGCATAATATAGTGAATAGTACTATATTGGTTGATGATTCCAATTTATAATCTTCTGGTAGGTTGATAGCAATAACAATAATAGTGTATATATGTGGTAATTAGCAATAAGACTACATGCAACTAAATAAAATTTTAAACACAACAAACTTTATTTACAATACTTACAAATGGTTAAATCACAGACATGGCATGAAATAAAATATATTAAAATAATTTATGGATGGGAAAATACCTAGTATCCCATTGACTATATACTCAGCAAATGATATAACCTGCTTAGAAAATAATATTCACAATATCATTTGTTACATTTTAGCCAGCACTTAAATTTATAAAACTAGCAGTATACTTAGAACTTTAGGATATGCACCAAGTTTAAATTTAGAATTAAAAAAAAAAATTTAAAGTATTGCATTCTCCTAAAACCCTTTCTTTTATCAGAATATGATAAGGACAATTATCATATTCTGTGCAATTACTCATTTATTTAAATTTGAAATGAATAAGTTTAGTGCATCAAATTAAGCATAGACATTAAAAGTCGAATACACATAGATCTCATTAAGCATTACCTATGTCCACAGCTCAACCCTTGAATACGTAACTGATCTTACAGTTCTATCATCACATCATTATTTGATGAAGGTGAATCCATACTACCAATGTGCATCTCTTACTTGTAACTCTAAAATTTTCCACAATTATTAATAGATTTTGGCCTGGTCTGTCTATAACTGATGATGATCCTACAACATCATAAACACTATTTCAATTAAGAAAACACTATACTAGATGAGTATACCTAATCAAGTATTATTTTTATACTTGCTATATGATTTGACCTATTATATTTCACCATACACGGTGGAAAAACTAATTCTATATTGTCATGAGGGATTTAATACTAAAAAGGCAGCTTTATAAAAACAACATGACAGTTGTGTAATAATCTGGTTGATTCTACTACCTCTTAATAGGTATACACAGGTGTGTGGGCTTTTGCCTCATCACAAAAACATAGAACTCAAATCATGGACATCCTTTCTTTCTAGGATTATTTATGCTTATACGCATTAATTAGTACATAGCCTCTACCAATTTTCCTCTCATGAAATTAGCCATACGTGACACTCCATCAGCCTATGCTCCATATAAATATTAATCTATTGGATGCCATTTTATTGGAACATCCCATTAACTAAAAACTGTCACTAGTCATTCTCAAATTCTGCAAGATAAAACAATACCAGCAATATCAGTGGAAACCTACATATTCCATTTTACAATATAAAACCATTAATGTATCGACAGATAAACCAAAATATATATCTCAAGTTATCATTAATCATTTAAAATGACAACTATCCTTTTATTAAAGAGAGCACAATGTATTTAAGCAATAAAGATCAAACCTGCATTCGTATTCAAAGTGGACAAGTTCATTTCTATAGAAAATTACAAAAATGAAAAAGGCTTTTATCAAATTTTCTTTTATATAAGAAAATAATCTGGTCATTCTAATATATATTTGATAAAATGTCTGTATATTCACCTTTTTAATAATATACATTAAAATTAGTTTTAAAATATGAGAGAAGTAAATATTTTTATCACTCTCTCTAGATAAACGATATATATATTTTCCGGTTTTCCCTTAACTAAAAAAATATATACATAAAATAGATGTTTATGTTTACAATTTTTTTTCTTTAACCTAATAAATATATATATATTTTTCATGCCACAACCAAATATATATGTTTGAAAATAAAATTTCCAAGTAACCCATTACATAAGTAATACATACACACAGCAATAATAAAGAAAATAAAAGCACATTTTTATCCATTAAATTTTATACTCTGTTCATTTAAGTTATTCTATCCTGGTGAATTAGAATAATAAAAACGATTCTTAAGAATTAATATTGTGATTAGCAAGCATTCCAGCTGATGCACATATATTTTATTATCCTGTTGGATGTATAAGAAGCACTACAATGTTTATCATTTATCCAAAAGCAAAAATTATTTGGTTTCTGTATCGATAGTTAACAAGGCAATTAAAATTCACACTTCCAATTGTAGCAGATTTAAAAAAAATAAGTTTATCTAGTTATATAATTTTCCTGAATAATTCTTTAGTTTATGGGAATCTTCAAAACAACGTTTCAAATGAAGTATAACTAGAATCATTTATTACTTTTAAGATCAAGATTTTGGTAATCCTGACGTTTAATTACCAAGATTTTTCCTTGAAAAATTAGTGGAATGTTATTACACTTAGAATATTTATCTATTTTTTTCTTTTAAAACTCTTTGTTAATTTTAATTCTTCCCTGCACGGTAATACGTAAATGTGTAGCAATGTTTAGACAGTCGGAATATATTCTAATATTGTAAACATTATTATAACGACGTATATTTCTCAATAAAACTTTAAAGGTAAATATTTATTTCATTCCATTCTTATGGATAGAGTATGATGTGATTATCAATATTAGAAAGAATTTATCCAATTATTACTGTAACATCTTGAGTATTTTAATTGGTAATTGACTATTTCTTTCATTACATAGGTTCCCACGATAAAATTAAGCAGACAAGAGAATAAAATCATGCAATTATTTTCGTTTACTTTATTAAAAGTTAAATTATTCAAAAATGATTTTTTAATTTATTTGTTATATATATCATAACACTTATTTAAAATTATCTCGATTTTTTTTTTCTTGATATTTAACTTACAAACATAATATTGTTCGAGTGAATAATAAGAATGGCGCGAACTTCAAACATAATCAACTTTTTAATATACGTATAAATAATCCGTGCGTTATTTTTAAAGATAAAAGTTTACATGTATAAATGAAGTAAAAGCACGCTTACTTTCTTTTGAATTTTCCTCGGTTTAAAATAAGATTTATGAGAAACCAAATAAGATTTATGAGAGACCGTTAGGATGCATAAAGTTTTCATTTCTTCCTTTGTATAACTTCTCAGAATTATCAATCCATAGAAGAATGGTGTCTATTAGATTTTCTATTCCAACATTTGTAGATAGCAAGATATTATCCTTTCATTGAATTAGATTCCAGAATTTTCTGATATTTAGTTTTTTATTTTAGATCAGACTTGAATTCTGATGGTTGCTTGTTTTTTGTTTTTTTTAGTCAACCCACCTATACCTTTTGTTAGACAATATATAGCTTGTTATTATAATGCATTCTGGGAGCAATTTCAACCAATAATCTTGGTATGCATAATTAATATTACCCCCTCTGGCTTCATTTTTGATAACTATCCATTATTATTTAAGACAGCTTTAGATATACTATATAAAAACAAGCTTAAATAATTTACTGTAATGATTTATTTTACAAAACTTATAAATTTGATTTAATTATTTATTTATTTCAGTTGCTATTCAACAACAATAAAATAGCAATATATTTATCTCCCAAATAATAACCATACTTTTAAATTGTTATTTTAGTCTAGTCAGAGCTTAGACTGGGTTTGAAATCTTCTCTACACTCAAGCAAATTTCCTAGTGCATCCAAAACAATCTTTATTGAAATCTACTTATTAAGATTTTAATGCCAAATATATTATCATTTAAAATTTTGGAATTATTAACTACAGAGACCTAAATAAAAGGTCACAATATATATAATTATTCAAACCAATACAATAATTAATACAGTAAACAATATTTTAAAAAACAAATATCTACCACAATTTAATAGTAATATTTAATAATAATAGTAACATTTTAAGTGCTGTAGATATTGATAAAATAAAATATACTTGGATATCAATACCATTTATTTGTAATGAACAAATGAAATTTATAAAACATATATAAAAATATGTCGAGTCACATTTTATACTACTCCTAATTTAAATAGAATAATAAATAATTCAAAAAATAGATGTATTTTAAATCAAAGTTGCACAATATATAAATGGATGTGTGTTTGTGGAAAGGCATATATAGGTCAATCTCGATGTACATTGGAGAAAAGATCAAAGGAGCATTTGCTGTTATATAAACGAGTACAAAAATCAAGACAAGAGAATGTTAGAAATGATGATGTATCACCATCAGTATTTTTTGATCATAATGGAACATGTAATTATAGTTTTGATTTTAATAAAGTTAAGATTTTGTGTATTGAAAGAAATAATAATAAATGCAAAATTAAAGAAGCTTTGTTAATAAAAAATGAAAAGCAACATTTGATAAATAGACCGGCTGCCAATATAAAAATGAATGAATTATGGGAAAATTGATGTATGACATATTACTTTCTGTTTACATTTGTAATATTTTTTTCTAATACAATTTGAATCTAGTTGATAATGACTACATAGATAGTTGAAAGTACTTCTATTAAATTGTAGTAGATATTTGTTTTTTAAAATATTGTTTACTGTATTAATTATTGTATTGGTTTGAATAATTATATATATTTTATTATAATTGGAATACAGACATTGATTAATAATAATTTATGTATATATATATATATATATATAATCAATTAAATTAATGAGTGAGTGTATGAATGAGTATGATAAATTAGAGACCAATTTGATTTAAAACACATTAACAATTTTTATTTATAACAGAGAAAAATCTAAATTCTATTAACATAGCAAAAATATGATTGTATGTACCCCAGAAGCATCTCCACCACATCAATGACTAATATTATTTGTTATTCAATCCCATACCTATAGTAGATATACATCAATAGACACTCCCTATATACAAAGTCAATGATTAACTAAAAGCAAAAAATAGAATGAAATGAAAATTGTCATTATCATGATGTTGATTGTGAAGCTAAATAATCACAAAATTATATCACAATATATTTAATAGCTCCATGATACAATTTCCACTTGAGAGATCTTCTTTGGAATTTCCCCTATGTCCAAATCTTCCAAAGTGGATAGAGAGTTCCATACAAGAACATTAATCATTTATACTGAATAACTAAATGTAACAATTATTTATTAAAACACAAATAAGTAAAGATATAATATAAACTGTTTTGTCCTAATTAGTGCAAATTAATATGGAAGTGCATCAAAAATTCTTACCTTCAACCATATTATATGATGATTATGATACCAAATGTCAAATCACTATGGAAAGAATTGACCTAAATTTTATTTACAAAACAAAAAAAATTCTAGATCAATAAACCTTCTGCCATTTTACTATACTCTTTTTTATCAAGTCTTTCGACCATCTTTAATTATCTAAAATATTTTTCTTTTAGCTTATTTGGATTAGTAATTGTGTCTTTTGTTCTCTCCAATTTTTTAATTTTTATTTTTAATTAGATAAAAAAAAATATGGACAAAAAATTTAACTTTCATTGTATGTTTTTTTAAAAAAAAAATTATACGAACTAAAAAAAAATTAATTTCGTCTTTTTAATAAGATCGCTAAATTTACTTTTTCATAACTTTAACACAATATGTATATTTTGTACCATATATAAATAAACGGTACAATATATATATATATATGAATTATGGCAACATGTAGTGCAGACATTTTTTAAATTCATTTATTGTTATTTAAAAGTGATGGAAATTTTCAATTAAATTATTATATTTTAATTTTATTAAATATTAAAGTAATGGAATTTTCCAGGTACTTGTTTTGCTTTATAATATTCACCAAAATATAAAATAACAAACCAATTTTCTTTAAAAAACTTGTTTTTTAATTATTATGACTATATGAATTTTAATTTCAAGAGCAACGTTTCGACTATTTACATCCTTATAGCCTTTTTCAAGCCACTAAAATATACAAAAAATAACAAAATAAATAAAATAAAACATTATATAATCATTAAACCCTATATATATTTCAAATCTTCACAAAATTCTTTTTAAAAAATTTTTTCTTTTAAAAACATAAATCTAATATAAAACATAAAAACATTACCTTCCTCTATTTAAAAAACCTACAATTTAAACTTCTATTTAAACCACTCTGTTTAAATTATATTTAGATAAAATACCTCAAAACCAGTCTTATCATCTACAAAAATCAATTAGTTTTTTAAATTCCTTAATATAAAAAAATTTTTTTTTCTTTTTTAAACTTACTTTATAATTAATTATTGTTTCTAAAAGTTCTATTTTTTGCTAATGATGTGACTAGTTTTTTATCTTTTATAAAATCAATTAGTTTTTTATTCATATATGGTTTAAATTCCTTAATATAAAAATTTTCCTTTAAAAATCTTTCTTTATAATTAATTACTGTTTCTAAAAGTTCTATTTTGTAATTGATGTGACCAGATTTAGATTTATGAAAATAAATTGCAGATTTTTTATCTGATAGATGTTGTTTTAATCTTGTTCTTAACTTATTTTTAGTATTTCCAATATAAGAAACACTTTTACCAACATTCCAGCAGTCTAAACATTTTATCATATATACACCTTTCATAGCTTCAAGCATATCATATTTTTCATTATAATTAATCAGTTTTTTTAAATCTTTCTTTTTTTTATATACAGAAAGATTTAAAAAAACTGATTAATTATAATGAAAAATATGATGTGCTTGAAGCTATGAAAGGTGTATATATGATAAAATGTTTAGACTGCTGGAATGTTGGTAAAAGTGTTTCTTATATTGGAAATACTAAAAATAAGTTAAGAACAAGATTAAAACAACATCTATCAGATAAAAAATCTGCAATTTATTTTCATAAATCTAAATCTGGTCACATCAATTACAAAATAGAACTTTTAGAAACAGTAATTAATTATAAAGAAAGATTTTTAAAGGAAAATTTTTATATTAAGGAATTTAAACCATATATGAATAAAAAACTAATTGATTTTATAAAAGATAAAAAAACTAGTCACATCATTAGCAAAAAATAGAACTTTTAGAAACAATAATTAATTATAAAGTAAGTTTAAAAAAGAAAAAAATTTTTTATATTAAGGAATTTAAAAAACTAATTGATTTTTGTAGATGATAAGACTGGTTTTGAAGTATTTTATCTAAATATAATTTAAACAGAGTGGTTTAAATAGAAGTTTAAATTGTAGGTTTTTTAAATAGAGGAAGGTAATGTTTTTATGTTTTATATTAGATTTATGTTTTTAAAAGAAAAAATTTTTTAAAAAGAATTTTGTGAAGATTTGAAATATATATAGGGTTTAATGATTATATAATGTTTTATTTTATTTATTTTGTTATTTTTGTATATTTTAGTGGCTTGAAAAAGGCTATAAGGATGTAAATAGTCGAAACGTTGCTCTTGAAATTAAAATTCATATAGTCATAATAATTAAAAAACAAGTTTTTTAAAGAAAATTGGTTTGTTATTTTATATTTTGGTGAATATTGTTTATACTGACTATTTTTTAAAGAAAAAAGAAGTTCAAGATTAAAATTTTTGCTTTATAGTTAATGAAACGCTAGAATAAATACAGGGTGATATTTTTTGTCATAATTTTGTAAAAAATCACTCTTAAATTTGTTATCAGATTAGCTTGATTTCTTGCTGTTTACAGAGAAATAATTTCTGAGGGGAAATTCACATCCAGACATTCAAATGAGAATCTGGGGATATTATTGTACAGGCCACCCTGTTCTAAATTATTATTTAAATAAATCTTCAGGCAGATAGAAGAATTAACTAAAGTTTTATAAAAGAAAATATTACGAAAAATATTTTATGGCCTATAAACTCATTTCCTTCATCAGTAGAAAATAAGGTAATCAAAGATTCATATGTTTGCTACTTTTTACTCTTTTGTTTTTTATTTAAATGACAAAACCTGTATCAAGCATTTAAGGAAAAGTTAACTTAGATTTGTCACTTTTTATGTCTACAAAGATTGGCCATAGAGTAAAGTTTCTTCATCCTAGAAGACATAACAAAAAGTCCATTATTATATTTGGAAAAAATGTAATAAGTCTTAATAGATTAAAGTATGATTACATTGCTATAATTATTCAATTATCCATATGATCATTATGGTCAGAATCTAGTACTTAACCTGTATGCGAGTTTACTAAAAAAATAGCAATCTATCAAAAATGACCAACAGATTCAGGAATTTAATGTCTCCTTATCTGATGAAAAAAATTGTTTTCAAAATCTATGCATAGTGATAAAATGTTTTGAGTTTTTGTAATTATGGATGCTTGTAATATGGTGAAGCTATGATGGGAATACTTTGATATATCTCAAAATTTAAGAGATATCTCAGCTTAAAAATATTTTTCTTGTTGCAGTAAATAAAAACATTCTGCAATTCATGCATTATCTTGTGGTAAATAGACTACTAAGTAAATAATTGAGTGATTTATTGCTCAAGAGTTTATACGAAGTGCATTAGTGGGAAATGAGAAAACTGGAGCTTAATAAATTGATCTTAGCTTCCAGAGCCTTCCATTATACCAAATTATATAAAAATAAGTCAAGAATTCATAAAAGGTTCAAACCCTGGAAAAGAATGGATTTGTGATCCAAAAACCATCAGCTTCAGAATTTGCTACTATATTAAATACAGGATAAATTATCACTGCAGGATACTAAAGAATTTCAGCAATGAAAGTGAAAGATTCAAGCTGTGATCTGCATATTTTGAGATCCAAAATCTACCACTTTATATAAAACAATATAAATCATGGTTTAATACATTGAGAGAGTGTTTAATTCTGGATCTAAGATCTTTGTATTGACTCCAGTTTTGGCAGTTTATGCTTGGTATTCTTATAAACTAAGGAATGAAAACATTCAATTAGTTTATTAATTATAAAATTGAATTGTTATATGTATTTAGAAAAACCCAAACTTTATAATTTTCTGAATACATTCACCTGTAGAATAAAAATACATATTAGACTATTATATATTTTTGTGATAAGAATTTATCATGATAAAATGTTATTGTGATAAATCCGAATGTGGGTATACAAAGTTTGCTGCTCCCCAAGAAATAAATAACACTATATATATTTGAGATGCTATTTTGACAATTTTATTTCATGAGGATGTCATAGGTCAATCACAATATACCTATTACTAGTGTTAGTGCCTTATCAGTTATTTGTACACAAATAACATCAATCCTATTTCCTAAAATTTAAAAAAAAAACACATCTATAAAGGTAGAACATTATAGATAACTATTGGCTAGAAAAAACTACCTATACAAGGACAGGTTTATTACAATCCAAAATTTGGTGTGGGTATTTCAATTATCAAAAAGAAAAAAAGAAAAGAAATAAAACATAGAATAGAAATTTTATAACATATATTGCCATATTGTTTTCCAAAACTCTCATTTAATAACTTGATCCTTGCCAAAACCGTGAATGAAAACTATCACAGAAGACTGAAAAAAGTGTAAACCAATTCCAAATTGATCAAAATGTGTACAAAGATGTCCTCCACCACCTCCATTTCAGGCCTCTAGCACTTTCCAAATGTAAAACTCCAGAGCCCACTATCCTGACTCCAAACTGGTGAACCACCCGCTGCTGAACTTTATTATTATTATATATCATCCCCAACATCATCATCATTATTATTATGATGATGATGATACAAAGTATAAACTTTATTGAACCTCAAAAGCCATTACACAAGTTATATTTGAAAACATGAAAGTCTTAAATACAAATTGATTCATGATACTACATATATAATAAAGGTTAACAATCTTGATAAGAAAAAAAACATGATTCAGAGTAAATGAAAGAAAAAAAATTATTACATAACAAAATACATATCAAATCAGATTTACATAACATTTTATTCAAATGTGATATTGAGAAAAATACATGGAAACACATGATAGTATGAATGAAAAAATATAAAGGGTTGAAGATGGTATTAGATTGACAAATGGTTTCATAAAAACTGAGCTCATTTGCTGCTGAGAGTACTATAATTTTCATAGTTTGTTACATAATTTCCATGTGAAAAGAAATTGAAAAATAATAGTCAGTATGAATTGGAAATTGGAAAAGTACTCATTTGGAAAATAGTAGTCAGTATGAATTGGAAATTGGAAAAATACTCATTTGGCATAAATTACATCTTGGGATATTGGAAAAATACTAACCATCATGAATTGCACCTTTGAAAAATGGTAAAATACAAGTTAGCATCAATTGCACCTTGTGAAAATGAAAACATACTAATTCAGCATGAATTCTATATTGGAAAAACGAAAAAAAATAGTAATCAGCCAGAATTGAAGCTCGTGAAAATGGAAAAATACTAGTCAGCATAAATTGCATCTTGGGAAAATGAAAAAAATACTAGTTCAGCATGAATTGCATCTTCGAAAAATAGTAATCAGCCAGAACTAAATCTTGAAAAAATGGAAAATACAAATCAATATGAATTGTATCTTGGGAAAGTGGAAAAATAGTAGTCAGTATGAGTTGCATCTTGGGTAAATTGAAAAATACTAGTTAGCATGAAATCATCTCAGAAAAAAGGAAAAATACTAATTCAGCTTAAATTGCATCTTGGGAAAATAAAAGAATACTAGTCTGCATAAATTGCATCTTGGGAAAGATGAAATATATTAGTTATTATAAATTACATCTTGGGAAAATACTAGTTCAGCATAAATTTCATCTTGCGAAAATGAAAAAATACTCGTCAGCATAAATTACATCTTGGTATAATGGAAAAAAATAGTTCAGTATGAATTGCTCCATGAGAAAATTAAAAAATACTAGACAGGATGAATTGCATATTGGGAAAGTAGAAAAATCTAGTTTGGCATGAATTAAAATTTGGGAAATTAAAAAACAATAGCTAACATGAACATCCTAGCAAAATAAAAACATACTACTCAAAAATGAACTCATTACATCAAATTCCAGTTATCAGCACTTCGAAAGTAAAATACCAAAACCCACTTCCCTGATCATGAACAAGTGAATCACCTGTTGCAGTACCACTATGACAAGATCCAGTCAAAGTGTGTACAGAGATGTCCTTACCCCCTCAGCTGAAGGCCTCTATCACTTTCCAAATGCAAAACTCCAGAGCCCGCCATCCTGATACAGAACAAGTGAACCACCTGCTGTGGAACTTTTTGTTGTTATTATTATTATGTTTCAAAGATACTTTATTAATTTAGGTAGTTTTGCATTGAAAATGTCTTCCCATGACATCATGGACTGATTCATGGATAGCATTGCAGGTAGTGTGGAGGCACAACCATTAACTTTTTCACTATGACATTCTGTATATAATTAGATATTTAGTGAATCCCTAAACAAATAGAAAGAGAACTGCTGTTTTAGATAAAATCCTATTTATGTGAAAATCTTTCAATTGGGCAGAGATTTATAAATTCACATCATAAAATATAGTGTTAATAAAAAAAATATCTTCAAGAGTTATTTTTCCTGAAATTTTTTTTCAGTAGTAATGGATTTTGAAAAGCAAATATGCATCGATGATTTCAAATACCTACTGTAATGCTAATTTTATAAAACAAAATTTTTCATTTACTATATAATTCCTATTACATATAATATATACAAATTGATCTACTATATTTGCATTTGCAGTTCTAACTGTAGAAGCCTTCACCAGTAGTACAAAATATATAAAGGTATAATACATTAATAAAATAAGTATACATTAAATTATAAATGAATATTCTTAGAATTACCACTTAAAATACATACACTCACCCTTCTTTTCAATAAATATAATCCAGATGAAGAACACACACACACACAAATATAGACATTTTATTCGTACAAGGTTCTGAAATGATTTTAATATAATAGAACATTGCTAATTTAAAAAGTAAGCTGAGTGATTAGCAAATAGATAAAAAGGTGATGAAAAAAATTTTATTTTGTAAATTCATTAACATAAACTGCAATAAAAAATTATTACTAAAATGAAATAAAAATGCATTATGTGAATATTTCTAACAAATTATCATAAACTATTAATACAGTTTTATTCATCATTATATCATTGCATTATAAATCCAGTCTCACTAACCGTAATGAAATAACAAATTTCACAATAACCTGTCTCTCAAATGAGTCAATTGAGATTCTATTGAATAACAAGTCTAAAATTTTCCAGCAGTTTTTTATTCTGCCAATTTAAGAACAAGAACTTGGCTTGATGGAAAAAAAGCCATTTTGCTCCCCTATGCAAACATATTGGTATGAAGTGTTCAATATATAATTAATATATATCAATCAAGATATCACTTTAACACATTGCTGCAGCTAGTTTATTTCTAAAGTATGCAGTCACTGTACTGAAATGCTATTAAAAGGTTTGTGAACAGACAGAATGAATCATTGCTATAATAGGCAAAAACATATTTTTAAAACTGCAGTGAATCATATTCTAAATTTTTTTTTATTATCTGATGGTAAAAACATTACATATTTCAAGATAGTAAAAGAGAAATGTTTACAACCTCCTGATTAGTAAAATGTTCATTTTCATGAGTTTCCCAATCACTTTTAGCGAAAGTTCTGTAATCACACAATTGACAACTAAATACTTGTTTCATAATTAAAGATTTATTTGTTGTAGTTTTTAAGTTATTATAAAAAATCCTTTGGCTTTTATACAAAAGGGAATTAAAAATTTTGTCTTTTATATGTCCATCATCATGAATTTTAAAATTATCTTTATTAGAAGTTTCAAATCCACATGAATTACTTTGAAAAGTTTGTTCGATGGTCTGAATTTTTAAATGAAAATTTCTATCATTTTTGTTGAAATTACATTCATACAAACTACACTGTGAAGTGTTTGTTTTTGTATGTGAAGTTTCATGCCATTTTAATTTGTCTTTTTGAATAATCTTTAATGCAGACAAACTACAGTTGTATAGCTTTTCTCTTGTATGTGTTCTTTCATGCACTCTCAAATTGGACTTTACTGCACTTTTATATTCACATAAATGGCATTTAAAAGGTCTCTCTCCGGTATGTGTTCTTTCATGCAATCTCAAATTACCCTTTACTGCACTCTTATACTCACATAAGCTACATTCAAATGGCTTTTCTCCCGTATGTGTTCTCTCATGTTGTCTTAACTTTGCCTTTCCTATAGTCTTATATTCACACAAACAACATTTAAAAGGCTTTTCTCCTGTATGTCTCTTTACATGCAACATCAAACTGCCCTTTACAGCACACTTATACTCACACAAACAACACTTGAATGGCTTTTCTCTGCTATGTGTTCTTTCATGCTGTCTTAAATGGCAAAGTTTTGCAGCCTTATATTCACACAAATTACATTTAAATGGCTTTCCTCCTCCTCTTGCATGTGTTCTTTCATGCAAACTCAAACTGCCCTTTGTAGCACTCTTATACTCGCACAAACTACAATTGAATGGCTTTTCTCCTGTATGTGTTCTGTCATGTTCTATTAAATTGCACATTCTGTCACTTTTATATTCACACAAAATACACTTAAAAGGCTTTTCTCCTGTATGTATTCTTTCATGACGTTTTAAATGACTTTTTCTTGCAGTTTTATATTCACAAAAACAACACATAAATGGCTTTGCTTCTGTATGTGTTCTTTTGTGCATACTTAATACTTTTTCTGCTATCTTAGTCACACAAACTTCATTGAAAATGTTTGTCTCTCTTATATTTTCTTTCATGCAGCCTTAAGCTTTCCTTTCATGTAATCTTATATTTGGAAAGCTTTCCTCCACTGTTTTCTAAAACTTCTCTATTGCACAAACTACATTGAAAAGGTTTTTCTTATGCATCTTAAATTGCGTTTTGTGCAGTTTTCCCTTTGCATAAACTACATTAAACAGGTTTTTCTCCTTTATATGTTCATTCATCTCTTCTAATAGATCTTTTATCAAAATTTGAATTCACACACTGTACAATCACTAACTTTTTTTTTACTATAATAGCTTTTTTCATATTGTTTTACCAAAACCTATAGATATTATTTTTCTTTCTTTTATGCTTTTTTTCAGATTGTTACTTTCTTGATTTCTGAAATTTCTCATTTTTATACAGATACGCCTTTCATGTTTTTGCAGTTCTTTTAATTACAAAAATTGACAGGATGAAGAAATTGTCCATTTTTACAATAGTATATTTTCATAAAGATGGTCATTTTTGTATATCATAAAGAGTGATAAAATGTCTAAACAAACATTTTGCAGCCTATGTTACTTTAAATATTTTATTCAACAAATGTTTTTATTTTTAACCAGAAAACTTATTTTCATTTTCTATTAACAAATTTTGTGAACGTTTATAAAAATACATTTCTTTCATTCAAATCTGCTTGGCTTGTTTTAGTAGTTATGGTTAAAAAAAGGTTAATTAATTCTGGAATCAATCTGTTTCATATTTCAATGATATCTTATTTTTATCAAATATTATTTTTCCCCATGATACAGACCTACACAAAACAGAAAATAAAAAATTAATCACATTTCTTTATAAGCATATGTCATAGATGATCAATAAAAATAGTTTATAAAAAAGCAAAGATTATAAATTATAATTTTCACAAAAATATTCTTAAAATAAGCAACTCAGGTAACCTTTTTATCAGATGAAGCATTTAATATTATTATTCATTCAAACACTTAGGTTTCTTTTATAAACGTTTCAAGAATTATTATTTAAAACCAAATTATTCTTGCTTTACATAAAATCTAAGAAAACATTGTAATCACATTTAGTCTTTTAAACTATAAATAGAAAATCCATCCAACATTAACTTACATAATATTAACAGACTAGTAGATTATTAAAAAAATTACTTTTTTATAAGAAAAAGAACTCAATATGAATAGTAATAGTGACATAAGTCTGCATAGTTTAATTTGAGTTCCACATATGACCAACTTCAGAGAAATAAAGTATTTATTTACAAATTTTGAGAGCACCAATAAAAAAGCCAAATTTTATTCCCACTCTATTTTATGACTATATTTCTAAAAAAAACAGCTACCAAATTTCATAAAATAAGCACAGAGACATAAGTATATAAAACTAAAGAATTTACATATGAAAAATCCTAAATACAAAAGTATACCTTATTGTTTCTTTTATTTTTGACACAGTATTTATTATTTATTTTCATTAATAAAACTCAAAAATTGTTATGATAAACTTTCCCATATACATATTGTAACTGTCAGAATAAGCCGACAATGGCAGAATCACCACTAGAATGATTCAAACCACCATAACTCATTCCAACCCACATACTACTTCATTTTAATAGGCTTAGTGATCTGGGAGAGGTAAAGACTCTAAAAATTACATTATGACTATATGGCATCCTTGTGGTAAATAAGACACTCAATCCAATATAGATGTTAAATTATAAACACTTTATTAGTAATACATAATAAATAAGTAAATAAACAAAAGAAATGACTATTGCTTAATTTGTTGCTAAACTCATTGAAAATAGTGGAAATTACATTAATTAGTGAGTGCATGTCAAAGTTTCAAGGTATAACAGATATATAAATAAGGGACCTCAGACAATAAATACATATGATCTTTGGGGCAGATATCCCTCAAGCAGGTACATGATAATAAATAAATCAAGATAAAATTAGAAAGGTAATTAACACTAGTAAATATTGTTAAAACAGATGATCACATAACTCATGATCATGACCCTTAAATACTGAAATATCAGACTTGGCTATACACAAAAATAAAACAGGAAGTACTGAATTGCTAACATAATAAACAAACCCAACAAGAAGACAAAGACAATAATATGTTCAGTTTTGTGAAGTTAGATCCAAATTTCATATAATAAATGGGTCATGAAAAAAAGGAATGAGCATCTTCATATAACTGTTAATAATTCTCATTAACAAACAGGAATGATCCACTGCACTGGCAACAAAACAAGAACAAAACCCTGCAGCCTGAAAAATGAAAGGAATGTTACCACATTGTGTGGAACTTAGACAAATGGAACCCATCAAATTAAATCTCCCAAAGCAGGGATATATGCCTGCTGAAGAAACACAATGAAATCAGTCAGCCCAGTAATGCTAAATATATATATATATATATTTGGTTTTAATATAAAATAAAAATGTGAATGGTCATCTCATAAGCTACAACATGCAAACATCTTTTCTATAAGCTAAATCGAGGCCTATGCAGTTATTTTATATATATATAAAATTTGGTAAAGAAAATTACTCCCTGCTTAATTAAAGATCTGTCCATTAGATCTTACATATATATATATATATATATATGGAATTATTAAAATGATAGGCGACAATGATAATATATTAAATTGTATTAAGTTTTATAGAATTAAACTATCATATCTACAGTATATATTGTGCCATTACAATTTAGTCAGTAGCTAAATTTGTAGTAATGTACATGAAAGAAAATGTGGAACAAAAATCATCATCACATTTTTATTAAGTAAAGGAAGCTGTAGTGCACCCAAGTTTAAACCCTACATGATCAAGTCCAGAAAAACCTAAGACAGAAAGAGAGTGGGGAAAACAGTTATATTCTTTAGTTGTTTGTATGTTAATAAATCTCAAAAGAGTAGTCCACACATTTGGTTATTCAATAATCATTTTTTTTTAAAAAAATAAAGTTAACACATATATAGGCTGTGTGTGTTAACAAAGCTATTTAGTTAGTCACTTTAAATTCCGCATATTAACTTTCTTTAAAACTAACCTACACTTGCTAGATTTTAATATCTTGTTCTGTTTCTGTTTTACTTTTCTATGATTATAATTTGGATTTAAAAGCTAAGGATTTAATTTTAAATATTAGGGTTAGAATTACTAAGCTAGCACTCAGATTATTTTAATATGTTAGTTTATAAATGATTTGAATGATAGGGTGTGTGTGTATCACATAAATATATCCACATTTATTACATATTGAAAGAAAAAAGGATGAAAATCTGTTAAATTGTTTTTTTTCTTACTCAACAATTTTGTATTATAAGGGTTGTTTTTCTGTTAAAACTTAGACGATGCGAGAAGTCTAATTTTAAAAGTGTCTCATCCTGAGATCAAAAAGAAAGCTCAAAATTTTAGGTGTTACATATGTGAAGAAAAAGGATTAAGACTATTTTTTTCTCCAAAACAAAAGTTTGTCTGCAAATCAGGATGGTGTAATTTTTCATATGTTCCTAGAGAAAGTCACACAAGGAAGATAACTAAACAAATTGGTCAAAAATAGAAAGAAAAAAAACAGATATAAAAGCAGTCTGAAAAATCAGTTGATAGAGAGGAGACTTTTAAAATATTGAAACTAAAAAAGACAAGGGTTTTCAACTCTACAAAAATCCCAATCTTAAATCATTTTTTTATATATTAAATTTTTTAAAGATTGAAAAGATAAGAATGGTGAGGTAGGCAATTTATATATCTCGTCTGTTTACCAGACTATCCAGCCCACATATCATATAGGAAAGAAAAAAGCCTTGTCTGAATAAAAAATAATAATAATATTCGACATCTTTTGACTGACTGAGAGAACTAAGATTTTTTAAATAGAAGGAAGAAAACATTCACCTGCATTTGAAGGTGATCAGGAAAATGATTAATCTACTGATAAATATTAAATCATCAAGTCCAATTAATTGTTCAAGTGACTGAGTTTAAACCTAGGAAAAATTATAAATGTGAAAACAACTGCTATACTTCATCCACTAAAAGAATCATGCTTGATGGGAAGAGAAGAAAAGTTAATATAATGATTTCCAAATAGTCCACTAAAGCAAATAACCTCAGTAGAATCATCATCATCAAATAATTATACACCTCAAAAAAGAGACCTTTCCAAAAGAAAAACACAGAAATTGTTGCTGCAAAAGTATAGATATTAAACAAGATAAATTTGAATCATTAGAAGTCACTACAAAGAATAGAACTGGTAATATAATTTTTTCTTTTATATATTTTCTTTATGATATCAGAGACTTAGTAAAATTTTAGCACAAAGTGGTATATTTTTGTTTAAAGAACTTTTAAAACAACCAAGATCGATTGAAACCAAGAATTTCTTAATAATGATAAACATAAGCTTCATTAATGATTTTATATGTACTAAAATTATGATTGTCTATTAACCTAAAGTTATGAAATGTTATTAATATGTAAAATATTTTTTGTATTATTTTGTTTTTAAATATTTTGGTTATAATGGGGTTCAATACACCTACATAATAATATAATAATACTTGTTGCATATATGTAATTGTATGTGAATGTAAAATAATAGGCAGTATTAAAAATATTAGATTATTGTGTTTTAAGTTAAAGTATAGCATTTCAGAGCGTAGAAAAGACAGGGAGAAAAGTAATTTAAAACTGGTTTATGGAAATCTTTTTTTCGATTCTACTAGCACTTTTTTTTAACTATTCTACTTTACATGTTAGATTATAAAGTATGTGTGCAAAAGAGAGTGTTTATTTTTTTTAAATAAAATATTTTCTTGTGAAGAGAAAACCTTAGCAAATTTAGTATCCAATTTTATATACATTATATCTTTGACGGGAAAAGGGGAAAAACTTAAAAATTAATATTATGATTTCAAAATAGTCAATTATTCTTATTATCATTATTATTCATATAAATTCTTAGTTTTATCTATAAATTGTTTTATTAAATGAGGCAAATATATTTCATTGAGAGTATTCTTTATTAGTTGTGATCATTCATCATCAATGGTGAAGATTAATTAGTTAAGATCTAATTAGATATACTAAGATTAAACAATAGTTATGAATTTCTTTAAAAATTAAGTTTTATGATTAGGCTGTCCTAAAGCTGTGGATGGAACTATTATCATTAACGTCATTATCATCACGTTTTAATTAATGAGCTAGATAAATGTTTAAAGGCCATAGATAAATAGGTGATTTCATAATATTTAGTCGACATTCGTGAATAATTATAATAACCACCATTCCATCATCTACATCATGCAAGGATGAGTGAATTGTCATCCTAAATTAATAGTATAATATGAGCTAGTAAAACTTATAAGATATTAAAACATGTTTATTATGTTAAGATCTAGGAGATGAGTTCTGTCTGATGAATTTTATATACTCCACTTTAGTTTAAGGATGTTTTATGCTTGCCTAAAAGTTAGTGCATACAATGATATGGGTCTAAAAGTAAAATCCTCCATTTTTATTAGAAATAAAGTAACAAAAGGGGATTCAAACCCAGTACATGTGAAAAGGTTATAAGATATAACTGTGTCTAGGTTCAGATAATCTAGTGGCATCCTGCTAGACTATACTCACTTGCTATTTACTTAAATATGCATTTGACATCAAACCAAGAGATGAGAGTGGGTAAAATCTACTGTTGGGTGTATTGAGAAGATATTTTATAGAGTTACCAGTGTACTCATCTTCTTGATGTTATTTCCTGAGTTATGGTAGTTTATTCTTAATAATTTGTTAATAGTTTATACTTGTTAATGGAGAATACAATGGCTGCCTAACTAGGGTTTGAAATAGGCCAGACACCTGAAATGACTAGTCTCCAAGCAATATTGTTTCTAACTATTGATATTATGATATATTTAAAGATCTTAAGTAGAAATTGATGAATTTAAGCCAACAATATTTTTATTGATAATTAATATGTACTTGACTATTGAAAGTAATAAATTTCGATGACTATTTACAACTTATGAGTCCCCTTAATATGATTGATAACTCATCAGTCTGATTGTTTGTTAAATAGCTTATACTCAGCAAGTTGCGTAAAAATATTTATAATGGTAATATTTTAATATTTGGATTATTTGATCTAAAATTTATGTTACAATATATATTGTAACCAATTGGATTACATAGCACACACTAATATAGTGTGTGCACATATATATATATAAGTTGAAAGAAAAAGTAGAAATAAACACAGACATAAATTTTTGTAGATATTTTTCTATATTTCCTAAAATAAAATATAATAAGTAAAGCATTAAATAACTCTGAGCTTAAAATAAAATTTCATTGTGAAATAAGTATTTTAAAAAGGTCTGATAAATAATATTTGTAATTCTGATTTTAAAATTAACGAAAAAAAAGCATAATTTATTTTTTAAAATCTTTTAATTAATACTTGTATAAAATATCTTTATTAATTAATGCTTATTTGCATTTCTATTACCTAGTTAAAAATATTTGTAGATTAAAAATTCTAAAGGATTATCACACCTTTGGTCAAATTCCAAAGATTAAAGTAAAAACATGAATATCACACTTTGATAGAAATTTCCAGTTTGTTTTCAAATGTATTAGAATTGAAAACAGTCACTGTGTTTTTGTCACCTGACCCAACCAAGATTATAAAAGACTGATAAAAAATATGTTAGTTTGGCTTGCAGTTTTGTAAGAGTTAGCAGAAGATCTAGCTGTAAAGTTGGCTAAAATATTTTGTGAAGAGTTGGTAACTGTAGCAGAAAATGGCCACAGTAAAGCTAGCTGCAAAAATGGCTACAATAATTATCAAGAGAATTGCTGAGGATGTAAGAATGCAAGGAAGTGGCTGCTCTACAGTTCACTGGTGAAGTTTGAATTCACATGGAGGAAACGCTTTGGGTGTAGTTTTGAGACTGTACTGCTGCCACAAGATGGACTGCCACATCATCAACAACTGGCCTGAAAATGGCAAGTGATAAATTATTTTATGAAAATGACTCAAAATTAACAAATAAAAATGCCTAAGGCAATATATGTACAGCAAATAAATCGAAAACTACAAATTATAAAAAAATGCAAGAAAATGCTAAAAAATTCAAATAATAAAACCAAAAAAACCATGAAAATTTCATTACGAGATATACTCCCCCCCCCCCTAAAATCAAAATTCAAATTTTCTTCCTTTAAATTGACAAATAAAAATGCCTCAGACAATATATGTACAGCAAATAAATTGAAAACTACAAATTATAAAAAAATGCAAGAAAATGCTAAAAAATTCAAATAATAAAACCAAAAAACCATGAAAATTCTATCAAGAGATATACCTCCCCCTACAATCTGAAAATTCACAAAGCATGGTGGCCAAAAAGAGTGGGAAAATACGAAAAGATCAAATTATTTACCTTCAACATAAATATGCATCTAAGTTTATATTGAAAAGCAATTAATTGTTCTCTGGCTCTCAAATTACTGCATATGTAAATTGAGCATTAATATTTAAATAATCCAAAAGCAATCCTCAAAAAATCATTACGGATCCCTCCTCCAATTGATCATCTTTTCAATATTTTTAAATTATTTAAGTAACAGATATAATAACTCATAACACTGATTAATACATAATAAGTAATAAAAAATAAGCAGTTGATGCTGTAAAAATCAAATTATAAAAAAATATGATCAATTGATACACCCCCCCCCCTACAATCTGAAAATTCACAAAGAAGCATATCTAAATTGAGAATAATATTTAAATAATCAAAAAGCAATACACAAAAAATAATTACCAAAGTCCTTCCAATCATTTTTAGTAGGCACTTAAATGTGTTCAGTATAAAAATCCATTAAAAACATTATTTTGATTTAGAGTTCACATTTTAAATAGTAACAGAAAAATTCAGCAAACATGGCAGAATTTTGAAGCTTTAAATGCACTGGAATAGTAGAATTTTGAAGCATTTTGGAACAGATTTTAACACAAATATTAAGAAAAGATGGCAGAAATTAGCAATTATAATTTAGAAATTTAGATTGATGGTATATTGATGCTTGCAATATTGCATCGAATAGATCTTCACCATCATGAATCATAGAGACAGATTTTGATTTAGAGTTCACATTTTAAATAGTAACAGAAGAATTCAGCAAACATGGCAGAATTTTGAAGCTTTAAACGCACTTGAATAGTAGAATTTTGAAGCATTTTGGAACAGATTTTAACACAAATATTAAGAAAAGATGGCAGAAATTAGCAATTATAATTTATAAATTAAAGACTGATGGTATATTGATCGCTTGTAATATTGCATCGAATTGATCTTCACCATCATGCAATCATCGCAACATGAATTCGTCTAAGTAGGACTCAAGATAACATTGGGCGGTCCCCCTCTCTCGTTTATTGTGACATTTTACAATCCCCCAAAGTCTTTCTACATTCTAGGTGAGAGCTCCAGTCGTAGGATTGACAAAATTGTATGAATGATTCACTTTGAAGTGTTGGAAACCCTCAGCATTCAATACATCCATTTTGTAGGCCTTTCAGTAGTCAGTATATATGGTGGATCCTGTTGCTACATGTTATTTAATGGCATCTAGAAGAACAGACACTGTTCGATCTGGAATAGCAACAATGAAACACTCTTTTCTTTCTCTACATAAACTGCCAAATAACCATTGCTGTGGAAGAATTCTTCCCTGTTGATTTTTACATTTACTAAATAAACTTTCATCAACCTCTACAATTTTTCCTGGGCCTCCAATTTTGCAGGATGGGTGACAGAGCAGACTTTCTCTACACGCTTCTCTCAAATATTGCTTCCACGCAATGACAGTATTCCTATTCAAATCCAAATCATTTTTTCCCAATTGCATGGTCCATTGGTTTTTTCTCCAATAATAAATGATTCGGATTGATGTGACAAATGACAATTTGCGGCCTTCCAACCAGGTTCCATTCCGAAGTGCTATGCGATATTGACAAGCCTTAATATTGCACTTCCACTGAGCCCTTGCATTCACATAAAGCCTCATTTCATGGCCATTCTTACATACTCTTCGAAAAGGCAAAACATTTTTACTTTGGAGGAACTCCACTGCTTCAACTTCTGTCATTGGTAGATCCCAAACTTTCATCATTTTGAGTAAAATAATGGAATATCACAGAAAAAATGACACATAAATTTTAGATGCTGATATTTCAATGCAGGATTTTGAAATATTGCCTCAAACTTTGCTGCATATTTAATGTTGTATTCTTCTGCATGAAAAAAAATAATCTATAATAATTCTGTCAAAAAATAAAAATTATCCCAATAACTTGTATTTCTAGCAGACCAAAATAATTAAAACGTCATAATAAAACTAAGCAGGTATTTCAAAACTCTACTTTAGCTGCATTTTAATTAAATTTATTACTGAAAAGCTAAAATTAATAACTGAGGTGAAACTATAAGTTTATTATTAGTAAGCTTCTATTTTATGGACTTAGCACTTTTGGGACCTTTACAGCTCCATAATCATAGTTCTTTTTAAAGGCTGTTGATTCTATGCAAATGCATGCAAATTACAACATCCACCTTTTTGAGACTGCAAAGCAAGTGTCTTTTCTGTTGATTGACATGGCATCACTGGTAATAAACATGCCTCTTTGATCTTCCTCTTGACATTGTTCCTCTCTATGCATACGATGTTGGCTTTAGATGGCTCAAATCTATGGCTTTGCTCCTGCTGATGATTAGCAAATACTGAGCTGCCCTCTCCTTTAGTTGTAGCCTTTGTATATATATCTCTGCTGAGCCAGTCTATTGCTCACTGTGGCCTGAGTTTCCCCATAATATACCGAATCACATCCTGTCTGCGGGCACACAATTTTATAAAATACATATTGCTACATACAGCAAGCTAGAGTAATCAATGGATGCCAGAAGGCTGGTGCATAAAATCTTCATCTAGTGCCTACTCATCCAATATTCCCAGACTAGTTTCTGACTTGTGGACTTTGCCAATGAAAAGCCTTGGATCTGAGAGCACTGCATCTAGATCTTAGGATCTAATGCAACCCTCCATTAACCACTTTTTACCTCCACTTAACTACATCTAGATCCTAATAACTAGGTGCAGTGCTCTCAGATCCAAAGCTCCTCACTGACAGAGACCACAAGCCAAAAACTAGTCTGGAGATATTGGATGAGTAGGCACTAGATGGGGATTTTATGCACAAACCTTTTGGCATCCATTGATTACTCTAGCTTGCTGTGTGTGGCAATACATATAGTGAGTTTTGCCTGTTTTAATAACAGTTATAAGCAAGCATAAGATGTAGTAATCATGATGTTTATTGGCTTAAAACCAATCCTGACTAATAGGATAGTGATGGCTATGGTTATTAAACAACCAATGACACCAAAATATATAGGTACTGAACTGGGTTCAGACATGTGACTATATAAGCTGATGGGCTTGAATTGAAAATATTAAGGTGTTTTCAATTTAAGACTCATAGTTTTGTAGTTAAGTGGAGATAAAAGTTGGTTGCTGGAGGGTTGCATTAGATCCTAAGATCTAGGTGCAGTGCTCTCAGATCCAAGGCTTCTCACTGATGAAGACCACAAGCCAGAAACTAGCCTAAGGATATTAGATGAGTAGGCCTTAGATGGGGATTTTATTCACAAGCCCTCTGGTATCCATTGATTACTCTAGCTTGCTGTGTGTGGCAATATGTATAGGGAGTTTTGCATGTTTTAATAAAGTAGAATATTAAAGAGGTTTTAATTGTTTATGAATAAATTTAAATTTATAAAGTTAAAATAATCCCTATTTCTTTCACAGGATTTTGGTAGATAGTCAAATATTATGCTGACTCCTGGTATAGTTCATTAGGTTTTATGTAGTAGTGGTCTTGTCTATTGGCTGGCTAGTCATTGGTTAGCATTATATATTAGGGGCTTCCTATTGGTGGTAACAACATAGTGTGTCAGCAACTTGGAATATCAATTGTATGCAAGGACTTTAGCAGCATCACATTTTATAGTAGTAGGGAACTCAATACTTAGCCAATCGGAAATTGTCACAGAGAAATTGCAGTAATATGCTCAATAGTCATAGTGTGATGTAATTTAACAGCTTAAAAAAAACTTTATAAAACTCTTTCTTTGCTGTCCTTATATATATCAATCAAAAACAAAGTCATCTGGATGATTTCAAATTATCTAAAAAAATATTGCTGATCGCAATCTTGATCTAGTTTTATTTTCAAATTTTACCAATTGCATTTTCTTAATTAAATTCAGAATGACTGATTTTATCTGATCTTTACATGATTTTGTCACTTTTTCCCCAAAATAATTAAAAAATTAGAATTTAATTTATAAATTCTTTTATCAGCAGTTGATTTTGGTTAATTTTCATTGCTGACTTGAAATCTCCCATTTGCTACGACATAACTATTAATTTGCATAACAAAATTAAATTTTATAGTAAAATTAAATTTCTTTATACATTTTTTTTAAATGCCTTAGAATTACAACTTAATGACAACAATATATACATGAGGCATATACATATGCGTATGTATATATATGACCACTTCAATATATACAGCATAAATTTAGGCCCATTTTTCTATAACTGAAAAAAATGGTATTCTCTGAATTATATATACTATATGTTGACTTATGTAAGTTTAAAGGTTCAATTATTAACTTCAGATTGATTATAAAAACAAATTCATTAAATAAGATATTCAATCTCCATATTTGTAAATGATAACAATGATCAGCTTATTAATAATAAAAATGTAAAGAATGGTTTCAGGGCTGACAGAAGAGAATGATTAATATTCAAAACAATCTGTTGGTTATCTTTGAATGGGTGACAGAAGAGAATGATTAATATTCAAAACAATCTGTTGGTTATCTTTGAATGGGATAAAATTATAACATGAATAGAAAATACTATTTTATAACTATTTTAATGGTATGATAAAAATATTTTCACAGATGACAAAAACATGTGTGGATACGATTAAATTACAACATATGTATTTTAAAACATTATTTATTAAAAGATAAATATCTTGTAGATGCAGGATGAATTTAACTATTGCTTTTTTAATATTATAAATTACAAATTATTTTTTTATTATTATTTTTGGAGGCCTTATATACTGGAATATTTTTGTCAATCTGTAGTCATTCTAGGACTAAATAGTATGAAAAACTCTCAATAAGTGCACACAAATTTCAAATGAACACCTCAAAAACTCAATCAATTGATAATTCTAGTATCATATTGCCATCAACATATCAAAGAAGTAAGGACAACCATTAAAATATTTATGGAATCCTTGCCTACTTCTGTATTTTTTTTCAAAAAGACCTCATAATATCCAATCACTTCATCTTCACTATAACTTTATCTATCTTAAAACAGACATATCCTTACTATTATCTTATCCACATTAATGTTTTTTAAATTCCATCCTACAATATACTAATTTTAATAGTTTACTTATTCAAAATCATACATTACAAAATAATATAATTAACATTTTCTACTTTGTCTTAACATGCTCTATAATTTCCATCTTTCATCCCACCTGATGGATTTAAATGTTTAGTTAATTATCAAACAATGCAGTTTTTATAAACAAAAATTATCATTCAGGAAAATTATCATCAAAAAAAAAAAGTCCAAAAAAATCCTGGAAACCTTTACTTAATTGCATTCTTGATTATTGCAGTTCTACAAGTGTTTTGGTTAACATTTTGATAACTAATATCAAATTTTGTCTCCCAAAACGTCACTTGGTAAATATTTACTTCTATATAGGTATGTGTTGTACATACTTATTTATTAACTGTCTGATGAGGACATATAGGTATTTTGTGCTAATTGAAAGGAGATCCTTTGATTCCTCTTGGAGGCCTTAAAGGAACTGAGCAGGGCAAATTCCTAATGTCCACTCCATATGTTCTTGTCATTGCAGTTGTTATTACTATGTGATTATTCATATAGTATACGAACATGGTTCGGCTGCTCACCAACATGCATTAGCCAGCGTGGTGAGTTTATTGGCTTTTACCTCCAAGTTTAAGAATATTTTTTCAATATATACAATCATGACAGACAAAAATAAATCATGGCCCTTATTCCCAGGAGGCTGTAAAGTCACCAACCAAAGCAGCGGTTGGGGGCCGAAGGTGGAGGGTGCTAAGAATCCCCTGATTGCAGACTCAGGCTGCCATTTGATGACAACTTTTTATTTAGGTACTTACAACTGCAGATCACTTTCAAGTGAAGGAAGATTGCAAGAGTTAGAAGAAGAACTGTTTTATATTAAATGGGACATTATTGGACTTTGTGAAGTTAGAAGAAAAGGTGAAGAAACAATTGATTTAAAAAGTGGACATATACTCTACTATAAAGGCACAAATATTGGAAATACAAGTGGAGTAGGATTCATTATAAATAAAAAATGTAAGAATAACATTGTGGAGATTGATGGTGTATCAGACAGAGTGGCAAGATTAGTTTTACAACTTAATAGCAGATACCAAATGCAGATAATTCAGGTTTATGCCCCAACAAGTTCTCATAGTGATGAAGTTATAGAAGATTTTTATATGGATGTACAAAAGGCTTTTGATCAGAGTAAACAACATTTTAAAATTGTTATGGGAGACTTTAATGCTAGAATTGGTAAACAAATGAAAGATGAAAATGCTGTAGGTAATTTTGGTTATGGTAACAGAAATGAGAGAGGACATAGACTTGTGGAATTTGCAGAAAAAGAAAAACTTTATATTATGAATTCTTTTTTTGAGAAAAATGTTAACAGGAAATGGACATGGAAGCATCCAAATGAAGGTACAGCAGAATTGGATTATATTTTGACTAACCGAAAATACATATTTCAAGATTGTAATGTTCTTAATAAATTTAACACAGGAAGTGATCACAGATTAGTACGGTGTAAGATACATGTTAATGCAAAACTAGAGAGACAAAATTTTTTAAGGAAAACAATATTTACAGTAGATATTCCTAATCTTCAGAAACATTCTAATGAATTTAAATTAGAACTTACAAATCGGTTTCAAGTATTAGTAGATTTTGAACATGATTCAGATTTGAATGACATTAATAGGAAAATAAGCGTAATGAATTTAAATTAGAACTTACAAATCGGTTTCAAGTATTAGTAGATTTTGAACATGATTCAGATTTGAATGACATTAATAGGAAAATAAGCGATATACTTTTAAAAACTGCAACAAAGATAGCTGGTAGAAAAAAGCAGCAATTAACCAGTAAAATTTCTACTGAGACTAGAGAATTCATGAAGAAAAGAAGGAATATGAGGATATACAACAATGATGCATTAAAAAAGATTGAATATCTCGAATTTTGTAAAATGGTGCGGAAAAGAGTTGAAATTGATATAAGAAAGTATAATTGTGAACTAGCAAGGAAAGCTGTAGAAGAGAATAAAAGTCTAAAAAGTGTAAAACAACGTTTTGGTATTGGTAGGAAATTTATATCTGCAATAAGGAAAAAAGCTGGCATTATTACTAAAAAGAGAGATGACATCATAAAATGTGTAGAAGACTTCTATCAAGAATTATATAGTAATAAAGAACAAGTGCCTCCTATACATATTATATCTTCCGAATTGCCCAGAATTTTGAATGAGAAAGTGAGACATGCAATTAAATTTATGAAGAAAGGGAAGGCTCCAGGTAATGATGGAATTGTAATTGATATATTAAAAGAAGCAGGTGAAGAAATAGAAACAATTTTAGCAAAGTTATATACTAAATGTCTAAATGATAAAGATGTACCAGATGACTGGAAGAATGCAGTATTAATATTAATATTTAAAAAAGGTGATAAAGAAGATATTAGAAATTACAGACCTATCAGTCTTTTATCAGTTTTATACAAATTTTTTACTAAGATAATTACAACTTGGCTACAGAAAACACTGGATTTCCACCAACCAAGAGAACAAGCTGGATTTAAAAGTGGTTTTAGTACAGTAGATCATATCTAGGTATTGAGAGAAATTATACAAAGGACAAATGAATATGAGTTGCCATTATGCTTAGGATTTGTAGACTATGAAAAGGCATTTGATTCTATAAACATTTCGTCAGTGATTAAAGATCAAGGATATTGTCATATTTTGAAGAATATTTATAAAAATGCAACAGCAACAATTAGATTACATAATGATAGTAGGAAAATCAACATTAAAAAGGGTGTAAGACAGGGTGACTCCATATCTCCTAAACTTTTTACAGCAGTGCTGCAAGAAGTATTCTGTAGATTAAAATGGGAAGCTAAAGGAGTGAAAGTAAATGGAGATTATTTAAGTCATTTAGATTTTGCAGATGATGTAGTTGTTTTTGCAAATAATGCTTAGAGCTACAGGAAATGTTGCAGGAGTTATCAGATGAAAGTAGGACTAAAGATAAATGTTAAAAAGACTAAAGTAATGTTTAATAGATTTTCTCAAAATATGAAAATAAAGATTGATTATGATGAGTTAGAAGAAGTTAACGGTTACAAATACCTTGGTCAGATTATTAATACAGATGGAAATATAATGCATGAAATTAATCATAGAATTAAACTTGGTTGGAGTGCTTTTGGTAGAAATAACTTGATACTAAAAGGAAATATGCCTATGTGTTTGAAAAGGAAGGTTTTTAATAAATGTGTTTTGCCAGTTCTTACTTATGGATTTGAGACTTGGACACTTAATAGAAGAGCAATACAGAGACTTCAGACCACTCAAAGAAGTATGGAGAGATGCATGTTGGGAGTAACAAGAAGGGATCGAAAATGCAATGTATGGGTAAGAGAACAAACAGGTGTTACTGACCTCATTGAAAAAATTAAAAGACTGAAGTGGAGTTGGGCTGGACATATTGTTAGAAGAGATGATAACAGATGGACAATTGAAATTTTAAAGTGGATTCCAAGAGATTGTAAAAGACCCAGATAGAGACCACATGTGAGATGGATGGATGAAATAAGAAAGTGTGCAGGGGTGATGTGGTGAAGAGAAGCTAAAGATAGGAAAAAAGGGATTGAACTTGTAGAGACCTACATCCTGCAGTGTATTGATAATGGTTGATGATGATTCCCAGGAGGCTGTGAAGTCATAAGCCAATGTAGTGGTTGATGGCTGAAGGTGGAGAGTGCTATGAATCCCTTGATTGTGGACCCAGTCTGCCATTAAATGATGGCTTTTTATTTAGGTATTTACATCTGCAGATCACTTTCAAGTAAAGGAAGATTGTAAAAATTGCAAGGACTGTCTTATATTAAATAAGACATTATTGGACTTTGTGAAGTTAAAAGAAAAGGAGAAGAGATAATTGACTTAAAAAGTGGGCATGTACTCTACTACAAATGCACAAATATTGGTAATAGAAGTGGAGTAGGATTGATTACAAATAAAAAGTGGAAGAACATTATGGAGACTGATGATGTATTACACAGAGTGGCAAGATTACGTATTCAACTTAATAGCAGATATCAAATACAGATAATTCAAGTATATGTGCCAACAAGTTTTCATGGTGATAATGTGGATTTTTATATGGATGTACAAAAGGTTTTTGATCAGACTAAACATTTTAAAATTCTTATAGAAGACTTTAATGTTAGAATTGATAAACAAATGAAATGTGAAAGTAACTATTGGCAAATTTGATTATGGTAATAGAAATGAGAGAGAATATAGACTTGTGGAATTTGCAGAAAAACTTTATATTATGAATTCTTTTTTGACAAAAATGTAAAGCATCCAAATGAAGATACAGCAGAATTGGATTACATTTTGACTAACAGAAAATACATTTTTCAAGATTGTAAAATGCAAGATACATATTAATAAAAAACTAGAGACAAAAATTATTAAGAAAAACTATATTCACAGTTGATATTATTAATCTTCAGAAACATTCTAATGACTTTAAATTAGAACTTGCAAATCCATTTCAAGTATTAGTAGATTTTGAACATAAATCAGATTTGAATAAAATTAATAAGAAAATAAGTGATACACTTTTAAACCTGCAACTAAAATAGTTGGTAGAAAAAAGTAACTGGCCAATAAAATTTCTACTGAGATTAGAGAATTTATGAAGAATAGAAGGTACATGAAGATACATAAAAATGATGCATTAAGAATTGAATATCACAAATTTTGTAAAATGGTGTGAAAAATGGTTGATATAAGAAAATATAATTGTGTACTAGCAAGGAAAGCTGTAAAAAAGACTAAGGTTCAAGAGTGTAAAATGACATTTTATATTGGTAGGAAACTTATATCTGCATTAAGAAAAAAGATGGAACTATTACTGAAAAAAGAGATGACATCATGAAATGAGTAGAAGGGTTCTATCAAGAATTATATAGTAATAAAGAACAATTACCTCCTAACATTTATACCTTCTGAATTGCCCAGTATTTTAAATGATGTGAGACATGCAGTTAAATTTATAAAGGGAAAAGCTCCAGGTAATGATTGAATTATAATTGATGTATTAAAAGAAACAGATGAAGAAATAGAAAAATGTATTGGCAAAGTTATATACCAAATATCTAAATGACTAAGATATACCAGATGATTAAAAAAATGCAATATTAATAAAAACCCAAAAATAATATAAAAAAAAAACCCATATAAGACCAAAAAAAAAACCCCAACCCCCCTTTTAAAATAATTTTAAAAAAATTTTTTTTTAATTTCATTCTCATATTTTGTAGTTAAATAGAGATAAAAGGTGTTTGCTGGAGGGTTGCAATAGATGCTAAGATCTAGGTGCAGTGCTCTCAGATCCAAAGCTACTCACTGACGAAGGTCACAAGTCAAAAACTAGTCTGGGGATATTGGATGTGTAGGCATTAGATAGAGATTTTATGCATAAGCCTTCTGGCATCCATTGATTACTCTGGTTGGCACAGTGTGGAACTACTGTATGGAGAGTTTTGCCTTGTTTAAGCTAAAGGAGTACAAGTAAATGGAGAATATTTAAGTCATATAGATTTTGCAGATGATGTAATTGTTTCTTGCAAATAATGCTTTAGAGTTTCAGAAAATGTTGTAAGAGTTATCAGATAGTAAGAAAGTAGGACTAAAGGTAAATATTAAAGACTAGAGTAACATTCAATGGATTTTCTCAAAAGATGAAAATAAAAAATTGCTTATGATGTGTTACAAGTTAACAACTACAAATACCTTGGTCAGATTATTACTATACATGGAAACATAATGGATAAAATTAATCATAGAATTAAACTTGGTTGGAGTGCTTTTGATAGAAATAACTAAATATTGTCAGTAAACATGATTATGTGCTTGAAAAGGATGGTTTTTAAAAAATGTGTTTTACCAGTTCTTACTTATGGATCTTACACTTGGACACTTAAGAGAAGAGCAATATTGAAACTTCAGACCAATCAAAAAAGAAGAAATGCATGACAGGAATAACAACAGATTGAATATGCAGTGTAAGAGAACAAATAGCTGTTACTGACAGCATTGAAAGACTGAAGTATGTTGAACTCAACATATGGCTACAAGAAATGATAAT
Source organism: Epiperipatus broadwayi (assembly GCA_028023455.1). Taxonomy (NCBI): domain Eukaryota; kingdom Metazoa; phylum Onychophora; class Udeonychophora; order Euonychophora; family Peripatidae; genus Epiperipatus; species Epiperipatus broadwayi. Next base: position 121,968 of record JAQFVV010012859.1, on the reverse strand, counting down.
TGAAATCTTAAACTAGATTGCAAGAGATTTTAAAAGAAACAGAAAGAGACAACATGTGAGATGGTCAAATGAAATAAGAACATGTGTGTGGGTGGTGTGGACAAGAGAGGCTACAGATGAGATGGATTGAACTTGGAGAGATCTTGTTCCTGGAATGAACTGATAATGGTTGACAATGATGATAATACTACATTTTTAGATAAAAGTAGGCAGATGAACATTTGTCACAAATAAAGAAAAAGCACAGAAAAATCACAAACAAATCCCATGAATGTTTTTCAAAAATAAAAAATGTAAAGAGTTAAATGATATTTTTATTTGTAACACCATTCTCAGTGATAGGCCCAGAAATAGATTTCACCTAATAATATAAATTCCATGTAAGCTGCACTCGATAAATTCTAATGACTGACTTCATGGAAAACGAAGTAATTTTTTTATAGAAAACCCCATTGCATAAAGCTGATGAGAAATAATATCAATTTACAGTACAATCTTCCACCTATATAAGAAAACATCCAATTCTTATCCTAACTAAAATGCATTCAAATATGAGACTATCATGACAAAAACAAATAATTCAATGTGTGACACAATAAAACTAAAATATCAAAAAGTAACAGTAGCATTAAAAAAAAACAATACTTATTATATAAGAATTAGTTATGTACAAAAATATAATTGTAAGCATTTCAGTAATTTAAATAACCAAAGTTAAAGTTGTCAAATTCTTTCAACAACTCTTTATCCATATCATAAACAGTACATATGAAAATTTAAGACAAACTTTTCAACATCCAGATATTTTAAAGGGCCATATTAAATGATTCAATATATATTCTACCACGAGTTTCTATACATAAATCAATTCCCATTATAATTAATATGATATTTATTAATATTGTATATCAATATGTTAATTCAAAAATTAATGAAGATAAAATAATTTGCAAAATGTAAGATATTTCATATGACTTAGATATTTAGATTATCTATAAATATAAAAAATAAATCATACCAGCAGGATTTGCTATATACTGGTGCTCTCTTTTTCATACTATAAATAATAATACTCATGTCTGTAGCAAAAATAAAAAAAGTAACTATGAACCTGTTATACTGGAATAGATTACAAGTTTTTGTAAAATTAAATATTAAAGCAAATACATAAGCAAAAAGGGGTGTCTGTCAATTGAAAATAATCCTCGATTCCTTTGTGAAGCACACTAATTCGATGGAATAGACTGAAATGTTTATAAGTTTAAGATATTAAATCAAAATGTATAAGCAGCAAGGGGTTTCTGTTCATTGAAAATATCTTAGATTCCTCTTTGAAATACTTAAGAAAATGGGAACAAATCTTCCCACTGCATATGGTTCTGTCATTTTACAAGTTATTATTATGTAATATTTATACATAAACAAACACACGGCTATTCAGTAATATGCTTAAGCTATTTTGATAAATTTATTGGTTTTATCTCCGACCCTTTCTTTTTAAAACTAAAATATCAGTTGAAATGTTTTGAAAGACTCATAAATGTGGGTATGGAATACTTTTTAGATATTTATAATCATGATAGATAACAGTAAATTATGGTCTTTAGTCTCAAGTAGCTGTAAATAATTACTCCATGACAGCAGTTGGTAATGCTTAGACTCTACTGATGGTAAACTTGGAATATAAAAGTTCAATGACAATCTTTAATTTAGATATCTACAATTGCACTTGAATTAATTGGAAAACTGTCTAGGAGAATATAAGATACTTGCTGAACATTGTAAATCTAGAAAATGAATGACTTGATTCATGTACTTTACCACTAAGGCATAAATACTAAAATCACAAATGAATACACAAACAATGAAAAAATAATATTGTGTAGATTGATAGCATGTCAATTTCACAGGATAGATTATATATTTGACTTAATGGAAGATACCAAATGCAAAAAATTCAAGTTTATGTACCAAGTAAGTGATGACATAGTGGGAATTTTTATATACTGCACATGTATAAAATGCTTTTGACAAGATCATTAATGCTTCAATTGGTAAGCAACTATATGATGATTATACTGAGGATAAATTTGATTATAATGACAGGAAGGAGAGAAGGTAAAATTTAAAGGAAAAGTAATTTATGAATGCATTAACAAAAATGCTAAAGGAAAGGAACATAAAAACATACAAATTAACATACAGCAGAATTGGATAATATTCGGACCAAATATAAGTATTTAACAGATGAAATGATTTTTAATTAGTGACATACATGTGTAAATGCAGAACCAGACAGATGAAGATTATTAAAAAAAAGTTGATACTCCTAACTTTCAGTAACCCTGCAATGAATTTAATTTGGAACTTTAAAATCAATTCAAAATATTATCAGACTTTTATAATGATTCAGATTGGACTGAAGTCAATAAAGATATGATATATTTGGATTATCTCCACCATCACTGAGTGAATGTTGAATGTGTAAAAAATTTTAAACTATTTAAACTTTTCAAATACAAACAACTTGTTAGTAATAACACCCAAATAGACAACACAAGTTAGTAATTACATAACATTTCGAGTAGTATTCTCCACTCTTCTTCAGGTGTTTCTGGCTTGAATATACAGTGACAGTATTCGCATAGAAGTTAAACTCACATCTTTAGATTCTTGAATATTGAATTTAAGGCAAATGCTCTAACCAACCAAACTATTCTGTCAAAGCTCAGTTGATTAAAGCGATTGCCTTAAATTTGATGTTCAAGAATCTAATAGTGCGAGTCAAATTCAACTTCTATGGGAATCCTGTCACTGTGTATATCAGGCCAGCAACACCTGAAGTAGAGAGGAGAATACTACTTGAAATGTTGTGTTTTTACTAACCTGTATTGTCTATTTATGTGCTATTGCTAACAAGTTGTTTGTATTTGAAAAGTTAAAATGTTTAAAATTTTCTATACACTCAACATGCATTCATAGATGATGGAAATAGTCCAATATATCACATTTAATAATATACCATAATTCCAAAACTACAGGTTAAATCAATAAAGATCTGCAAGACAGGTGGCTTATATAAAAAAGCAGTTTACCAATAGTATAGTACAGTAAGACAATGCATGATTAGATGAATCAAAATATATAAAATGTGCTAACACACACAAGCACACAAAGCTAAAAACAAATAAAGAAAATATATATTATTATTTTTATATCTATCCCATTAAATGGCTAAGTGCTTTCAAGGATCAAAGCCCTCATAATCATAGCCGTATTGCAAACTATAATAAACTGACTCGGAGTGAGCAAATTTATGCAAATGAAATGATTACGCATTCCATTTCTTGGATATTTGTAGCAAGAGTCTTTTCTATTGATGGCGTCACCATCTCAAGATATAAAGAAAGCTTCTTTTATCTTTCTTTTAAGATCGTGCTGCTCTCTGCATACCAGCACTGGATTTCCCGGTTGGCAATCACTCTGAGTCAATTTATTATAGTTTGTAATATGGCTATGACCTTTGAAAGTGCTTAGCCATTTAATGGAATAGATATTAAAATAATAATATATATTTTCTTTATTTGTCTTTAGCTTTGTGTGTGTTAGTGCATTTTATATATTTTGATTCATAATTAACCACAAAGTATAAACTGTTTGCTTATGATAAGATGAAGTAAAATGAAAACTTAAAAATAAACTATTAAAACAAATGAATATTTAGTTTTATAAAATGCTACAAAAAAGAATATAAAATATATAATGGTGAATTGGCAAGGAAAATTATAAAAAATAAGTCCAAATAGTATAAAACAATACCTGAATAATGGAAAACATTCATTTCTGCAACAAAAATAAAAGGATTATGATTAACAAAAAGGAATATCATCAGGAAATGAGTACAAAAGTTACAAAAAAAAGTGTTATAAAAAACAATCAAACAAAGAATACTCTACCTTATTTGAATTACCAAGTACTTTAAATGAGGAGGTAAAATAGGCAATTAAATCTATTATAGAAAAGAAATTTATCGAAAATTCAAAAATCAATTCAATGTAAAAAAAAAAAAAAGGAACCGTAATAGTGAACACAAATAAAAATACCAAAAAATTGTTGAAAAAGAAAATGTAAAGTCAAAAAAAAAAAAAAGATTAATATTTAATGACTTCATCAATTGATAATGTATAAAAGCTTGTTAAATAATTTAAATCTTTATTGATGTATTAAACAACTTCCATATTTTCTCATTCTTTTTATTTTTCACATAAATAAAGATACAATAAAAGACAAATGACCCCCAAGATGCATTTCGTGCTGAACCAGCACTCATCAGTTAGTCCTGGTCACCATCTCTTATATATCTCTTTATTATATGAAGAGTATTTATCTATGCGAATTGTCACATCTTTATTTACAGCTGCCACTCACTCACAACTTCGACTTCAACCACTTTTGATAAACGTAACAATGTTTATTACTAATTTTTCATCAAACAAGAGTTTGTCTCTAGCACGGATATAAACTTTAATCCATATTAAAGATTAATATATCTGATTTTTTATACACGCATACACAGCGTTTTTCAGCTTTCATTTTCGTATGTGTAATATCTTTATCGATGTATTAAATAACTTCCATATTTTCTCATACTTTTTATTTTCCATTTCAATAAACATTTATTTACTAAATACTATGATTATACAGATATCGTTCTTCATATAGATGAAAGCCATGGGAATTCCTTTGATTATTGTTCCATGGATATAAGGAATGGTTGCACATCAAACTGGATCATTTTCAGTCTTAGCTTATTGATCAATTTGTTTCCATAATTGTTTGAGTATGGGTAGTAGTGAGTTATCTTGTTGTGAGTTGGGAATTAGTTTCTAATTTTTGTGTGGAGTTCTGGGATGTCCAGAAGATTCCATGTGTCTTCTACAATGTGACATGGTCCAATTGTCTCATCTCCTTGTTTAATCTTGTTGATCATATGGATGTAACCTGTTTAGCGTCAGGAGTTGAGTGTTCTAAGCTAAGTTTGCAGCGTGTTGTCCAGAGTGCAAACATGTAGAATATGAAGAGCCGAATCCATGTGACAGTTTTTGTAGCAATACATCACTGGATTGAGGTGATTGTTTGGAAGTTTATTTTGGAGCTGGTAAATATCAGTTCTCTGATGCTGCCGAGTTTTGGGGATCTATGTATTATATGGTCTATTGTTTCATTTTCCCTCTTGCATAGTTGACAGAGCATATCGATGCTGGAGTAACATCTTTTGTATGTTAGAAACCAAATGGTGGGTAACGCATCTAGATTTATTTTGATGATGAAATCCAAGAATTTTGCTTGTAAACTCCCTTTTGAATTTGTTTATGAGATTTTTGTTTGTTAAATTCAGCTTGCCATAAGGTGGTTGGATCTGTAAATGAATAATGTTGTAAGCAGCCCAATATTTAATTTTTCTGGTAGTCACACATTGAAAGGATTGTGATGTTGCTTAACAAGGCTATCCAATGTTGTGATCCAGTCTGCCTTGGAGGGCGGCAGTTGATCAGTGGGTTGCACAACTATGGAAACTTTGATGTCCTCTGAGAGTCTACTGAGTATGTTATAGCATTTTTGAAAATAGGTTGTATTTATGGAGTGTAGGGATAGGCCATTTAACTGACAAGGATGCTGCATTCCAGTGAGGCTAAGCCTAGAGCAAAGTCAGTTCATCCTCCCCTCAAACTGTTTAGTTGGTTTGATGATCAGGAAATAGTAGTTGATCTGGGGAACAGGATCACATTAGCAATGTTACCTTGCCATGGAGTGAAAGGTAAACTTTAAACAGGGATGCTATTAAGTTTGTTTGCCAAATCAATTATGTTGTTTTGTACTTCCCTTGCCATTACTTAGGAGTGGGTATGGAAAGGGAGTCCAAGGAAGTTCTGGGGCTCTCCACAGAAATGAGTGAAAGTCTTTTTCCCTGTGGCAATTCTCCAGGTCGAAGATTTTGCAAGGTTAAATCTCAATTTGAATTTTGCTGTATAGTGATCCAAAATTGTGTTTAGTAGACCAAGGTATTTCTGTGAGGGAAGCATGACAAGGATGTTGTCCATGAAGGCAAGAGCTTCTATCTCTCTGTTTAGGCTTGGGACAAAGACTCCAGGCAGATGTTTTCCTATTTCTTTCAACAAAGATATATATATATAATAAACAGGAGGGGGCTTAATGGGGAGCCTTGAGGAATGGATAGACATGAGAATGGATAGACATGGTTTGAAACTACTTGTGGTTCTACCGTTTAATGAGATCAGATCTGGTGGTTTCTGAGCAGATTTGAAATAATGTGGATGTAAGCTTTGGGAGTGTGGTTTTTTCCAGAAGCTGGAGAAGGATGTCTCTTCTTATGGAGTCAAATGCTGCAGTTATATTTAGCTGTACAGCTATGGGTTTAGTTCTCCTGTGAGTGCAGAGGTGATCTACCAGCATCTTAATGTGGGACATTGCCACTGTAGTGAAAGATCCCTTCCTTGCATATTGACTTTTGGAGATATGATTGAGATTGTTTCCTGTATAACATCTTTTATTGTAGATTCGATGACTTTGACCATTAGTGAGGTCATGGGCCAGAGGCTGGAGAATTCTGATGGGGTTTTGTATTTTTTAAAATAGGAACCATTGCAATCGGGTATAATTCTAAGATGTTTCTATTTCCGTGGGCAAGGTAATTAGCCATTTTTGTAATTATTGGGATTGAGAATTGACTGAGATGCAGCAGAATGAATCGTGGGTGTGTACGGTCATTAAAAATTTAACAAATACAGAATCAGATGCAGAATTCAAAAATGATAATTACCAATGTTTAAATTTTCAAAAAATTTTATCAAATAGTGAAATAAGCTGTCCCGAAGACAGAGAGCTATATGACCCAAAAAAATCGCAAGAGGGCACAAATTTGAATTTTGGATATAACCACAAATCTGCCAATAGAAAAAAGTAGCAATTTTAGAAAAATGAAACCTGCAGAATTAAAATCAATAGAACCGAACTTAAATTACCATGATGTTTCAAACCAAAATTAAATGAATGATGGTAGTGTTAACTCAGATTGTAAAAATACAAATTTTACCTGTAACTTCACAACATAATAATCACAGTCCAACTAACACCCTGTTAAACAGCAATACTCAAGTTAAAACAACTGAATCCAACTCACAAAGTTACAAACTAAATTATAACAGTAGCCAAAACTAAATACAGAGTAAAAAAATTCTATCATATGCCGAAACACTATCCAATAAAACCTTTTATACAGCCGAGACAGAACCTAATAATATATGCGATGAAAATTCATTCTTAAGAATAATCGATTTTGATGCAGAAGAAGATACTCACAGCACAAATATAGATAAAAACATAATTAAATTGCAATTCAATGATGAAATCTACCTAAAAATTCACACCAAATTAAATAACTCTGTACCAGATATACTTCTAAGATCCTTCTCAAACTACATGAGTGACACAACACTAATATTAGCTGTTATTAACTATAATGGAAACCTGTCCAAATTCCCAACTGAGAGATTCTCAACAATGATTGCAGAAAAACAGATAGGGTCAGCATTAAACAGAATTCTTACCCACCCAAACAACAGATACATCATAGCTGAATTCAAAACATGGGGAGACAAAAACACATTTAACAATGCTATAAAAACCATAGATGGAAAATTCATAATTTATATAGATAACAACAGGCCAGCTTCCCACCAAGAAGTGATAAGAAACTGCTTATTGGGATTCAATGAAACAGAACTTCAAACCATGTTTGAAAAATACAGGAAAATTGATCTTTCAATATTGGTACAATCGCAATTCACAAAACCAAATTCTCACAAACACAGCATCATTTACAATAACACTAAAATAGGGAGTAAACCCATCTGACATCCCTACAGTGGTCCATTCATGTGGGTCACCTATGGTCTTATCATTCCATGTTGTAGCTCCTGAATGCTTCTTCTAGCAAGAATGTACACAACTGATCAAAGACATGTGGAGTAAAGAAAGGAAAAATCCACAGATGCTAAATGAAACCAAACAAACTTGCTCAACTAAATACAATCATAGATAAAAACACAACAAACCTCATCCAACTAGAAGCTTCATCGGCTGAAACCAAGCAGCCAAGCATAATACAGAAATATCGACAAGAAATTAAAACCAATACAATTAATACAAATGCTCATCAGCACATTTTGGACTTGTTCCCAAGTAAAACAGTCCTCCCCAGTCAAATCTATGAGCCAAACAGCCAATGTAAAATGCTATGCACCCAAGCATCCAGCAGTTCATTGAACGGAAAATACCCTTCCAAAGAACAAGTTCCCATCACAAACAACAAGAGCCACTAACAAAAGGGATAACAACACTGGAATATAGTCAACAAGTAATTACAGACAAAAGACAAATGGGTGCAGTGGACACAACTGACCTGAGCAAGTTAAATGATGATAGCGACAATGAACCAGAGAGCACACTAACTGAGTACCAAAACTACAGTAGCCCAAACCAAAACAATATGAAATGTAAAACAGCAAATCCAAAAACAAAAAAGGAAACATCAAAAGAAGAAGCAAGAACAATCCAGTGGAGTGATCTCAGATGATGAAGTATTCAACAATAATAGTACCACTACTGTAGTACAACCAGTTGTAACAACAGCACAGATTAAAAATGGAAGCAAAAAAAGGAAAGGAGGTCCACTAACCCTATCAAACACTATATAAGAAAATGAGGTTACTCAACCACAAATGGACACACAAAAAGCCATCGAAAAAGCAATGCAATCTAACAACATATGGGACTATGATGAAATCAATTTAAGTGAAGAATTTAATCTATATGAGTCAGATGAGACCCTATCTCACTGGTCATCTCACTCCAAAAAAACAACCTTACAAAACAATGACAAATAAATGTCTTAAAACCTTTTGGATAAATATAAGTTATTTCCACACAAGCCAATTTAAAAAACAAAGCATTATGGTGATAAAAATTATCAGTGAAAATGTTCAAGGCCTGAACTCAACTTAAAGGGTTTATGCCATTAAAAAACGGGTAGAGCGGCAATCCCCGCAAATCTTTCTCATGGCAGAAACAAAAGTACACATGAATTCAAACTATACAATCATTCAACTCCTAGTACAATTTGGCTACACCAAACTATCCATTACGACATCAGCTTCAACACACAAGCCAATTTAAAAAACAAAACAGCATTATATTATGGTGATAAAAATTATGAGTGCAAACGTTCGAGGCCTGAACTCTACTCAAAGGGTTTATGCCATTAAAAAATGGGTAGAGCGGCAATCCCTGCAAATCTTTCTCATGGCAGAAACAAAAGTACATACAAATTCAAACTACATGATCACTCAACTCCTAGAACAATTTAGCTACACCAACTATCCATTGTGACATCAGCTTCAGGCGGAGTTGGAATAATTATAAACAAAAACATGCCACCATCATAATTCAAAATTCTATATATTGACAGCAATATTATAATTACCATGGTGGAATATAATGGATTCATGCTCAGCTTAGCATTCATTTAGACCCAAAATTCTGCAAATACATTCCTCAACATTATCCACATGATTAACATGGTCTTAAGGTCAAGTTCCTCACCATTAATACTGCTTGGGGACTTTAACATCAGATACAATAAATTCAATTTCCAAATACCTTCACCTCCTTTCAAAAAAGCTAATGTGTGGTAAGGGCTTTCTTCCTCCTGGAGCATTTTCATACTACACAAAAATACAAGATCGCTGATCGATCTGTTCTACTATTCCCCAGAGATTCATTTCCAAATGCAAGCCACCCTTCAGGCAGTTATCTTCTCAGATCATCTCGCACAAATTCTGGAAAGTCCATTTTGATGTCTTATCTTCATCTGGTGAGTGCGGTTCCCAAACATTGAGAATGGTAACCCGGTCATCGGCATCAGAAGTGATAATTTCTGAATTATACATCTACTATTTCAAAATAAACATTCATACACTCCCAATAGAACAGGCATGGTTCACATTCACTGAGGTTCTACAGGCTATCATAAACAACTATAACCTTAAACTAAAAGGTCCCATAAGACTGCTAAACAATCTTGAAGACATTAATGCAGAATTATCCAAAATCCATAGTACTGTACACAACATAAGTCAAATCATCAACCTAAAACTTAAATACAGAACTCAGCAAAAAAAATTGATTAAGTATCTGGCCACCAAAAGAACCTGCAGATATATTGAAGCCCAGCACTGCTGGACACATGGGTATATTCATTGGGCACTGGGACCATATAACAAGAAAAACATACCATCCATGATTCAAACAGACAAAAAATCATTGATAGGACCACAAATGATTAATGGAATAAAATAATATTGTCAAGAACTGCACCAAGTAGCTGAATTGCCCCCCAAGATATGGTATAGCACTGAGAATAACCAACTCCCACATCATCTCAGAGCAAAGAATAAAAAAAAATTAACTTTTTTATTTTTCATATAAAAAGATACAATAAAAGATAAATGACCCCCAAGATGCATTTCATGCTGAACCAGCAGTCATCAGTTGTTCCAGGTTACCATCTCCTATATATATATCTTTATTACATGAAGAGTATTTATCTATGGTGAATTGTCACATCTTTATTTACAACCGTAATCTTACTCATTCACAACCTCGACGTCATCCATTTTTGACAAAGGTAACGAAGTTTATCACAAATTTTTCATCAAACTAGAGTATTTCTCTAGCACAGATATAAACTTTAATCCAAATTAAAGATTAATATATCTGATTTTTTATATACTCAGACAGCGTTTTTCAGCTTTCATTTTCATATGTGTAATAACTTTATCGATGTATTAAACAACTTCCATATTTTCATTCTTTTATTTTTCATATAAATAAAAATACAATAAAAGAATCTTAAAAACTCTTGAGCTATCTGTTGATGACTTTAATGTATAAATAAAATCATTAAGTAGATAAAAAAGTTACATAGTACACAAACATGCTATCCAGGATTAAGCATAACAGTTCGTTTATTGGACAATTAAAATTAATATTTTTTACTTTTTTCAATCCACGCGTCTTCCTCTTTTGTGAGCGCAAGCCTAAAAATTCATTTAATTACATGTCATAACATTAATATACTAACTTGTGTGCTATTATTAACAACTGAATGTAATTCGAAAATTTAAATCAAGCTAAATATAATTCGAAAATTTAAATCAAGCTAAATTTTTCTAAACACCTTCAATCCTAAATATTAAATGCTGAAAATAGCCCTATATAGAAATATAACTAAAATATCATCACAATTCTTTAGGAAAACGTTAATTTTATTTGTTTGACAATTTTATAATCCCATTAGATGGCTCTGCAAAAGAGGGGAGTAATACAAGAGTAAGATTATTATTTAAAGGAAAGGATCATAGAAAGTTAAATAATTATAGACCGATAGCGGCAACATGTTTTATATAGTTTTCTCATATATGGTGGTTAGAAGAGTTGTAAAATAGATGGAAGAGAATAATGTACTAGGGGAAATGCAAGGTTTTAGATTAGATAGGCATATAGGAGATCGTTTATTTGTAGTTACACAACTTATGGATATGAGTAGGAATACACGTAAAGTTATATATGAGTTTTATAGATAAAGAAAAGGCATATGATAGAGTAAATAGAGCTAGATTATGAATAAGTTTAGCAAATTTGGGAATGGATGAAGCTTTAGTGGATATTATTAAGAAATTAATATGAAAATAGTTATTATATATTATAACCTCCTCCACCGTATCCTTCCCCTCGCTCCATAATAATATATAACACAATAACAACAAGATTATACTAATTATTCCGGATTTTTGTTACTTCTTTATTTCCGGTCAATAATAATTAACATTAATAATAATTCCGGGTTCTTTAGCTCAGTCTATCAAATATATCATTATGATTTAAATAAAATAATTACTAGCTCAGAATTTTATAAAATCTAATCGTGTCTATGAAATAAATCCACAAATATCTTTTATTATTCCCATGAGACCTGGAGCAATGACAAAGGTACAAGACGAGATTTCATTGAGATACTATCCCAATGGCATACGAACACTATCATAAATAATTGACTAATAGCATTCTTACGACTTTTAAACGTTTATCATATCCTAATATTTTTAAAACAAAATCTAGCTCACATAAAATAAATTAATGAAATAAAATAGAATTAAATTGATCTAATCATATCAAATCAAATAGATAAATCAATTAAGTAAATAAATAATTAAATCAAATCTCAGGTTTATAAATTGTAAATAAACTGATTTTATATTGCCATAGTCAACTATGATAAGGGAATTTTATGTCACAGTTCACTACGTAATGAATAACTCATTAATAATAACAATGACAATAATAAAGTAATATAATCCTCTTTTCTTTCTAAATGTATTAAATATTTTCGTGGTAATATTTATCAATCCGATAATCAAAATTTATGTGGTAACGTTCGCATATATTTTACTTAAGTATTGTGGCAATCAAGTTATGACCAATATCTGTTCTAATTATACTTCTTTCATTTCATTATGTAAATAAAATAAAATAAATTATTAAAATTTCTAATGTTTATTTATTTTGTGCAAAATCTTAAATATGTTTAATTATAAACGTGCGTTGTGATTTCATGCATTTCATGTGTAGGAAAAACAACAACCAAGACACAAAGCTACTAATAAAATTTTATAACAATTTATTAACATTATAACAAGTAACAATTTGTACATTATTTACAGCGGATATCCCTATTTACTTATTACAAACTCTTTTATTTCTACCCGTTGATGTCTTAACATTATTATTATCTAATTTTATTTTACCCTTTTACCATTAATAATTACAAAAAAAAAAAAATATATTTCACAATATTATTATCTTCAGATACATGTTTTGAGCTTAGTTTAATACACAAACTTCTATCTATTAAAATTTTCTATTAACATTTATATCCTTATAATTGCAGGTTTATATTTCTATAAAATCTTTACTTTTATGTAAAATTATACAAAATTTACAAAATTCTAATTATATTCTTGTTAGTATGGAATCCTACAGAATTTAATCCTTATGACAGTTTGATGTTCAGTTTTATCATCGATCATATAATAATTATTAGTCAAATTATTGATCCTATCCCAAGCTTTATATAGCAATTAATATCATCCACACACCATGTACAAATACACATTTTTTTATTACACATTTTAAATCATTTCACCACACAAACGTACAATCTCTTCTATTAAAATATCACGTGCAATATTCCAAAACCTTATTATTGCTTTAAAACTTAATTCTAAGGTTTTAAGTTCTTTTTTCTTTTTAAATTACATCATATGATTCTCCATCTTTTATAATACTTATACTTTCACTTTGGACTTATACAATTCTACTTTACTCTAGTAAACAACTATTCTTACATGACTACTATCTAGCTTCCTTTCTATCTTATGTATCATTTCTATAAAATTATCTCCCTGACGATGTATTTTCATGAAATCAAGATAGCGAAGATATAGATGCATTGGATCAAAATAAACAAGATATTATCCTTTATAAAACTTCAACAATCATGGCACAGTGAATTTAAGGACGCCATAGAGGAGTGACTTTTATCTGTCTATCTGCCTCTAATATTGAATGGATGCTAAAGCTATTTCTTCAGCTTCATCACATCAGAAAGTTTCAAAGATATGTAAAGACACTGTCCAGAATACATGTGTGCTCAGTTATAGGGCTAGGTTATCTATACTGTAGTCACACAAATTATTATGATCTCCATATTTCATTCCTGATAGTTCAATAAAACATCCTCTTGGTTTCCTTTGACATCAGTACTCCCAAGTCACTATCTGATTGATTTCTTCAGATTCATCTTTACATTACATCGACAAATTCTCTATCTACTTTGCTAATAATAATAAAATTCATTTTTAATATAACTATACAGCTATTCTTAAGAAAATTCTTTACTATACTTCTCGTACATTTCTATCTTTATTGTTCTAAACTATTGAGATATTTTCAATATAAAATTCAAAAGAATCACATAATTAATATGTTACTTATTATTAATCATTTTAAATTATTTATTGCATGCACATTTTAAAGTTTTACTACTCTCTCAAATATATGTTTGATGTTGGATAAATGTGTACTTATAACTTTTAACATCGTTCATACCTCATTCATTAATAGATGACCTAAAAAAAAATTACATTACATATTACCAATAATATTAAAATTACCAACGATCTCTATCCTCTGGATCGTATTTGTAAACTTCTCCATTCCAGGACTTCTAGTAGGTATTTAAAATTTTCCATACACACATTTTTATTTATTAATATTTCTCTCATTCCATTAGCTCATATTTTAAATATAACTATTATAAAATTTATGTTTATATGTTTCCCTAAGCTAATTCAATTTTATACTTTAAATACAATAAAAAAAAATATTAAAATTATATTTACGATACATCTTTGTTGCACTCGCTTGGAAAATCGTTCCTGGCAAAGCTAAATAAAAAAATATACTTTATTTTCTGCAGTCCTTTAATGTTCTATTTTAAAATTTAAATTATGTTTATTAATTCTTCTTAGACGATGATCCTTAGTTTTCTTCATATTTTCCCACTTATTCTTGAGATCTCCTTTACATAGTCTGCTAGTTTTTTTTCCCCCGCGCGCTTGGTTTTCCCTCGATGCATCTTGTACTTTATTTTAGAAAATTCAATAAATTTTTCTTTATTTCCCTGGATCCATTTTCTCCTTTAGTGATTAATTTTATATCTGTTTAAACAATATTTCTTCCATTTAATCTCTTTTCCTCTTTTCTATAATGAGATAAAATCTAGTTTCCTTTTAATAAATTCATATAGCACTTTATACAGGACTATGGCTTTTCTTCTACTTTTTACTTTTGGAAATTATATTTTTAAATAATGTTTTCCTTTAATATAACATATTTTTCTTCCTCATTTTCTTTATATTTATTTGAACACATAATATGATTTTTCTCATAGAGAAATATGACTTAGTTTTAAGCATTTATAAAACAAATGTTCGTCATAAGATTTTCTCAATAGTAAATATTTTCTTTCTTATATTTTCACACAGCGTCTTCTTTGTATTTTTTTAGAGTTATAGGACTTAGTTTCTGGTTGAGCACGTATAAAATAAAACTTATACAATTTTCATTCATTTTTCTTTTAATAATTATTTCAATTATTATTTTTGGTATTTCCATCTTTACTGTAGTATGAATGGTCAAATTTGAATAAATCCACCGGTAAGATCACGTAGAAATTAGCAATTCATCTTTCTGGATACAAATTATATTATCTGTTAAAGACTAACTTTAGAATAATTATTAATTTATAAATTTAAACTACTTTTTTCAGCTTTGATGTTACAAGCAATTCAAAAAGGTTACCGTCCTCTTCAACTTTCACATTCCGTCTCCCGCTTCTGTCTATCTTAGATTTTTTTCTTGCCAATTTAAATCCGTTGATTGGTCAATATTTGTTTTTAGCGCGAACAATATTAGTCATTCTATTTTGGGATAATAAACTGTACTTTTAAATAAATATTTATGACGTAATGTCTGGAATATTACTTTAACTTAATATTATTAAATTAAATCATATCTTGATAAACTTATTTTTTGATCTTTAAAATAATTATTAAGACAATATATAACATTTTTAACTTTTAATTTTAATGATGGATGGCAATTATATCTAGTTTTTTAAATTCACAAACTTTATTATTATCTACCAAGTGTGTGTGTGCGTGAAGGCATTTAATATACGATCACGTGTCTATCTACTTTATAAAATAATAAATTTTTATTTATGTCTTGGTTTAAATCACCAAAACTAATGTACTTTATAAAATTTTGGAAAATAAATTGAAACTTATAGAACCAAATATAACTCTCACCATCCTAAAGTTTATTAATAAAAAAAATATATCCTATTAATTTTGACTAACTATAAAATTATATTTCATTTATTTAATCTATTCATTCTAAAACTATTATTTTAAAATTATTACAATAATTTTAACTATCTATAGCTGTGTTATTTTGTATGGCCAGCTTTCACAACCATAAGCAATGATATTAAAACTTTATTTAACTGTTTACTTTTTAAAAATACTTTATTACACTATGATCTATTAGGTATTTTAGCTTAAAATTGTATTACAAAACTATTATTACTTTTATATCACCTAAATATTACTTAAAATTTAAAATTTTTTTCATAATTGACCTTTCTATCCTACCTATGACCTACAGACAAGGGCACAATATATATATATCAATTAGAGAATATAGAATCAGTTAAAGTTAAAAATGGGGTGTGACTAAGGCAAGGATGCCCTATGTCACCTATTTTGTTTGTGTTGTATTTGAGTGAAATGGAAAGAGCAATAGAAAGATTAGGAAAAGGGTTAGAGATACTCTTAATAGATGGTAAGGGAGTATATTTTTTGTTAGGTCTTTTTTTGCAGATGATATATTTTTGTGTGCAGAAAGAAGAGAAGATATAGCAGTTATGCTGAGGACATGTGCAAGGGTGGGTAAAGAGATGGGGATTAAATTTAGTGAAGAAAAATCAAATATAATGATGGTTAATATTGGGGAAAGAGAAGATGTAGAATTTTTATTGGGAGATATTAAGTTAAGTGTGGTGAATATAGATATAGTTATTTGGGAATTATTTTAAGTAATCAGAAAAATTATTTGGGTGAATGGGAGAAAAAAATTGATAAAATGAAGCAAAGAAAAGAAAGGGATTGATAAAAAAAATTAACAGTGTTTTCATACAATAAATATGATGTGGCTAGAATTATATGGGAGTTGCAATAGCAGAGTTAACATATGGTAATGATGCATTATATGTTAATAAAGGGGTACTAGATTACCTAGAAAAAGTTCAAAGGGAAGTAGGAAGACATGCATTGGATGCAAATGCATTATGGACAGCAAGGGAGGCAATTCAAGGAGAAATGGTATGGTCAAGTTTTCATATGAGATGCAAAAAGTAAAATGAAAATGTTTGATAGATTGCAGTTTATGGATAATAAAAGAATAGCCAAAATAGTATTTAATTGGGTTATGAGGAAAGGGCAGGAACAAGATGGGTGAGAAAGGTAATGCGATATGCAAAAGATTTGGATAAAGAATTTATATCAGTATATTTGTATAAAAGATGGGATGATTGTGTTAGGAGGATTGTTGAGTGTTATAGTGGTAAGGAATGGGATAAAAGAATAGATTTATTAATAAAGAATAGGGAGTTAGAGAGATGGAGAACTAGTATGGAGAGTAAAAAATTTAAATCTATATTTAGAAATAAACAGAATATTAGGTGCGAGTTAATATATGATAATAGTAAGGAAAGTAGTTTATTGTTTAAGGCTTGAACGGGATTTTAAGAGAATATACATGCAAATGGAAAAATATGGGGGATTTAGTCTGTAAATTATGTAAGGAAGGAATAGAAAATATTAGGCATTTGTTAATTGAATGTAAATGCTTGAAAACAGAAAGGGTACATATAATGAAGTTATGGAAGAATAAATATGAAAAAAGTGATTATACAGAAAGTGAATTATTCGTTTTTATGCTGGGTGTGGGAAAAGATAAGGGAGATTTAGATATAAAGGCCATAGAGTTGACAAAGATTATGTTGTGAAAATGGGATGGAGTAGAATATGGGAAAACTTAAGAGTGGGGAATGGAAAATAGTGGCTAACAGGTTTCTCTGGGCATAATTGCTGAGAGATTCTTGACTTCGCTTAAGCAGAAGCCACATCACATGAAAATGGAAACCGCCATTTTTTCACTAAAGTTAATCACATTATAGGTAACGTACTTTTAAACGTTTTACGTTTATTTTATGCATCACGATTTATTGTGTTTATGTTGTACATTTAAATATGTAACTTAATACTGTGTAAGAGAGTCCATAATTGCTATGTATGAATGTATAACGTAAAGCTACATACCTGCCTATAGCGTGACTGATATATAAATGTAAAGAGAGCACTACTATCGTTTATCTGGCCCGGACAAAAGTGACCGATAAGTGTTCAAAGATAAATAGCGAGAACTGTTTTCTCTCTCTTGTATCCTGGTTTCCTTGTGCAGTTTGTCAAATGCCTTGGATAAAATATGAATCCAAGAATAAGCCATATTGGAAACGGTAAAGTGAGAACTATTATAATATATTATAAAACTTGTATATAACTAGTGAACTTTTGCTAACGTTAATTCACGATGAATTATAAGTGTGTATTCGTATATGTAAAATATTTTAGTGATTTGTTATATTTATGTTTTATTAAAATTGTATATAAATTAAATTGTTGCTTACGTTATTTATGCTTTCTGACTGGTTTCTAAAAGAGAGAAAACCTCAGTCATTGCAATAATTGAACTAACTATATTGCTTTTTTTTTTTTTTTTTCATATGTCATAGCATCATCCGGGACGCGAACACACAACCGTCTGCAACCAACTACTTGCTTGCATGGCCGCTGCGATACCTCTCGGCTAACTTTTTGTGATTAAATATTTAAATTTTACAATTAAAATACGTTTATATAATAGCTTTGATAAGTTCGTAGTAGTAGTGTGCTTTCAATGTATGCAGTAGATGTGGCCCTTCCTTTGTAAAAATTAATTTATCTGTATAAATTTATGGAATAAATAGTAATCTTTAAAAATATAATAAACCTATAGTGTTAGAATGTATCCTGGTTTCCTTGTGCAGTTTGTCAAATGCCTTGGATAAAATATGAATCCAAGAATAAGCCATATTGGAAATGGTAAAGTGAGAACTATTATAATAAACTTGTATATAACTAGTGAACTTTTGCTAACGTTAATTCACGATGAATTATAAGTGTATATTCGTATATGTAAAATATTTTAGTGATTTGTTATATTTATGTTTTATTAAAATTGTATATAAATTAAATTGTTGCTTACGTTATTTATGCTTTCTGACTGGTTTCTAAAAGAGAGAAACCCTCAGACATTGCAATAATTGAACTAACTATATTGCTTTTTGTGATTAAATATTTAAATTTTACAATTAAAATACGTTTATATAATAGCTTTGATAAGTTCGTAGTAGTAGTGTGCTTTCAATGTATGCAGTAGATGTGGCCCTTCCTTTGTAAAAATTAATTTATCTGTATAAATTTATGGAATAAATAGTAATCTTTAAAAATATAATAAACCTATAGTGTTAGAATATTTATTGTCAGACGATACGTCGCAGCAATGCCATTAACAAACTGGTAAAGGTTTACTATAGTGGCCCCAATATGTTGGCCCTCTATTATTTAAAATTATAACCAAATTGTTTGAAAATCTTACGTATATGCTACTATATTACAATTACATTAAAATTTAATCGATGTAAAACACGTATATACTACTATATTACAATTACATGAAAATTTATTCAAACGTAACAAATAATAAAAAACATTTACCTTTTTAAGCATAATTGTATCCTATGCATATTAGGAAGTTGGAGAAAAAAGCAGTATTGCTGTGTCTACTCTGGAAGGCACATTCATGCAGGTACGATAAAAACAAAGCTCTGCTGGTATCAGATTGGAATTTCAGCTTACTCTTTGCTCTCATCCACATATTTTCAAGATTCTGGCTGTGTATGCCTTGGTCTTCGGGATGCATTAAGTTGTCCTGACGGACGACAACTGAATGCATATAGACATCATTGTTGAGACTGCTGATGTTATTGTATGCAGCCCAGCCATCTGAAATAATGTGCGCACCTGGTAAAATGTACTGCTATATCAGGCCCTCCAATGTATCAGCCATCCTGTCTGGAACTTCTGTCAAGAAGCACTTTCTTGATACTCTTTCTATATCACCAAAAATCATTTTGTCCAACTGTAAAACTGTACACGTGTGCGTGTAATTCGAACTGTTGAACACAAAGGGTGTCTTTTTTTATTGTAACGTGCTATAAATGTAGATAATTTAAATTCTTAACTTTCAAATAAATTAAAACTAATTCTTTTAATTAATGTTGTGTAATTAATCCAACATTCAAATTCTTTAAAAAGGTAAATTTTTTTTTTATTATCTTTTATATTTGATTAAATTTTAATGTAATTGTAATATAATAGCATATACGTAAGATTTTCCAACAATTTAGTTATAATTTTAAACAATAGAGGGCGAACATATTGGGGCTGCTATAGTAAACCTTTACCAGCAAACTTCATATTTCAAAGGTGTTTTTGAATTCTACTGAATTTAAAAAAATATTATGAATACGAATTTTATATTTTAAAAATTTGAATTCCAGTTAATTTAAAAAAATTATTATGAATGCGATATATATTGAACAAAAGCAATTTTCGATGTTCAGTTTATTTAATTCCAATGTTTTATTATATCGTATTCATAATATTTTTTAAAAAAATAATTTGGGTATTTTGTTATTATTCCTGCTAGTGTTGGCTCATGCATAAGTACTGACGAACTGCAGCATCTATATAACATTCGTAATGAGTCGTTCGTTTAATTCTTTCGTTATACTTGTACATTTTGTAATCCTTAAGCCTAACATCATTATTCAACCCTAGTTCATGAAAAAAGTACAAAAATTGTATGCCTCACATATCCAAGAAGGGTCTTTTGCCATTGTGCGTATGCTCACTTTGTTAAATAAGCTTGCACATTTTTGCTCCTGTTGTGCAAGTGTATGTTAATTAGTGTTGCCATACATCCCATATATATGGGATGGTCGCTGTATTTCATTACTTGGTCCCATATTATTATTTGTCCCGTTTTCTCTGTAAACTGTGAGTCAGCTGATGCCATGTTTCTATCAGTTAGTCTCAACTGTCAGTGATCAGTGACTTGTTTCACGCATGTGTAATGAAATAAATAATTGTTGGCTCCCACATATCTAGTCTTTTTTAGATAAAACCATTTTATACCCTTAATAAAAGATACCAAAGAGGAAGTATCATTTTAAGGATGAATTTACCAAAAAAATAGGTGTACTGAATTTGAAGTGCAGTGTTCTATCTGTAATTCTCATATCTCCATTAACCATATTGGAATGTTTGACATCCAACAACATATTGCTACAAATCCTCATAGATGAAATATCAAGGCCACTTCAACTTCTAAGGATATATTTAGTTTTATGATAAAGAAAGATTCTGAAGAAGAAAATTTAATTGCAGCTGCTGAGCTGACTATGGCATACAAAGTAGTACATCACCATCAATCATTTAATTCATTAGATTATACTACTAGACTGAATGCATTGATGTATGACTCAAAAGTAGCCACTAAACAATCTACTGCCAGAACTAACGCCATGGCAATCATGAAAAATATACTCACCCCTTATAGTGTACAACTGCATGGTAAAGATTTAAATGAGGATCTTTTTTGGAATAGCTACAGATGCCAGTAACCATAATGCTGAAAAGATGTTTCCTTAATAATCCAAGTTTTCAAGGAAAAGGATGGACAGCTGGCTATCCAAATGACTAAAATTGGCTTCTTTATTTAATGATTATAAAATAATCACTGAGCATTGCAAAATATCTCTCAAAAGTTTAAATATTCCCATGGATAAGCTTATCGCTTTTTGCGGAGATAATACAAACACTAACTTTGGAGACCTAAACCGAGCTGGAAAAAATGTGTTTTTTAGACTAAACTCAGAATTGGAAAGAGATATTGAAGGCATAGGATGTCCAGCATATGTTTTGAACAACACCCTATCAATAATAGCTGATGTTTGGCTTTAGATGTTGAATCAAAAGTCATCATGATATTTAAGTACTTTAATATTTACATGGTGAGGACTGAAAAATGCAAAGAGGTTTGTGAATATAGTGATGTTGCCCATAAAAACTTATTATCCTACATTGGGACCAGGTGGTTATCACTTTTACGTGTACTTCAAAAAATATTGAAATTGTGGGCGCCATTAAAAGATTTTTTCACTAACGATGACAGACCACCAAAAGCTATTAAAGATTTTTTTTATGATCCAATGAGTGAACGTTATTTTTACTTCCTGCATTCACAGCTCAATTCATTTGAAACTCAAATTAAAAAATTTAGAAAAATCAAATATTACAGTTTTGGAAAACAAAATATGATCGAAAGAAAAAAATCCAATTTTATTGGAATAGTGACAAAACAAACTTGAATCGTTTAAAGCATAATTCTGGAAGCAACACAAAAGGGGAAACTTTCAAAAAACAAGCTATGGATTTCTTAACTATGGCTGAGGAATATATTGAGAAATGGTCACAATCATTTCAAAAATTCAATGCATTAAACTGGATAACTCTCAACCAGGTTCCTGAATAGGAAGAAATAGAACATACTATTGCATACTTACAAGTAAGAAATATCAATATTGGCAACACTGAAATTTTATTTAACCAGTTTGTATATCTAAAATATTACTTAAAGATACATACTATGAACCAAAACTGCGAAGCAACTATGAATTCAATTGAGTGTAGAAGAGAAATGACTGAAGTTTTTTTTCAGATACAAAGCATATTAATCAGAAGTCATGTCTACTAAAGCTATGCAAATACGTATTTGCCATTCTGGCCACAATGCAAATGGGGAGAGAATATTTCCCCTAATGTCAACTCAATGGTAGGATGAAAGAAACAATTTATCAGTGGACACAATTGAAGCAATTTTAATTTGTCATAATTTTAAAATGACTTGCACCCAATTTTATAACTATGTGAAAGATGATATAATGAAGTAAAATCAACTTTAAAGTATGACTGGAGTAAAAAGGATTAGCCTTGCACCTTTTTTATTTCTCTACATATTCATTATATTAGATTGTTTAAATTTTACTAATTTTTTATCAGAGTAAAACAAACCATTATCTACCTATTTTTTTCATGGTTTCTTTATTTAGCACTTAAACGTCCCATATCAATACTTGGGAATTATGGCAACTCTAATGTTAGTGCTTCTTTTTGACTCTGTGTGCGGGTGTTTAAGGAGAAGCTACAATACATCACATCACAATATTCGTGAATGTGTTAAAGTGTAGACTTAGACAATTATCGTACTTCCAGCGATTCTATTTAAATTAATTTTACTCAGGTATTTTACAAAAAATTTAATCATGGCTTCATTAGGGCTCTTGCATCCTCAACAAATAAGTTCTGTGATGACGGCAAGTAAGCTTCAACAGCTTACATTTTCATAGTTGTCTCTCCATGAGAAAGTTATAATTAAGAAAAAAGGTCATTCAAAACCTGATATTCAAATATCTCAGTCAGGCATAAACAACAACCAGAAGTATATTCATAGCCAGAGATCAAAAAGAAAATTATTATTTATTTATTTTTGCACAAAGTAAAACAAAATAAATGGATTCCTTTTTTAAATGAATGGATCAAGCTTGAACTGTAACTAATTAGGCTATTAGTAAGCAAAAAATGTTTTTTTTTTTTTTAGAATTGTATCAAGTTTATGTATAAATTTTCCTTTTATATGTTTGTTTCATTTTACATAATATTACAACAAGGGCTAAAAATTTTATTCAGAACACCTCCACCACCCCCTTCAAATTTTAATAACAAGCTGCCACTAATTTCCTGCTATAACATATTACTTTGGTGACCTATTATTCTAAGTTTGCTATAGTTTAAATGCTTCCAAGGAATGTGTGGACAAACTTAATCAATAAAATTTGTCCGCAAAATCCCATGGAGGAGTTATTTTAAGTATATTGCAAACTTAGAATAATTCATTATCAGAGTAATATGTACTACCACATGTAATATCAAACTTCAAATTCAAAAAGAAACTGGACATATATTCATTAGGAAAAACATATTATGATACTAAATAAAAGCAGATAATAACTAATCTTTCTTATTGCATTGCCAAACGTATATAATATAATAATAAATCAACTATGCACTTTAATACTGTTTCACAATACTTTAATTATGACTCTTTTGGCAGTTTCAATTGCCCCAGCAATCTTCTTCAGAACTACAACATAATACAAATACATGAATATAATGGCAGTTATTAAAAATTTCACAATTAAAAATGACAAATATAATACATATGGAAATATAGCTAAATTACATAAAGAGCAATTTAAAAATTTATATATTAAGTATGGTTATAAAAGTAAATATATAAATAATATTTTTTATAAAAATAAATATAATAGAAATAACAAATCTGATAATAAATGGATAAAAATTTCATATCATCCTAAAATATATAATGCATTATTAAAAAATTATGTAAATAGTAAAAAAGATACAAATATAGGTTGGGCAAACAGTAAAGATTTAGATAAATTAATAGGTAACTATAAAATATTAGATGATTTAAAATATAAGAAAGGTATGGTTTATAAAATTATATGTGGAATTTGTAAAAGAGTATACTATGGACATACAAGTAAACAATTAGAAATAAGAGCTAAAGAACATAACGCTGCAATAAATAGGAGAGATGATAAATCTGCTTTGTTTATACATTATTTAGAATATGGTCATAAAATAGATTGTACTAAAAATATACTAGCATTAAATTATTTTAAAAATGTTAATAGGCGAAAAGTATATGAAACTAGTTATATTAAAAATAATAGTAATAATTGTATGAACATTTATAAGGGTTCCATTAATTTGACTAATAATTGGCTAAAATTAGATGATTGGATAGATAAATAAGAAGGATGTTAATATTTTAATGTTTTGTGTGTTTTTGAGTATATATGAATATACTATAATTAATGAAGGAATATATATTTTTATATATTTTTTATATTGTATTGTATGTATTCATGAAATAATTGATGATAATAATTGTTTTTTGTTGGTTGTATTATAAATAGATGTCGCTATATGTATGTTTTACGGTAATCGTGAGTAGACATATTGAAAAGGATACAAATTATATGTATCGAAAAAAGCTTTTTTATTGAAAATTTGTTATTTTCATGTTTTTTGTTGTATATATAGATATTTTATATATCTTACAATAAACTTTTTATATTTTAAAGTAACAACATAAAGAAGTATTTTTATATTCTTTTTATATGGATGAATATAATTATATGTTATTATATATTTCTATTATGTTGTAGTTCTGAAGAAGATTGCTGGGGCAATCGAAATTATCAACATAAGGTTGCAATTAAAGCATTGTAAATCAATATTAAAGTGCATAGTTGATTTATTATTATATTAAAAGCATATAGTTGTTTTTGTGAATTTTTATTATGGCACTTTGTGCCAATGTAAACCACCAGCATGTGTAATACCAAACTTCAAATCCAAAAAAAAAAAACATATTATTTTCAGTGATATGAAAAACAAACATTAAATATTTTTTACATATTGAATTGTAACCTAAAGTTTTAGCTTTACATTTTTTTTAACCTAAAAAAAAATGAACTGTAAACTTAACCTTATATGTTAAATATTTTTTAAAAAAACATATGAAGTTTTAGCAAAAAGAAAAGCAAAACACAAATATATAAAGTTTTAGCTGTAAATATATTTTTCAATATAAAACCATATTAGTTACAAATGATATGGAGAGAAAAGAAATCATGGTAGCAGATTGAACAATTTAATATCTTCCACAATGGAAAAAGTCAGTTTATTTGATATGGATTATTTATGCCAGGATTCTTGGATGACATAACTGATGGTAAATGAAAACTTTGAGTAAGTAGAGTAATGTCATAGCAGAAATAATACCGAGATTATTTTTTAAATGTAACATTTGCTAAACCTAAGTGATATCTCACAAGCCATATTCACAAAGAATAATTATGACTGGTTGCTTACATTATATTAGCACTAATTCCAAAGCAGCACACAATGGATGCAGAAAATGTCAAAAATTTACCTTGTATCCATGACAAAACAATATCATTATTGAACTGTTTTACATATATATGGTTCAAATATATTGGCATTTGGTAATATTTAAAAAAAGTAAAATTTAAAGAACATTTAAAAAACACAATTTAGTGTTGTTGTTTTTTTAGTTAGTATGATTTATTTTTTAGATAATCTACAGTGAAAGTTATTTTTATTTTGAATTATTTATTTATCTAAAAGTAAAAATTAAACTTGGGGGGGATTAAAAAAGACATGCAGATTACTAATCCAGATAAACAAAAGGAAAGAAATTCCATAAGTAAAAGATTATGATCAGAAAAAATCTTTTTAACTATAATTAATGACGGTCGATATACTTTATAAAAAAGAAACTTTGTAATTAAAAATTACAAAATAAATGTACAAGATTACCATCTTGTATTCTGATAAAAAAACAAAAGATAATATGTGCGCAGAGGTTTAAAAACTGATTGCACTTATAACGGGGAAAGTGACAGCAATCATGGTTTTGTGTCTATTCTTTAATTAACAGTTTCCATGGGTCCAGGATAGAAAATTTCCTATCCTGGATGACTTGTATGCAGGACTACTACACATCTGCTGAAGTAAGTCATAATGTGGGACTGGAACTGAAAAACATTCGAGGCTAGCCTAAAGTCATCCCAAAAAATACTTAAATACTACAAGAATCTCAAACCTAACCAGTAAGCTAAGATTATTCATATTCTAATTTGTGACAAAAGTGTTTGCAAACTAACATTAACTAAAAGCTTATACTACAAGACATTCCCTGATATATTATAAACATTTTGTCCATGGATTGCTTTCTAAAGAGAGAACTAAAAGAAATGTTAATTATTTAACATTAATATCTGGATTAGTTGGCATGTTCTTTCCAATTTTATTTAATAATTTACCATTTAAATTTTTAATTTGTTATAATAAAATATTTACTTTTAATATAACACTTTCATTTGTATGTTCTTAATCTTAGTTGTTTATTTTATTAGTAAATTTTAAATGTATAAATTATCTTTGCCAATATGCTTGTTTTATAGTTAAGCCCAATGAGAGATTTATATAAAAGCTTTAAAATAACAAGAAAATGTAATTCCCGATCCTAAAACTACTTGTTTCATGAGTTACTATGTGTTTCACACAGAATCAGTGAGTCTAATGACTTTGATGCTCCCTGATATAAATTAAAAATTAATTCTGCCAGCCATTCAAGTCATAATAATTATTAGGCCAGTTAATCAGGTAATATAACTATTTTCTTGAGAAATCTAAATTCACATAGTGGAACAGTAAGATTCAAATTTGAATCTTGGTTTCACCTTTTTCTATGGTCATTCACCCACCATCTCCATCCTACTTAAATTTAAACCCTCAATTGTGTGTAAAGCAGTATTAGGGTATAAATATATATATATAAGCATCAGTAAAATTCACCGTGAATACACACATACTTCAATATCATATATAAATGTTGAATTAAAATAATGTAATTTCTAAATAAATTTAAAAAAATCTCTTTAAAGCTATATAGCATTTATATAATGCTCATTTTAATTATTTTCATCAATTTTTCCATAACATTGTTTTGAAATAATAAATATTAAAATTTGTTTTAATATAAAAGGGCAAGTTTTAATTTTGATTTAGTATTCAATCTTTTAGTCTTTTATTATTAGTTTTTGTCTTTTATTATTAGTTTTTTGTGATTTGAGATAAACTTAAAATGGCAGAGTAAAAGATGGCGAAGCACTATTCTCCGGAGAATCATCAACTAATTTCCCAAGTCTCCATATGTGCTCTCCAGAAAATGAGAACATCGGTAAATTACTGCAAATATATAAAAAACTATGCTACATGCTGAAATCTGGATTTGCTCTCAAGTTTAAATTATTGCAACCTGAATAAGTCACGGAAAAAAAGATTGTTGCTATAAATATGGAATGGGCAACATGTGACTGATTCTACTTATGTGCACAATCATCTAAAGCTTAAGACAGGTAACCTGTATCCAAGAATCTACAGAGTACTCTAAATCCTTTTAAAAGCTATAGCTATTCCCAATATTCTTTCTTATTCAAGTAATGTTGATGTATATCTTATTCTGTAAATCTTTCTTATTAGTTAACTTACCTGATTCTTTGTCTATCATCTTGGGTACATATTTTATAATTTAAATTCTTTACTTATATAGTAGCATGTCTAGATAATTTCTGATCCTCCTGAGTATAATATAACTAAAGCTGCCACCATATTTTGTAGATTACTAAAGACGGAATTATTGTACTCCCTCCCTTTTCCTAATACTTGTTTTAGCTTGCCAGCTTGGAAATTATCCAAATTTGTATACCGAATGCATATCATACTAATCCCAATGTTTGAATGTACTTATTCATTTTCAATTACCATAATTATTTATTTATTAAAAGATATGCATTTATTTGCTTCTCTTTAATTACAAATGCGAGTGTATGTGGGTAACTGGGTCACGGACATATTAATTAAAAAGCATGTACAATGTGTAAACTGATTAGACCCATTTTTACAATCATTCCCTTTGATTTCTTTAATTTGGTTTACCTGTTCAGGTTAAAACAAGTAATATTTATTTGAGGGTGTAAATAAAAGGTTCAAGATATTAAAATGTGGGCATTGGGAGATAGAGTCATTAGAATTTAAAGCGTAATTTAAAAGAAAATTTTATGATTTTATACTTACGTCATATATATGTTACTGCTTAGAGATGCAATGATTTCTCTTAGAGCCTTGGATTTCTCAATTGATAAACAATTATTATTGTCTTCCTATCGTCTCCCATAAAGTGGACAAAATGAAATGTTCCCGTGGGCATTCGATCTTCGTCATGCAGTCAGGAAGTATTTGCGGTGCTACCCCATACACCTAATGATGCTTATGTGTCCACCTTCAAATGGGCCCTTGGCAGATGCCAACCCGTCAATCTCAATTTTCTCTAACATGGCTCTGCAGTTTAAAAGTACTGCAACATAATTCACTGCATTGCATTTCTAAGAAAACCACCTATTTATTTTATATTTTGATTATTATACATTACGATTATGACTCTGTCTTCCCACTGTCCTACATTTGTACATTCTTAAATATAATGCTTATATATCAGTTCAATTGTTTCTTTAAATTAAATGTATTTTATTATTTTACTTTTAAATTAATTTTGGTATGTCCGCAACCAGGATTATCATTTATTATTTAAAACCTCGCATCACCGCTTGAAATTATAATTCTCATAGGCATGATATTACAATAAATTGTACTCATTTGTACCTAGATATTCAGATAGTTAAATTATTATATGTCAAATAATTATCCATTGTAAAGCTATAACTATTAATAGTATCAGAAATGCATAATAAATCCCAATACTAAGAGTCAATTACTGTTTTATGTATATATTATTAATTAAACTTTAACTTTTTATTGATACATCTGTCATTATAATGTCTATTTGTTTGACATACAGTAATAATAGTATCTGATCTCAATAAATGAAATATTAGATATATAAAATATAAATGTCATAATTTTATTAATCTTAAGAAGTGGCTAACCTTAGAATAAATTAAGAATAGAGTCTCCCTGTCTCCCATGCCTAAAAGAAGAGTTTATATTGTAGCATCAGGTGCATTGTCGCATAGTCAGTGTTGTGGAACCGAATAATCAGATTCGAACCCAATATTTCTGGTGGCTTATCCTACCTGTAATATTGTTCTTCATATCTGGTGTTTGAATTTTGCAGCATGTTAACTAGGCATACATATCTGACCATTACAATATATTCTTTTCCATAGCTTTATTAACTTGCACTTTCTAACATGTAAAAGAAGGCCTACATGTAACTGTGAACATTGAAATTAAACAATGAATGGTACAGTATGTAATACTATAAACAATGACTATATGCATACATTTTATAAAATAAAAACACTATTTTCAATACATGGATGCAATATTGAGTAACTTAATAAATGGATATGTATACATATTGGTACCTGTGTTTAAGCTACAGGAAATACAATTTTATATAAGTATTTATAAGAAACTTATAAGCAGTAGTCATAAAATAAATAAAGTGTTAATAAATATATATAATATACTGCTAACAAGCAGCGCTATATTAAAATTGCTGTCTGCAATTTTTAAGATAAATAAAAATGTACAATTATTCAAAAATAAATTTTTTTTGTAAACAATGCGAAAGTTTTAAGAATTGATAAATTAATAGAATCACTAGGCTATCTGTAAATGATTAAAATAAAAACATCTCGTTTGAAGAAATAGTTAAGAATTTAATAAAAGGAAGATTAATATAAAAGTTTACAGTTTTTAGAAAATACTGTTAGCCCGGGAAAAAATTAAACCCTGCATATTTCGTAAAGTTTTACGAAGTAATTTAAAAGTAATTTGGGGGAGAGAATTTAGCTATAGCAGTTTAAAAATCTTTTACATAAAATTAAAATTATCTTTTTTCATTTAAGTTAAAGAAAAAAATATCTTCCCATTCATTTTAAAATAAATATTGTTTATAACAAGGTGATTTGAAAAAAATGAAGTATAGTAAAATGTGTACATGTTAATATAATGAAATATGAAAGTTGAGTATTAAAAAATAAATGAAAGTGTATATTAAAAAATAAATGAAAGTGTATAAATTAAAAATGTCTCTCAAAAATATTGCAAATACTCAGAAGTTATATAAAAACAGAATTAGCAATGGCTACTAAGTAAAAATCTCAAACAGAAATTAGCAATGGCTGCTAAGTAAAAACAGGATTAATTAATTAATCAAGATCTTATCAAAATGTAATCAAAAGCAGTGGACAAATTTCAACAATGGATATAGCTGGCAGGTATAAAAACTAATTTTAAAAATGACAACAGATCATCACATAAATAATCCGTTTTTTATCATTCAATCAGATCAGTTTACAATCAGTTATGTCACATATCTAGAGTTAGTATTTTTTCATAACAAGGTAGTGTTAACAGCCACCGGAAGCATACGGCCAGTCTCCAGCCTTAGTCCGATAGAATATCAGCAGTCTGCCGGATAAAAGTGATGCCTACCTAATAAGTTGAAACCGCCAGAGATATCTGTCTTAAATAAGAGTACAATGAATAGAAAATAGGAATCTCCACAGAATTCTGCCTGAAATCCAACTGGTTGGAAAAACTCGTGAAGCAGCAAACAAGAATTTAGAAAATCCTATAGGTAATGAATAAATTTTTTTATCCCATTTTTGATTGAAGCCTCCCTAAGTCAGTTAATAATTGAACTCTATAACCACATACTCTATAACTGCATAAAATGAACTATTGATGTGCGTGTTTTTAAATGACGTATATTTATTTAATGCTTTATGATATATTAATTTTATGTATTTATTTAATGCTTCATGATATATTTTATTGTATGAATTAATAATATGTGTGGTCATTATATAAAATATCATTGTTAGATTAATTTAGAAGTTATATAAGTAGTTTAAAATTATAATAGTAATCATTTAGTTAAAATAAATTATCTTTAAATTTAATACTTAGTCAATCAATTCTTTTACCACTAATTAAAACAGTAATGTATTATATCTTTTGATTGTGCTAGTTGGGATTTCTTAAGTGCTAAATTAGTTTGCCATCATTCAGGGCACTTTAGTTCTTGTAGCTAACTGGTGCCTGGGTTTTATTCTGAAACAAAAAAAGTGCTTTTAATGATAGGTGCTATATTCTGCAGCCAAAAAGATGTGTCTCGGCCAATGCTATAACATTTTAAAAAAAGATGTCCTTCAAATATGGTCACAGTTATATATATAGCTCTGGCCAGGTGCCCTCTGGGCATTATTCTTCTCTGCCTAAGGGACTGTGGTGGTGCAATAATTAATTTGCATTTGTGTAGATCAAATTAAGAATAAATAATTGTATTTTATTTTGTATGTGTAAAATGTCTTATAATTTTGCTTTCACAAGTTTAGATTTTATTAAAGAGTAAAGTTTCATGTTAGATTTTGTTTTCCCTAGTGATCTACCACCCCACTTGGTTCAATATATAATCGTCAATAAAGCATGACATTGTTTTTATGAGCTTGTATTTACAAATATGTAATATAGAGTGTAGCAATAGCTCAAACAAGCTATTAATTGATAAGTGCAATAAAAGAAAATATTTATAATCCCTATCTGGAATATTCTTATCCCCAGACCAATTGGTTTCAAGCTTATGGATCACCTCAGCCAGTGCTTATTTAATACATATTTAAGTAGAAACTGAAATTTTCAGACATGAAAATGTCATTAATTTCAGCTATCTAACTTAAATAGCTATATGGGACTGAACCAAATTCTGATCTACCATAAATTACTAGCCTTAGCATAGCCAAAGCTTTTAACTAAACTGGCCATATTGAACCTCATATCATAAGGTGACTACTGGAATAAACATTGTAACTCCCAGGACAAAAGGAAAAAATAGAACAGATATGAGAAGTTTGAATAATGGGTGTGTTTCCGATTGTGATCTAAATCCATGCTTCTTCTCATTCAGTTCATTGTGCGGAGGGGTCTTACCTCCAGGCAAACCAAGGTAAACCTAGGGACATAAATACAGGTCATACAGATCTTGATTATAATTTATATAAGCCTTCAGGCCTTAATATATAACATGTATAGATTATAATGACATTTTATGTATTAATCATCTTTTATATGTATTGTAACACTCAACCCATCCTTGATTATGGAGAGTGTCACAGATCACTACATGTCTGGAAAATTTGTTTACTGTGATCAAAAGTGGATGAGGATGATGCTTCGCGCTGACTAGATTCAGAGAGAAACAAGAAATCTCAAATATTGTTCAGATAATTGAAAAAACAAAAGCACTAAAACAAATGTCAGCCAAATTAAGTTTAAATAATTTTATTAAGAGTAATATAAAACTTTAAAGTATAGCTTTACACACAATACATACAGTTCCATCAGGCATGTACTAACAAAAATTAAATATTATCACTCTGGTAAGCAGACTAATTTTCTAATAGTGTATTAGAAAATGAAGGGAGGATTTTCCTTCAGCTGGTGATTCACCAAAGCAATTCAGGTTTCCTTCTTCAAAAGTTCTAAAGTGAATAGCAAAGGGAAGTTTCTTGTATGAATCAAAGAAACCAGTATGGCGAGCATCAGTAGCATATTGATTAATGACATCATAATATCCACAGAACTACTGCATGGAGAAATCATGTTTAAGATCTGCACAGTTGATTACAATGCAAGAACACAAAAATGTTAAATGAATACGATGGAATAAAAATGATAGAACAGAAGAAAACTTAAATCTCTAGTTTAACTAAATAAGAAACTTGGAAAATACTCTGGTATAAATGATTTAAAATTTCTAAAATATTACCTCTCTAATTTAAAGACAATAGACATATAATATGGGTGAATCACCAACCAAATGATTGGCCAAAATTAAGATGAGTATAATAATATTAAAACTCTCAATAGGAGACAGGTAAATAATTAGAAAACTAGCTATATTTGCCCAAGCATTTCAAGAAAGTGGAATAATTAGAATTACCAATAAATTTACAAACTAAATTCTTAATACACACTGAAAAATAAATTTAAAGCAACACGTAAAAGATAAAAATAAATCCAGCCAACAGAATGTGAACATTGACCTAGATTACTAGTGAATTTATCAGAGTGTATATGAATTGCAAATATTAAAACATTAAATGCTTTAGCAGAAAGGGTTGATCACCTACAATTTAAAATGGAATTAAAAGTATCTTCCTGCTGAAAATTTATAAAAGAACAACAATTCTAGTTTCCTGATTCAGAGATATATAAAAAATATATGGTCTTGTAGGAAATCAATGAAATGGTGCCAGCTAGCATTTCTTGCCCTGGAATAATGCATTGAGACAAGAACATCATATTGCCAGGAGGACAGCCCTTGATACATCAATTTTAATGAGATTCAAAATTGATTTACACATAGAAGACAAAAAAAAATATGATTACGATCTTACATAATCTAAAAAATAAGAAAGGAAACCTCTAATTCCAGGAAAACCAGAATAACAAACACAATTAGCCACCAGCCAAAAGATTTGCAGTTTACAAAAAGCACAAACACAGTAATTTAAATTAATAATTGGAGGTTAAAATAGGGACAGGTGATTAAACTAAAATTTACAAAAGACTGCTAAAGGAAACCTCTAATTCTAGGAAAACCAGAATAACAAACACAATTAACCACCAGCCAAAAGATTTGTAGTTTACAAAAATCACAAACAGTAATTTCAATTAATAATTGGAGGATAAAATAGGGACAGGTGATTAAACTAAAATTTACAAAAGACTGCTAAAGCATTTAGAAAGGGCTAATAAAATATAAAACCATACACTCTGATAAATAAAATTGAAAGCAAACAGAACACATGCTCTAAATATTTTAAACTTAATAAACAAATGATATAATAAAATGTTACTTTTAAGATTAAGTTGTGACTTAAAATTTTGCCCTGGAAAGAATAAAAGAAACATGTTACCTCAGGGTACAAATTTACAATTAGCTGATGTCTTCCAGTGTGGCATATTTAGTTCATTCCATGGGCAACTCTGGAAAAGACTTTAGGTTTTCATTTTTATGAGAAGGCAGGAGGCAATCTTAGAGAACAGTTCCAATTTGAATTCTTATGGCATGATTTTGCAGGACAGTTTGGCTCCAGGTTTGGTCTTTAAGTTGGCCTAGCCTGACATGGTAAAAATATTATTGAAGTTCTTCCTTGCATATAGTTTTGGCATTGAAGAAATTTCAACAACACAGCAATTCAAACATCTCTAAATCGGTGTACTAAAAGTTGGAGAAAACTAACAAGCAGAGTCAACAATAGCTGGAGAATCTTCAGCCCACAATCCCAGGTCTATTTATAAGAGCTCTTATTCTTCCAAAAACATTTTTTTAAATTAGTGGTTTTTCAACAGGGCAACTTTATCCGAGTCTTAATTCTAATTAAAGATTCTCCCCAGGGTTAATCTTGTTTATAATTAATTTAAAAATACTTGAAAACAAGTGTCAGCTTAGTTAAGATAAATTAGAAATTAACTATAAACAAACAAGAATGCAATTGAAAAGTTAGCTTGCCTTTAATTTATTTGATAAAAAAAAATAAAAACAAATGGTAAAAGAAAATTAAATCAAATGACATATTGTAAGCATAGATAAATATGTGTGTTAATACACATATTCTTATTAACAAACTTTTAAATAGCTCTCTGTTAAAACTTTAATAAAACCAAAAGTTAGTTTTATTTTTGTGAAGTGACTTGAAACATACTATCTGGCTCATTTATAAACCAATTAACTCAAATTGCCAAATTCATTATTCCTAATATAAATTATTATAGCTATTGAGTGTGATAACTCACTCTAACCTATTAATCATTTTGTTCCAATCGAGGTTATGACTAGGGCCCTTATATATCCATCTAGATGTGGATATAGCAATGGTGCAATCTTGACAGTACAACTCAAATTGCTGACAGCCAATATGTCAGTCAGAATTATTGAAGTAATGAATAAATCTATGATATTAAAATTAGTTTATAAGAATTAGTTAAAATGCAATTGGCAATATTGGAGTTTGACGTCAGAGAGGCAAATGAGTGCCCCTGTATGTTCAGCAGATTGAAAATTGTTTTATTAACAGTAGTTGAAGATGCATATAAAACAGAGACATTATTATGCTTTGCAGGAAAAGGGATCATACAAATAGCTAACAGATTAGTAGAACCACATACTCCTGAACAATTAACCTATAATGAATTAAAAAAGATCATTTATCAACCTATTTCGATCCTCCTCATCTAGGGACATTACCAGACTTTATTTTTGAAATCGCCACCAAGGCAGAAATGAAAATACACAGCATTACAATTCATCCTTTTGCAAACTGGCAAAAAAATGCTGTTATCATTCACTGCTTGAACAATGCCTATGTGCTATGAATAGCGATAGTTTAACGCAGCAGTTATTGGCTGATAAAGAGATAAATTATTATGAAATTAAAATTAAGTATAGCTCATGAAATAGTAGTGGATCAAGCAAAAGAATTTGCTTTGAAAAAGATTATTGATAATGATCAAACAGAAATATTTAATGTTGAAAAAGCTGACAGAAAGGTCTCTGATAACAAAATTGTTAAACAGACAAATAAGTTGAACAAAGTGCTATTGTTGTGGAAAACTAGGTCATATATCCAAAGAATGCGATTTTAAACATGATCGATGTAGACTGTGTAAAAAAGTAGGTGACTTGATGAAAATGTGTGAAAATAAAACTAAACCAAGTTAAAAAAAATAATATACATGGTATAAATAAAATATAATCAAAATGAAAATACTGTTGTAATATACGTTTACAAATCAACCACAGAAATTGATTACTACTGTGAAAGTTTATGGAAAACCTCTGTCGATGGAAATACATAGCAATAGCGGCATTTCTTTAATATCTGTAACCAACTGAAAATCAATCATGGCAGAAATAAGACACCCCCTAAATTTAGTAATACTAAGCTTAAAGCATAAATGAAAAAGAAATAAAAATTAAGAGTGTAGTCCAGGTTCAAAATGACTAAGAAAGGCAAAATTTGAAACTTGCCATTGTATATTGTATATGACCTTATAAATCCCCTCATTGATTGTAACTGGTTTGCTGAGCTGGGAATTGAAATTTCAATGGTCGAAAAAATTGACAATGAAAGAGATATAAGAGATCGTTTCCCTAAACATTTTAATAGCAACCCAATGTACCAGAGATGGTGCCAATAATTTGCAGATTTTGAAAGGTCCCCTTTGTTCAGAAATAAAATGAGTTGGTAAAGAATGGCACTCTAGAACCATAGGAGAGGGAGTGAGTGACTTCTCTGGTTATCATAAAATCTAATAGACAGATACACTTGTGTGGTGATTATCATATAACTCAACAATTCTATAAATAAACACCTACCCTATTCCAAATTCCTAAGAAATAGCATCACTGCAAAATCAAAATATTTAGCTAAAGTAGATTTAGATGCGGAGTTCCATTAAATTCCGGTAACAAATAAGGCTGCTGAAATTCCAACACTGACTACTCATGTGGGTCTATTCCAATGCAAATGTCTTCCATTTGGCATAGCTTCCATTCCTAGTATTCCTACTTTACATAAGAAACTAAGGATGCAAGATGATATGACCCCCTTTTTTATATACATCATCCTCTGCATCTCATCCACTTATATCTTAGACATCTTACTGAGTCCCTTTTATTTCCAGAATTCTCCCTTTCCTCTCTGGCTAAAATAATGGTCTATCCTTCCTCAGAATTCAGGCTCTGTAAGGCTTTAAGTTGTAAGCATTATATGTCCCCTTAACAAAATCATGTTCCTTGAGAAGGAAGCATTCACTCCACATACTTGCCTTATCTTGTATGATTCTTTATAAAATGGGAAAAATTTTAACTGGATTATAGCTGGCAGTATCTGCAACTCCATTCTTGTGACAGGGATTATTTGAGAACATCTGAATATGTTCCTTTAACATTTCTCAAAGTTGGTCACAGTCTTGCAACTCCACCGATGATGATTCATTTACTTTGTGATTGATTATCACCACATTGATAAGCTGAATTAGGCAGTTTATTTCTGTAATCAGTCTCTTGTTGTATTGAACATTATCAATTCCCCTTGTATAGTACATGTATTGTACAGACAATTAATGTAGCACCTGTTTAGGTTAGGAAGTCTGATCCTAATACCATTTCATGCTCTAGTCCAGTCATGATCAGGAATGCATGTCCAATAGTTTAGTCATGGTTTATTTTCAACCATATCTGAGAAATTTTCACTCCTTGTCTTTCGTCAATCAGCTAAGGTCAATTGGATCAAGTGAATAGAAAGTTTCATAATTGCTTTTCTCTTAATTTTTCATAGTTTAGGATCCAGGCCTTAGAAACCAAGAACACAGCTATCTGAATCCAACAGTGCCAGTACAGTGATGGTTCTGACATTAACCCTAATAATTGAATATTTTCAACTTCATCCTGTGGCTGAGTCTCTACTCAATGATGGTAATGAGTATTCTGGTTTCTCACTTGACCTGGACAGTTTGGAGGTAACAATTCCACAGGCTCCTTAAAGTTTTCCGACATTCCAGCATATTTCTGTTTGACGAAGGTTTGAGTTTGATCCCTTCCTTGCATTGAGTTCCATCTTTGATTGTCTATTTTGATGACCTGGACTCATGATTTGTCTATTCATATTGTTCCTATGTAAGATTCCCATAATCGATCATGATCAAAAAATGTGCCATCTCATCTACCATAGTGATATAGCTCCTGATCATGATTTCAATATCTCTTGGCATATTGTGATGTATCTCCATAATGATTTGTGCATTCAAATGTACAAATGCAGTTAATGATTTATACCTTGTCATTTGTCAAACGAAAAATTGGGTATGGGGTCTCTTTTTTGATTTGGCTTATACTTTTCTATTAACAAGATATGCAGTATGCCATCCTGCTGGTCTTCATCCCAATAGCTCTGTAAAAAGTTCTTATAGTCCTTGTACATTTTGGGCTTTTCTGGAAATTAATGCCACCAACCTTGTATGTTCCACATAAGTAGTGACTGGTGATCACAACCTGTTCTTCACTGCTGGATGGGTGAAAATAGAACAATTCTTGCAAACTCTAAATGTTCTTGGGGTTTATCACTGGGTTCCTTCAAAGAATGTGTACCTGAAGGAAATGTGTCATTTTGGAATGTTCCCCACTTCTGGGTATAGCATATGGGTTTTGAGCAATTCTGTAGTAACTGGTTACTTTGTACCCATTGTTTCTTTAACATCCTTCAGTTGATTCTCATTATCTCTATATGATGCAATATCGATGGGTTCTAGAGTTCTACCCCTTAGTTTAGGCACTCATGGTTTCCTCCTTGGTTTGACCATCATTTTAATTTGCTCCATTTCCTGTTGAAGATTATCTACTGCTTCATAGATATCCTTTTTGATCCTTGTTTGCATTTCTCTGAGTTGATTTGATTTCTTGAATCTCCTCCTGAGATTTGATTTCTTGAATCTCCTCCTGAGAGGTTTCTTGCTCATTTTTAGGGCCTCTTCCTAACTCATAGATCTGATGCTACATTTTGGCCTGCACTTCTTGGAATTCCCTTAGCTAGTTCTTCTAATCTTTGATGTGCTGAAATTCTCTCACCAGTTTCATATTGCTAGGCTCGATTCTCAATTTGTTGGCAATCTTCCTTGATGTTGCAAATCTTAGATGCTGTCTCTCCAAAAGTATGCTTAACACATTCTTGTTTGTTGACCATCTTTTGATCTTTTCAAACTGATCATTCACGTGATGGATATGTTTTTTTATTTCTTCAAATTGGGCTTGAGCTTCTAACCTCCCTTTTTCTATAAACTCTTCGTGTTTTGGAAATTCTTCAGTTATTTCCTTGATGATGCTTCCTATTAACATAATTAGATTCTGATTTCCTCCTGGTGCCCTAACCATGTTTTCTACCAATTTCTTTGGGTCCTTAAATGTGACATCTGGACTCATAATTGCTACTAAATTCCCACCTTCAATTATGTTTTGTATCATTTTCATCATTTTCTCGGTGACTCATATTTACAGAAGCATTTCTCCCACTGTTGTCATTCTTGATTAATTGTCTGTCCATTCTTGGAAAAATAAAAAAAATTATTAAAAGACAAAATGCAAATACTAACACAATACTTCCTAATCATATTCCTACACCATGACTATCCATCTCTAGCCTCCAATCCCTGCTGGACTTTGAAATGCCACCCTAACCTTCCCACCAAAACCCTTTACATAATCTAATAGTATAAATTATCAATGATGACAAAACTTATTCTCTAACTATTACCAATATAAAACAATAAAATTTTCTCTTTACCCATGTTCCTTCTGTACCACTTACGTCATATGTTTTCTTGTTCCTGAAATACATTTAGTATTTTTGTTAATTCAGTTGGACTACAAGATATATATAAAATAATGACTATTTCATTTCTTACCCAAGTTCAAATCCATAACTGGTGTGATTTTACTTGATGACCAGTAGGCAAAATTTTTATTTGTATAAGAATACAGGGCACCATGCCAATGCATTACAATTAATTCATAAAATAATGTAATATCACAACCCCCTCCTCATACTTATATAGATTATTTCACCATCACAGTCCTTGTATGTTATATATAAAGAAGACTACAGCTGGATTGCTAATTTACCTATTTCATAGCACAAGTAAGAACTTAAACTACTGCCAATTAACAAATATATTGCTACATCATTTAATACTGAATTGAATTTATTAATGATATGTCTTAAATTTTTTCTCTAAGAATAATACTCTACATTTATGGGTCTTGAGGTCTTCATGTGAACAAACTATTCTTAACACTGCAGTTTTATCTATACTTAAACTTATTGAATGAAATAAAATTACATCCTAACATCATGAAATAATTAAACAATTCAAAACAAAGCAAAACTCTCCATATAGTAGTGCCATCTTGTGCTAACAAGAGCAATCAATGGATGCCAGAAGGCTTGTGCATAAAATCCCTATCTAGTGCCTACTCATCCAATATCCCCAGACTAGTTTCTGGCTTGTGGCCTTCATCAGTGATGAGCCTTAGATCTGAGAGCACTGCACCTAGATCTTAGGATCTAATGCAACCCTCCAGCACCCACCTTTTAACTCTATTTAACTACAAAACTATGAGAATGAAATTGAAAACAATTAATATTTTCAATCCAAGCTCAATAGCTTATATAGTCATATGGGTCTGAACTCAATTCAGCACCCATACATTTTGGTGTCTTTGGCTCTTTAACAACCATAGCCACCACTATCCTATTAGGCAGGATTGATGTTAAACCACTAAACATCACATGATCACTATCTCATACTATCACATAATTGTTATTAAACAATTCAAAACAAAGCAAAACTCTCTATATAGTAGAGACAGAAGGCTCCTCACTGATGAAGGCCACAAGCCAGAAACTAGTCTGGGGATATTGGATGAGTTGGCACTAGATAGGGATTTTATGTGCAAGCCTTCTAGCATCCATTGATTGCTCTTGTTAGCACAAGATGGCACTTCTATATGGAGAGCTTTGCTTTGTTTTGAATTGTTTAATAACAATTATGTGCTAGTATGAGATAGTGATCATGTGATGTTTAGTGGTTTATCATGAAATAATGTCTCATGATTCTGCGTTATTGGCAGCAAACTGGCCACATTAAAAAAATATTTCAAGAGAAGTGAAATAATAACCCTTATAACCTCACTCAATCATGTCAATCCTAGCACAAAACTACTTACTGTAATAAAGTATTCCAGGTGAACATATTGCATAATGTTTTAAACATACACTACAAGTTTAATGAGAATAAAGATAGAAGAAAAAAAAATTTAATAACTAGAATGACAAATGTATTCTACATAATGTAGATTCCCTCTACTGACACCACATTACATCAAGTCTGCAAAATTTCCATATAAGATAACCTAATATTTTAATCTAATACAAGTTGTGCATATTTATTTTCATGCTCCCACATTGAGGCAGCAAGCCTGGGAGGGGAAACCTCTGTACTCATCAAATTTATAGGTTCATCCAACAAGACTGAGAATGTGAGCAAAAGTACCCTAAATCCAGTCATGCCCAGGATACTTAGGACAAGAGCATTCCTGAATTCTGCCCTATTTGCTCCCTTTTCACATCTACAACAAATGAACTATGTCTTTGATGATGCAAACATATTTTTGTTAGTGTACCATTCCAGAAACAAAGCAAAGAGACATGAAAAACTCAGGGATCATATGGATACTCATGATTCATTACCCTCGGGACAAATAATAACTAAACCACTTAATAATCCCTTGATGAGCCCCTAAGCACCCCTGTTCAAAAGTTTAGCCTTTCAACTGAATGTGTGGAATCGGTAAATCATACACTTATGGGTCTTAGACCATTCGATCCACTATTTTTTTCTGCTTTATGAGGTATTACTTTCTTTTCTAATCTGGATTTTTTTATGGTTTTTGTAAAATACAATTTTTAATTTTTTTTTTAGATTTAATATCCGTAAGTCATTTTTTATGGACAAATTGCATTCTTTTACAGCTTAATATTTACATCTAATCGACAATGTGTGTTTGTAAGTCCTCTTTTTCTAGAAACTCATTTGTATAGGAAATAACATTTAGAAGCAGCAAAGTAAAAAAAAAAGGGATTATATCAAAAATAAAAAAGGATTATTGTTATGTTTTATTATGTTTTATCTGCCATGGTAATCACATCTGATGCCTTCATAACTAGATTCAAATTTGAAACTGATGCTAACATTTAGCCAGAATTATTGTCATAGTCTGATAAACACAAGAAACTTACAGAAACAGTGATAAGGAATAAATTGCTGATATAGAAAAAAATTTTTAGGATCACTTGAAGGCTCTATCATGGGCAAAACATTTCAAAAGATTATCAGGAATCATGTTATAGAGCTTGAGGAAGTTCAACTCCAGATACTAGTCCAACTTAGTAATGTCATGCAACAAGAAGTTCACAAGTTCTTCCCTATATGTAAAGGACCCTATATGATTCAGAAAAAATGTGGA
Organism: Epiperipatus broadwayi; assembly: GCA_028023455.1. Lineage (NCBI taxonomy): Eukaryota > Metazoa > Onychophora > Udeonychophora > Euonychophora > Peripatidae > Epiperipatus > Epiperipatus broadwayi. The sequence continues at coordinate 79,128 of JAQFVV010012859.1, read as the reverse complement.
GACAATGCATTCCTCTTAATGGATCAAGGTGTCATTAAAGGAACCTACAACACACCAAGTTGAAACCAATGTCTTACCTGATTCAGGGAAAGGATAACTGGGGGTGATTAGACAAGACTGACTAATTTGATAAACAGACCAATAAAAGTTAAAAGAAATAACCGAACAGGAAAACCTTATGAAGCAGTAAAATTTGTCATACATATTTTGCTTCACTTTTGTTGATATTAGTAACCTTAAACCAGAGGTTCAAACCCATCTTTGTCCTCATTTAAGTATCACAGAGTGTAAGTACACATATAAATGCAATTATCTCTTTTTGTAAATTGTCAAGTTATTTTAAACTGAGACATAGTATTTAAGTTGTAATTCAGAAATATTTAAAAATTTCCATTGCCTTAAATAGAATGTACATGTGTGTGTGTATTACAGATACATTAAAATATTATAAGTATATTTTGTATGTTATTTTCTTTATAATTTGTGTATTATTAGAAAGCTGATATAATACCAAGGTTCTGAAGATTAATCAGCATAACTTAAATTTGAGAAACAAAAGAACGTACCTTGTTTCAATTTAAAATGTCATTGTCAATTAAATGAATTTAGCAATCATATAATTTAATGGAAAATATATCTATTGAATCTATTTGCAATTTAGAAATAGAGTAGACCAATATTCTCCAGAACTTATCTCATTTTCATCTTTCAAATGTAATTTTAAGCAAACAATGAGTGAAAACATTATAGGTAATGTGTATCTGACAACCTCAAGTGATGACATAAAAGAAGTTTCTAGAAAGTTTTCTTGGTGTATAAATATAGCCAAATTCAATACAGGGCACCCTGCTTTTAGTTTTCAGAGAAGAGTTGCTAAATGAATCCACGCTACTCAAAATTTTGATAAAATGACTTCTGAGTAGAGGGAAGAAATTCGCTTTGTCGATCTCTCTAAAATCGTCTCCATACCACTGCTACTAGGCCATCTCCACTCAATAACTGCTATAAGCAAATCCTGAATTAATTCTCAAAAAATGACTGTTATTTTATCTTAAGTCTGTATTGCTGACTGTATTTTTCATATTTTATTTTTTAGGTGTATCAACTCATATAACCATCAAGTTACCAGAAGGTAATTCCATCCATGCTGCTAACATGAACTTTCAACCTTCATTTATTTAACTATAATTTTTTTTAATTACAATGTGATTCTTTGTCTATCTAATAATTGGTGAGGTAGTGCCAATTATAATCACTCTATCTCTCTGTAAAATACCATGCATGAGTCTATGAATTTTGATCTAGAACTATATTTACTGGTGTCATGCTTTATATATCTCTACTATTTAATGCAGCAAATTTAAATTGTATTTTATTATAATTATATATTATGGTTTACTTTGATTTTAATGTACTAATGACTCAATCTAGCAAACCTATATATTTTGATTCTCTGTCCCATTATTATGGGATGTAAGTCTTCTAACAAAATTAAGGTTTGCTTGATTGAATATTATTGTTTAATTGGGGTATTTCCTTAATGGCAGTCTAAAAACTATTACCTTATGATATCAATTTCTTACATCACTTAGTGCTATGGATTTAATTATATTTTAATATGTTTTAGACTAAATTTAATGACTTTACCTTTCTGTTTAATAATCAATCATTTGCTTGTCATGCCATCAAGTGTTATATTGGGCTACATAATTATTTACCTATTAAGCATAGTCACATTTGTTTAATGAAGGAAACAATATTTTCCTTTTTTATATTTTGACATTTCTAATGACTATTCAAGAATGGGTTAAATTTTGTCATGTCATTACACTGGATATTATTAATTTAGGAGGACTTTAGTTAACATATCAGTGTCATTAAGGACCTGAATGTTTAGCATTGCTTACTCTTGATAGCATTATTAACTTCATATTCTTGCTTTGTCAAAATTAATATCTGAAGGTCTTGGATCAGTTCTTTTCATAGCTTGTTCCAAAATGGGGTTTGGAAGCACCAATTCCAGAAATATGTCAAGTTGTAACGAGGCTCTGCATGGGATAACATTGGAAAAAACGGACCATGGCACCCCTAACGAACCACATCTTCATGTACTGCACTATCACAAGTGCAGGCAGACTCTTGCATCCATTAATAGATGAAGCCTCATCCCAAAGAGGATTTAATACTTCTAGTGCTATCACATTAGTCAGCACTGTGAACATCTGATTAATAGTTTACATTGCCTAAATCATAATGCTGTGATATCTGTAAACCATTTTCTCTTTATTAGTATTGTATATTAGAAATGTGGTCTTAAAGCTTATTTAAGCTAGCCATCTTCTCATTTAAATAATTATTAAATATGCTAGTAAACAACATTTAATGGTTCTGTCATATCCGAATTATGTAGTTAATTTCACAAGTAAATGTTTCTTCACTCTAAATGATTGATATAATGTATAATTATTGACTGAATAAAGCTTGTAATATATATATAATACATTTTCAACATATGGTCATGGTAAACCATAATTCAAATATGGTTTATATAAATAAGGTTCTATTTCATGTATATATATTTTAAGTTCATTAATTCCCCATTTATGTATCATAGCATTAAGATTATAAACCTGTTTTAAAATTGATCTCTCTTCATTAGCATATTAAGCCACATTGTCCTGAGTGTACATCATATAGTATACTGATATATATATATTTTTTCAATTTCTATTTGCGTATTCTTCCACCATTGTAATTCATATTCTATAATGTCTAGTAACAATACCTAACTTGGAATACGCAAATCATCGCCAATAATTACGTGAAGCCCTGACTTTATTAATTAATATATCGCATGTAAATAATCTCTCATTAATTTATTAATAAATTATTAACGGTTCATAATCGATCACTGTCAATCATTCTTTGTCTTAATATTGTTGTATGCATACACAACATTTAAGGTAGCGTTATATATAATTTGTGCTTCTTTAATCTCATGATTGTCAATTACATTTGACTAATCATATCTTAATGTCATATTCCCTGAAGATCTTGTCTTTCCACTTTGTCTCTGGGACTGGAATGAAAGAAATTCCTTTTGTTATCATAAGAGAGATTTAGAAAATGAGCAAATAGGGCAGAAGTCATGATTGATCCTGACCTGCGTATTTCAGGCATAATTGTTTTCAGGGTACTTTGGCTTAGGCTCTACCTCTTGTTAAATGTACATACAGGTCTAACCAGTACAATATGTAATTGAACTGGAAATAACTGATATTTCCAATGAGTTATATATGTAAATAAACTATTCAATCACATATAAACTGTTTTATTATATATATATATATATGTAATTAAAAGGCAATATGAACACAGATTTTCAGCTCCCTTTAGTCAACCACTCCATCTTATACTACCAATATACATGAGCACAAACATGTAAAAAAGATAAATGATTTCTAATATACATATTTTGTGCTGAACTGGCACACATCAGTTGGTCAGGATTATCATCTCCTACACATATATACAATCAGTGTATTAGTTATATAAAATACAGTAGATGACTAAATGGAGCTTAAAAGACTGGGTTCATATCCCTCTAATTACATCTAGCATAAATTATATATACTATACTTGTATTTAAATATTTATATATATATATATATATATTAGGTAACTGTCAGTTACTACTAAGTCCTAATCTCTTAAAGAGGTGATAGGATCTCATGACTTGTTTTCTTTACGTCCTCATACTAATAAAAAAGCCGAGTTTAAATCCGTATAAAAATTTCTTTTCGCAATGAAAGAGAATCTTCTCCTACAGAATTCTAATTAAACTCAAGACAGAGTCATTGTGAGTTATCTAGTAACATTATTATATATATATGTGTGTGTAGGTATAATATTAAATACTTGAAATTTAGCTGTAATTATAGGGGATTTGCTAAGAAATATTTAGAAATTTTTTTATATATTTTTATTGATTATAAGTTAATGTGCATAAATTTATAGGATAATAAAGCTTCTTATCACCATTCTCATTTGTTACCATTCTATTGACACTGTAAATTTATAAGATATTTAAAGGAAATTATATTAGTTATGACAGTTATGGGCTAATGTAAACATATTTGTAGGTCATAACACTTTTATCATTAACATCTTATGTATTTTTGTGTTATAATTTGGCATCACTAATTGAGGGCTTGAGTGTGGGCTAATTGGTAATTCTTGCACCCAGTATCATCATTACTATTTTTATTTCATTACAATTGGTGTTGCAATTTGTATGCATTATTAAACTAAGGCCATTTCTTATTGTTCATTTTTATTCTATAACAATTTGGTGCCTCAATTTCTGGGGCATACTAAAGTCCTTGTCCATCCACTTGATATTTTTATTTCATTATAATATATATATATATTGTAACTGGACCACCATACAACCCCTTTATTACCTCGGTTGTAACAATTTCCTGATGAGCATGTTGCAGGAAGGAACTATCATTGGCATTCCCCAATGCAGATGTTAACCCCCCCTACAACAATATTTCCTGCTCATCAGAGGATGTAGCACCATAGAGACTGGAAGCATCTAGACATTTCTATGTTTGGTTTTCCAAACGGCGCCACTAGAGTTCCCTCTCACTACAACCTGACTTATGTAGGTCTAGTTATGCCAGACATAGCTCAGGAGGCATGAGATTCTCATGAACAAGTGCACTGAATGATGAGTGATGCAATAACAAAAAAAAATAGAATTGAACAGCTGGATAACTAAAATTAATTTTTAAGTAACAACAATTTTATTTAACAAATTAATTTTCAAGTCCTTCTAATAAAGTTCATTCATATCCATGTGATGACTCATTTTCAGTTCATTTATGAAAAGGTTAGAAGCAGTTTATTGATCAATAGTTCATTTACAAGTCATTCTAATAAAGTTGATCCTTCATTATGACTCATTTTCAGTTCATTTACAAGTCATTCTAATAAAGTTCATCCTTCATTTCAAATGATGACTCATTTTCAGTTCATTTACAAGTCATTCTAATAAAGTTCATCCTTCATTTCAAATGTAGGCTCATTTTGATTTATCTTAGGTAAAGAATCCAAAGGGTCTTTTATCAAGTAGATGTCTACCAATACTGCATGAATATTTTTCAACTCTTTATTCTATATCAGTACATCTTTTTAGGTAGGTAAATAGGTAAGATGAGCTATTCCAGATCTGTAAGGTTTCTATAATTCAGTCAAGTATCAATGTACATTGTTGCTCATAAGTTTCATTATTTTCTTTGTATACAATCGAGATTCATGTAAGCATTTGTAATTTTTATAGTACTTCATTATTTTATTTAATTTATCAAAACAGGTAATGTGAACAATTCTTGGTTTGTCGACTATTCATAGTCCAGTCAGTGTAAATGTGCATCTATGTGCATAAGTTTCATTACTTTCTTCACATAATATCAATATGCAAGTAAGCATTTATAATCCATATAGTATTTCATTATTTTATTTATATACCATCAAGATGCCTGTAAGCATTTGTATTTTTTATTTAGTGATATAGCATAACTATTATTATTTGGTCTGTCACAGATGTATATTTCTTCATATAAGTTGATCAGCAGCTGCATTTATTTATTAGCCAGTTAGAGTTATATGTAATAGCTCAGTATTTCTGGCTCTTCTAGGTATACTTATTTTTAAATCAATAATATCAATCATTATAAGTATTCGTTTTTTAGTTTATTTTAATTCACATGTATCTGTAGATGAGAAGTCAATCCTTATTAAAAATGCATTTTGATTATAGGTATTTTAGTATTTATACTTTATCTTTAATAAAACGTATTTCCATAGCTAAATTTATTCATAATTTTCTTTTTTTTTTTTAAGAAAGATATTTTGTTTTATGAACACATATAAATATTGAATAAAATGCCTTTTGATTATAGACATTTACATATTTATAATTTGAAATATAGAACACAATTAACGTTTTCATATTTCTCCATTAATTTTTTTCTTTTATTAGAAACTTTATCATAGCATTAATAATTGAATTGCTACTATTTTTTAATTCTTACCTTTTTACAGGCTGGAGCTTACTTCATGATTGTGGATGAAGAGAAAAAGGCAGGTCAACCACCCATGTTAAATTGTTTCTTCATTGTTAAGTTTTGATTTTTCTGTCTTGCTTTACTTAGTAAAACTGATAAAAATAAACACTCTTTGACAATCCTAATTTTCCAAATATTTTGTACTTTCTCTGCTTATTTTCTCCAATATGACTTCTAAAAAGAGAAACTACTTAACTGATAATAATAAAAACTATTCTCTCTGTCTGGTAATCCAAATTTTTTCAAATGTTTATACTCTTTCTGCTTATCAGAATGGACTCTCTTTACATGATGCCTGCTTCAATCGGTGTTGGTGGTATGTTTTCATCCACGTTCGTGCCATTTCCCCCAGCTCATTGGCTACTCTTTTTGGTGGTAGAAGACTGTTTTTAATTATCTGGCTATGTATTTTCAAATTCCAATTAATTTTACATTTCTTTGCCTAAGGCATTGGCTTAACACCTAAGTTATTTTGCCTTACAAATTATTTTTCTGAAATACAAAATAAACCTATCTTTTTTTAATGTTTAAATATATTTTTTTCTTTTTTACTTTATTGATTTCCTTTTTTGGATTGATGAATTTTAAGAAAAAACAATTTATACTTTTTTTTATTTTTATTGCAGATTTAAACTTATTCATTGTCTCTTTTTTCTTTTTAATTTGACCAAATTAACTTTCTTTTTTCTTTTGAATATATATGTAGAACAGTATATCTGTTTCAATATATATATATATATTAAATACTGCCTACCACTATACTAGTAATTATAAATAAAATAGAAATTCATATAACATTACAATACTAGCCAAAAAACAATTTTACCAAAATTTTTCCACTACCATGATTTGAAAAGGTCTATTTATTAATAGATGAAACCATGGTTAGGAAAAAATTTTAATAATTTTTTTTTTTTTGGCTAAGTATATGAATTTCAAAACAAAGGAACTAAATAATCACCTGCAGATCATGGATTAAAAGCACTCTAAATGTTAAATAAAAGATCCAGAATAGAATGAATCCAATTATTCTTGGGAATTGCTAGTGTTTATAGGCATACCTTGGCCAACATTTTTGGTAATTTAACAAACAGATGGAATATGACCCTTAAGAGTTATTAAACTCATAATTAATTATACAAGACTGGAGATAGCATTTGTTTTAACATCTTGTGATAATTCAATAAGATAAACATGACTCAATGTATATGTAAACAAAGGGAGTAAATCACCCTCCCCCAAGCTATGAATTAAAAGCACCCTAAGTGTTGAATAAAAGATCAATAGATGTTAGCCACTCAAGAATAAGAGAACTCCTTTAAAGCTTAAGAAAAATAAAGTGTGCAAAAATATTTGCACTAGATAATCAAGTGACTATTATTACATGGGTATAATAAAACAAGTGACTTCCTCCTAAAAACTTTATACCATGATGATTATTAGTTGGATTTACATTAAAAATATTTTACTTAAGTTGTATACTGATTAGTTATGTATTATTTGTTAATAAAGTTGTACATGGACATATGTGTACATGCTGGTCAGAACAGAGAAGGTTGAGTCATTATAGAATTATATGTAGAAGATTATGAGCCTAATTGCAAATAACATTTTAATTTGCATTATAATAAAATTTAATAATATGCAAATTAGCAAAGTTAATAATTGCCTGCAAAAAATGAAGATGGAAAGAAAGAAAAATAAAATGGAGTAGAAGAGTGAATGGAAAGGGAGTAGAAGAACAAAAAAAGTGAAACTCAAAAGAAGTGTGAACGCCGATAATGAAGTCGCAGATAGTTATAGCAATATAGAGCTCTAGTCAAATCTAGATTGAGTAAAAGCAGTAAGGTAGTTAGTAGAAATTTGTAGTAAATAATCATTGGAAATTATGGATTTGAAGGCAATATATAGTTATTAAAATACTTTAGTAATTCATGGATTTAGAAATAAGCACTAACTAGATATATACATATTTATTTATTTAGCCATATATATATGACTGTACTGTGATCAATATTGTTTACTAAAATATATATTATTCAGAGTAAATCAATTTGTTATGGTAATTATTGAAATGTGTGTCAATTCAGTTTATAATTGTGGATGGCTGCTAGATTGTCATTTGACTCATACATATTAACAAACAATCATCACAACCTGATAAAAGACATGTCCATAGACATCAAATAATTAGAATATATGAGAGAATAACAGAACATAACAGCATTTAAAGTTAAAATCTAATACAATGACATATATTTAAACCATGTAGAGATATAAATGTTAATAAGGAGGATTATTGATAACAATTTGAAAGCTGCAACTCTAGTATGGTTAAGACACGAATGTCCTACAATTAGCAAATGTTTGTGATAACCATCAGAAAAACTCCCATATGAAGAATAATTGGTAAAATTAAATGCTTACTTCAAACCAATGACATCAGAATATATAGTTATTTCATTTTCCATGAAAGAATGCAATCACAAGATTAGTGAAGGAATGTGATATCAAAGATTATATTAAAGAGATGTTATTAGATCAATTGTTGGGGGCATCAGAGGCATGAAGTTTAGGCAAATGCTCCTAAACAAATCAATGATAACATATAAGGCTGCCATTGAATGTGAGATAGCATTTGAAACTATCCTATAGCATATGCAAGAATTTAAAATGTGAGTGAAGAAGCCAAACCAAAATGTGAGTGAAGCCATACCAAATACATAAACATGTGCTATGGCACATGCTTTTATTAAAATATTTTAATAGTGCATTATATGATAATTAGCCATTTAAAAAAATAAAATAAAATGGAATTAATAAGTAAAGACATAAAACCATATTATTTAATCTGCAAATAAAATTGTATCAATTAAGCAATATATACTATATTTAGATTTAAATAATTATTTAATAAAGGGTATTGATAAATTATATAACTGCTATAGCATATTTAGTTAATATTTAATAAGATGTAAGTTTATATAATGTTACAATTTATAGAGGTTTTAAAAAAAAGAAAGTTAGCTGAGTGAATATTTTAATTGTTAGTGTTTAAAACTTATTAGGTTACTAAATTGCTAAATGATTAGGTAAATTATTTCATTTAAGTACATTTATGATTTATATCTCAGTTAATTATCAAAATAATTCAATCTTATTTAGTTATTCAAGGCTTAGATTTATTATTAAGATCAGCTTGCCTCAAATAAAGTTAGTTTCCGACTCATGTATGTGTGTGCATACATATGTGTACTAGTCGACCTTTAAATCTTAATTTTTTTTGTTCATTAAAATATTTAATTTATTTATTAAACTTTAAAAGTGAAATGTATAATGAACTTGGCAAATAAAGGGTTAAGTTTATTATTTTAAACTTCTGATACAAAGGAAATCAAGGTGAAATAAAAATATTATTTGGTTTTAAATGTAAGAATCAATAAAGTACTATATATATATTTTTTATTAAAGACTTTATTCATAGTTAATAAACCTTTTATTCATCTTAAAATTGAACACAGACACGTGATATCTATTTTTAGAAGAATCTAGGACAGTTGCATAATTTCTTAGATTATATAAGAAATTAAGAACTGCTAAAAACTAATATTCACTTGAATAAATGCCTTATTATTGACTGTTAACTTTTAAAAAAAAAATGAAATGACCAAATGCTTTTTTAAAAAAAAGTCTGCAAACTTAATACTGTCTTCTGAAATTTAAATTTTATTAAAGAAAATGAACATGTCGTTTTAAAAGCAGGAAATGTTCATTGCTCTTCTGCGTTTGCAGAGAAAATGGAAAACTTTTTTTAAAAAAATGGCTGTAAAGAAATTAAGTCAAATAAATTAGAATATAAAAATTTATAAAGGAAAGTGTTTGTGAATGATAATAATGGACATTTAAGTATGCCACATATTAATTTGCAAACTATTATAATTAAATGTACTCTCAACAAAGAAAAATTATTGAAACAATATTTATGCTTGAGTAAAGGAAATTAATAACCTAGTTTTAAAATGTGCTTATGAAAAGGGAAAAAATGCAAAACATTATAAATTTACCAATCAAACCATGGACTGTTGCTAGAATTCTACATTTAATAATCATTATTCTACATAATTGTCATTTTAATCTAGCTAACTTATGTTTTTATATTTTGCTTTGTATAATGGATCTAAACCTGTTCGTGTTTTAAAATAAGATATTTTATTCATGTGCTTATTTCCTATCATAGTGAAAATTATAGCTTTGTTGTTTTGTTTTTTTTAAAATATTTGTTTAAAAAGTATGGACACATTGATATTATAGTATTTGGAATAATAATAGTGTACTCCAGAGGTAAAAATAAAAAGGCAGATTTTAAAAATACAAGTAAAAAATGTTATGGGGGTTTTGATTAAAATACGGAAATAAGATAGATTGTTTTATATGATAACATTCATTAATTAAAATCTAAATCAAACATTCACTAATTAAAGTCTAAAATAAGGATTTACTAATTGAAGTAAAGTAACGATTTCTAATTAAAAACGAATGTACAATTAATTAATTAAAAGGACTGATAAGGATCAAGCGAAAGCAGAACAAAAAAAAAAAAGAAAGCGAAGCCAGGTAATTTTAAAACACAGAATGTTTCCAGCTTGCTGTGTGACCGGAGTGGGAATCTTTATATAGAAAAAGGGATATATACGAACAACGGAGGTATAACCCAGAACTAGCGGAGTCTGAAGGTTCCAAGATTCGTATAGGTAATTACAGATCTTCTTGATCTTATTATTTTTGTACGCCTAAAATGGCTAATTTTAGAATATGGAATAATTAAAATATTAATAGACTTTAAGAAGAGGTTTTGGCAAACCAGCCATCTTAGAATAGAACTGACAGTGGGGAAATCGGACACGCGATTATGTATATAATTTCTTATATGTGTTATGAACTCAAAATTGTTATAAACTAAAATATAAATAAATTGCTGTATTCTATTTGTAGTAAAATTCTCTTTATTTAATTTGTTACATGTGAATACAAAGCAAATTGGCGCAGTTGGTTGAACGAACTTGTAGATAAGAAAATGTCAATTGGACAGGGGTCAATATCTGAATTTAATGTAGAAAATCCAGGGGAATGGCCATTATATAGAATTCAGTTGCAGAATTTTTTTAAGTTGAACGAAATTACGGACAATAGTAGAAAAGTGGCAGCTTTATTATGTTTGTCAGGGATGAGATTAATAGGAATAGTAAATAAGTTATTTGAGGGACCTATTTCGGACTCAGTCGAATATGAAGAAATAGTACAGAAAATAACAGATTATTTCAGCCCACAACAGTCTAAATTCATAGCAAGATTGGCATTGCATAACAGAAGGCAAGCAAACGGTGAAAAAATAAAAGAGTATGACATAGCATTAAGGCAGTTGATAAAAGACTGTCAATATGGAAATTATGGTGACCAAGCTTTATTAGATCAGTTGCTTTGGGGAATGCCAGATGAAAGGTTAAGACAACCTATTAACAGAATCAGATTTGACTTATGAATTGGCGATCAAAAAGGGTAACACTTTTGAAGCAGTTTTAGAACAGGCTGCAGCATTTAGAAATAAGACCGAAGTAGAAAATAGAGTGACTATATATAAAATGGAAAATAGTTTTACGCGTACAACACTGAAGGCAGACAGAGACAAAAATGATGTATGGAAATGTTATTGTTGTGGAAAAACAGGGCACATAGTCAAGTACTGTCAATGGCGGAAGGAAAATTGTTATAACTGTGGGAATAAAGGTCACTTAGCGAAGGTTTGTAAGAAACCAAAACAAAAAGAGAAACTAGATACAGAAAACTGAAGAGAAGTGAAGTACGAGCAAGTTAATAGCACATCGGACAATACATGGCAAGACAAAAGCCAGTATGTACTAACAGTTATAATTGGGAAGAAGGAAGTAGTAATGGAAGTCGGCAGTGGATCTGGTATTTCTTTAATTTCAGAAAAAATTTGGAAAGAAATACATATAAAAGACCAGTCACTAGAAATAAAAAAGTCAAACATAAAAATAAAAGGTATAACTGGGCAGTCAATAGAACTAGTGGGAGTGACTAAAGTCCCAGTTAGTTACGGAAAAAAAAGTGTGAATTACCATTATATATTGTAAAAAATGAACTAACCCCGATAATCGGGAGAGAATGGTTTCGAGAATTAGGAATCTCAATAAATATAATTAAAAAAGTTACGGTGGAAAAAGAAATAATGGAAAAATATCCAGACTTATTTTCGGAAGAGTTAGGCTTGATTAAAACTAATCCAGTAGATGTAGAACTATTGGACAATGCTCATCCAATAGTATGTAAACCTAGAAAGATTCCTTTTGCCCAGAGAGATAAAGTTGAGGAGAAATTGAAAAAACTAGTAAATAAAGGCATTCTAATGGCAGTAGAAGACGCAGAATGGGCTACGCCCATAGTTATAATAACGAAGCCTGATGGACGGATCAGAATGTGTGGGGATTATCATTGCACAGTTAATAAGTTTTTAAATAAAGGAGCGTATCCAGTTCCTAATGTGAGAGAAGTATTGGCGAATTTAGCTAATGCAAAATATTTCGCAAAGCTTGATCTTAATTCGGCATTTCACCAGTTGAAAGTTACCGAAAATACAGCACGTATGTTGACATTAACCACGCCTTTTGGGCTGTACAAATGCAATAGGTTTCCTTTTGGGATAACAACAGCGCCAAACATTTTTCAGGCTAAATTAAACTTATTGTTGCAAGGGTTAAAAGGAGTATTCCCATACTACGATGATATCTTAATAACGGCAACGTCTAGTGAAACTTTAAGGGAAAAAATTGCCAACATGTGTTTTAAACTAAATCAAGCAGGAGTGAAGTTGAATAAAGGAAAATGTGTGTGGATAATGCAGGAATTAGAATTTTTAGGCCATACTATAAGTGATAAAGGAAAAAGACCGCTGGAAAATAAAATCAAAGCAGTCAGAAATGCGGAAAAACCTGGAAACGTAAAACAACTTCAGGCGTTTCTAGGACTCGTGAATTTTTTTGAACCATTCTTGAAAAATAAAGTGATGGTAGCGAAACCTATGTATGAGTTATTAAGAAAGAAAAAAAAATGGATCTGGACAGAAATCCAAGATAAAGCATTTCATGAAATAAAAGAATTATTAACATCAGATATTCTATTAATGCATTTTGATAGTAACCTGGAGGTAAGGATTACTACGGATGCATCAGACTGGGGAGTGGGAGCGGTATTAGCCCATCCCATAGGAGATAAAGAATGACCAGTGGCATTTGCATCCAGAGTTATGTCGAAAGCAGAGTTCAACTATAGTCAAATAGATAAAGAGGCGCTTGCAATCATTTTTGCAATAAAAAAATATCAATATGTGTTTGGTCATAGTTTTGAAATTGTTACAGATCACAAACCATTATTGGGAATATTAAGTAATGATCAGGCTGCTCCAGAGCATTTAAGCCCACGTATGCTGTGGTGGAGAAATATACTAGCCGCATATGATTATAAACTAGTTTATAAAAAGGGGAAGGAAATACCACATGCTGATGCATTATCACATTTTCCAGATAGGAGGGGGAAAAGCAAAATGGAAATAGAAATAAATTACATAGATTATATGAACTCAGGCATATTAAATTCTAACACGGTCAGAAAATGGACAGAGAATGAAAAAAGATACGAATGCCTGATTCAGTGGATTAAGAATGGCTGGCCTAAATCCAAACCAAATTACTTAGCCATGGGGTTTTGGACAAACAGGTTTAATTTTTCAGTTAGTAATAAGTGTATTATTATGGGTGATAGAGTAGTGATACCTCTGAAAGGGAGAAAAAACACATTAAAACTTATACATGAAGGGCATCCGGGCATAGTGCGAGCAAAAGCTTTGGCACGTAGCTATGTCTGGTGGCCTAAAATAAATGAAGATATTGAAAATTACATAAAGTGCTGTGATGCATGTCAAACTGAAGTGCAGTTGCCAAGTAAAATATTGTCACAATGAAAGGAAGCAACTACACTATGGGAAAGTGCATATGGATCATGTAGGGCCAGTGAACAACAAGATGCTACTGATATTAGCTGATGCATTTTCAAAATGGATTGAGTGCCATATAGTAAGGAATACCAGTGTGGCTGAGACGATTAAATGTCTTAAGTCAACATGTTCAATTCATGGCCTGCCAGAAGTTATCGTAACAGACAATGGAGCTGTTTTTGCAAGCAATGAACTTAGACAGTTTTTTGATGCTGGGGGGATCTGTCACTTATACTCACCAGCATATCACCCACAATCAAATGGATTGGCAGAGAATGCAGTTCGGCAAGTGAAGACGTTTCTGAAGAAAATGAACACTACTAATATTGATTTACAGGAAAAATTACAGGGATTTATGTTAACCCAGCATACTACTCCATCAACAATTATGGGGAAAATGCCAGCAGAATTGATGTTTGGATGGAAATTACGAATACAATTAGCAGTTCTGAAACCAACTGAAATGAAATATACATGAGATGTGCAATCGTATAAAAACTTTAAAATGGGAGAACCAGTCTGGGTTTGAGATGTCATACAGAAAACATGGATTAAAGGAACGATTGGACAAAATACATTGAAACAAATATATGTAGTGGAACCATGGTAACAAATATGAAGGTACATCAACCACTTAAGAAAATGAGAATTAGATCAAGTCCCACTGGAGTTTTGGCAGAATTTGAACAGCAACGAGACAGAAGAAAATGAAAGAAATATAGAAAAGAAATCAGAAAAACAATACATAGGGGAGGAACACAAAGACGTTATAACGGAAGAACTTCGACCAGGAGCACGGAAGAGCAAATCACCCAGGCCGCTTAGAATTAAAAGGAAACCGGAAAGGTTTAAAGATTATGTGTAAGTGACCTTTATATTTCTGGAGTAAGGGGAGGAATTATAGTATTTGGAATAATAATAATAATAGTGTACTCCAGAGGTAAAAATAAAAAGGCAGATTTTAAAAATACAAGTAAAAAATGTTATGGGGGTTTTGTTTAAATTACGGAAATAAGATAGATTGTTTTATATGATAACATTCATTAATTAAAATCTAAATCAAACATTCACTAATTAAAGTTTAAAATAAGGATTTACTAATTGAAGTAAAGTAACGATTTCTAATTAAAAACGAATGTACAATTAATTAATTAAAAGGACTGATAAGGATCAAGCGAAAGCAGAACAAAGGAAAAAAGAAAGCGAAGCTGGGTAATTTTAAAACACAGAATATTTCCAGCTTGCTGTGTGACCGGAGTGGGAATCTTTATATAGAAAAAGGGATATAC
Source organism: Epiperipatus broadwayi (assembly GCA_028023455.1). Taxonomy (NCBI): domain Eukaryota; kingdom Metazoa; phylum Onychophora; class Udeonychophora; order Euonychophora; family Peripatidae; genus Epiperipatus; species Epiperipatus broadwayi. The sequence continues at coordinate 63,637 of JAQFVV010012859.1, read as the reverse complement.
GAACAACGGAGGCATAACCCAGAACTAGCGGAGTCTGAAGGTTCCAAGATCCGTATAGGTAATTACAGATCTTCTCGATCTTATTATTATTTTTGTACGCCTAAAAGGCTAATTTTAGAATACGGAATAATTAAAATATTAATAGACTTTAAGAAGAGGTTTTGGCAAACCGGTCATCTTAGAATAGAACTGATAGTGGGGAAATCGGACACGCGATTATGTATATAATTTCTTATATGTGTTATGAACTCAAAATTGTTATAAACTAAAATATAAATAAATTGCTGTATTCTATTTGTAGTAAAATTCTCTTTATTTAATTTGTTACATGTGAATACAAAGCAGATATTATTCAGACAGCCGACGGTGTGGAACCTCGCACTCCGGAACAGCTTGCCTACCGCTGAAGAAGCTCTACTAATGAACTGAGTTTATCAATATTATTATTATTTTAAAGAGAAAAAAAGGTGGCGACATAATAGTTATATATATATTTGGATATTTGCTATGTAATTTTTTATTTTATATGTCAAGGTATCTCATTTTGTTATTTAAATCTGTCTCAAGAAGTTTGCAATGAAGTGTGTAGATATTTCTACTACACATAGGTAAATTTAAATATTTTGGTAAGTGTTGAATTTAATGTTGTCTATGTTTTATTTAAATAGGGGCATGTATCTATCTCTAGCAGATATTGCTATCATATTAATTTTTGAACAATATATTTCCTTTTGTAATTTTAAGGGTAAAAAACCGTTACATATGAGCTTATCAGAAGTTTAATATTTAATAGAAATTGCATTCTGAATTTTTCCGAGAATGAATTAATTTTGTTATAGCCATTTAATTAATAATATTTATTGCATCAGTCTGTTCACTATATTTTCATTAATATTTATTATGCTTATTGTTCATACACATATTCCTTATCTTATGCAAATATTTACTATGCTATTTTAATGTGTTTATAGTCCTTTGACTAATTGTTTAACATGTGTAGTTTAGCGTTGATATAAGCCATCAGTTTTTATATTATTAGTGATAAAATTGTATCTTGCCATTGTTAGAATTAAATTATGCTTTATAGTTCTAGATTTTACCAGATGGTATACTATTTATTATGTTTGTAGAATGGAGACACTCTCCCATTATTATATTTATTTGCCATGAGAGGACAATGTTTTTCAAAATATTTCAATGTATAGCTTAGATAGCCATATCCCATGAAGAGGATCATTTTGTTTTTGTTGTGTTGTCCTTTTTACTTAGGTGGTGAAACTGCATCTATACATACACTTATACCTGAGAGATAGGCTTTGAAAGCCACCATTATTATAATCATGTTGTCTTGCTCTAAGGAGCTTATTTCAGTATGTTATCCCTCATGTGCTATTTGAAAGACTAAATTTTCCATCATTGAAGCTGTAGCCTATGGTATTTATGAAGATTGTGGCAATGGTTAGCTAGTTGTTGATGTTAGTCATCTCAAGTGCATTTAGTAATTTTTGATGCTTTGTTTATGTTAATATCCATATTGTGCTACTGTGCTTTGCCAGTAGTATACAAGCAAACCCACAGGATTTTTAATAATTTAATTGCTCAGTTTAAAGCATAGCATGATGGGAGTACACAGACACAATGTTATTTTTTATGCGACATGTGGAAAAATTCGCTGAGGGGTTTGTAAGTCTCTTTAGAAATTCAAAATCTACAATTATGTGGATATTAAATAAATTAAATATCAGGATATATGTATGACTTCTGATGAATGCTCTCTACTTACCATTCTGCTTTTTATTATTAATATAGTGCTAGGCATAATCCTTTGTGATTTGATGAAGCAGCAATAGATTAGATTATTATTACTTTATTAATAATAAGATATCATGAGTAAGTGCATGACTATAGAGTATATAAAAAAATGTTAATCAGCTTATGGTGCCAGCTAGCCACATTGGAATTATTATTTTTCAATTGCATTAAATGTTTGTTTAATGCCCTGTTTTAGCTGGGATAAATTGTAAGGTGTTAACTAAATATTCTAGCAATTACTCATAATAATTTAGTTCTGGAATTTATTTTAGCAATTTAAAACTAAGCAATACTGAGGATAATAAGCTTTGAATAAAGTTGTTCTGTAGTTATCAACCCCTCAGAATCAAATGTAATAGTACATCCTGTGATCATGATTTTCAAACTGTTATTGTATTTGTATGACTTGTAAATAACATTTAATGTTTAGCTTTTAATAAAAGTATTTTTGTAAATTATTAAACTTTGGTTTGAGTATTTTTTCTGTATGAAATTCCTTTCCTTGGTTCCACAATTCCACAAAATAAAATAATATAATATATTTTCAAGTCAGATAATTATTATTCTTGTTATCCAAAATCACTAATATTTGATGAGAAAATAAGATATAAATATTTCTTTTCCAATTAAAATATTCAAATTAATAATTGTTCACTTAATCATTGCAATGGATACATCCATCCATTATTCAGACTGCACATTATTTACCTCTTATATTCACAGAATCCAAACGTTGTAAATTGAGTATTTTATCTGTGTTGTTTAAGGATAAGAATGGGAAATGAAATGTACCCTTTTCCTTCTATTATTTGAGTGCCATTCTATATAAAAGGCTATGAGTATTCTAAATTTTATTATTTTAGATATTTATTGATTAAAGTAAGCACTTCTTTCTATAATCTAAATAATTAATATTATGATCTTAATAGGATACATTGACTTACTAGAAAGAGTATGTTTCCTAAAGCCTGCTAGGATGCCAGTCTCATTTCCCTTACAACACAATATCATTACCCTATTTGATAGAATACAAGAGAAAAACTCTTGAGATCTTATTTTTGCCTTATTTAAGAAACATTTGTTTATTTAATTTACTATTTTAGTGTTAGCATAAAAAAATCATTATTTATCATATCATTATAATATTTATTTATTCACTCTACAAGATGTAGAGGAAATCAGATCATATCAGTAGATAATATTAAATTATATAAGAGATTTTGTTAGATATAAGAGTCTATTAAGACATATGTTTTTGAAAGTGCGAATATTTATAGCTCAGAGAATGTCTTTTTGATGAAGGGAGAGATTTCCTAAATTATTGATTAGGGAATGATTGGAGTTCTCTCTTCCCAAATTATGTTTTATTTATAATAATTTATTTTGTCATTGTTAATTTCTTCCTTTATCTTAACTGCATATCTCTGCAGCTAATTTTTTATATATAACTAATCACTGAGCTTAGCCAAAGTTATAAGTCCTACAATCATCTTAGCACAAAAGCCCTAACTTAATTTTAAAAAAATATCTTTTAACAAACTTATTTACTTAGACATTTCTAAATTCAATTTTTTCCTGTGATTAGAATATATATAATAAAACTATACACAATAGAAATGTTTGGTAAGAAGCCCAAAAATTTTTATTGTTGCAAAAGAAAGGGCCATATTTAAAAGATATTACCTTAAAATTTATGAGTTTTAGCTGTGGAGTGATGACATTTGTCAAAGGTCTGCAATAAAAAATATTTAAAAAAAGAGATGTATATCAAAGGAAGGAGTGACAAAAATGTCATGAATATTAATATTCCAAAAATATATATCCAAATTAAATTTCCATTACTATATAAGTTGAAGTCCAAAATAGTTAATAGAAAATAAAAATAATAAGGATTATAATTTATTAAAAAATTGGATAAAAAATGGATGGCCAATGAAATGATCAAATTATGTAGCACCTGCAATATGGAATGCTTGAGAAAGTCTGTTAACATGCCAGAAATGCATACTCATGTCAAACTGAGTGTTTCTACCTAAGGTAAAGAAAAGTCTTACAGTTATTATATCAAGGATACCCTGGACTAATACAATTGAAGGAATTAGCAATTTTATGTTTAGTGGCCAGAATTAAATAGCGACACTTAACACTGTCAAAAATGTATAACTTGCCAACAAACAGTGAACACAAGCTAAAAAATTTCAATGTTAGCTTAAGGCTACGAGAGGATGAAAAAGAATACATTTACATCATCCTCAGCCATTACATGGAAATTTTTTTCACCCGCCATAGATACATATTAAAAATGAATAAAAAATATTGCATAGTAAAAGATATGTATACAGAGAATGAGATAAAAGTCTTAAACTTTTTTCCACACACTGGTATCTTAAGACCATTGTAACAGACAATGGCATGGGATTCATCACAAAGAAATTGAAAAAAGTTCTTGTTTTAAAGGGGATATCAATCTCAATCAAATATAATTGCAAAAAATAGTCCATTAGCTGAAACGCACTACAAATAAAAAAAAAAAGTATAATGATATCCATGAAATATTCACAATGGCAATGTTTTATCAGTATTTCATGTAAAGTTTCATTACAAAAAAAACACCATGTAAAGAAGCATTTGTTTCTATATAAAATTAAAAGATGTAAACTTAAAAGACATCAAGTTTAAAATAAAACAAAGTATTTGGATAAATGATACATTTAGAAAAGATGGTTACCAGAAGAAATAAGTAGTAAAATGTCTGCACAAATACAAGAGATTAGATTAGAAGATGATAGAGTTTTGAAATGGCATATAAATCGTATTACAGAATCTCAAATTGAAATGCTAAAAGATGCAACTATTCCGAATGGGTGAGGATTTTAAGACTGATGTTGCTGTAAATAGAAAAATATAACTTACATTTATAGGAACTAACTACTTCTTCAAACAGTGACTATTGAAGAGGAAAGACCCATACCACCACCCAGAAGAGCTAGACTATGAAGAAAACCAATCAAATTGCAAGATTTTATTTGCAATTAAAACTGCTTATTTATAAAGTGAAGGGGGGTTATTGTTGTGTACAGATTATTTATATATTTATTAATAAAGCTATGCATGTGCACAAACTGCTTAGTACAGGCAATGTTGAGTCACTTTAGAAATAATTATATGCAGAAAAAAGAATGATTAATTGCAAACAACAGCATTCTAATTTGCACTATAATAAGAGTTTAACAATATGCAAATTAGTAAAGTTAACAAATCGCCTGCAAAACTTCTAAATCATGAAAAGAAAGAATGGAATAGAAGAGAGAAAAAAGTAGAATTGAGAAAAACTAAAGTGAACTCAAAGAATAATGTGAACACTGATAATGCAGTTGTGAAATTAAAGCCATAGAAAGAGGTTGTCAAATCTACTTAAACTGGCACAAGGCAATGAACAGTATGGTGTTTATTAGAAATTGCTAGTGAACAACCATTTGAAAATATGGGAGTTAAAAAAAGTAGTTATTGAAATAAAGACTTTAGTAATTCATGGAGTTAGAGATGAGCTCTAATTATATATATATTGTAAGAGATGGAAAATCCACCCTTTCTTTTGAAGTGCCAGTATGGTTTTAAAAAAAATATTTTTGATTTAGTTTTTACTTAAGGATTTGTAAATAGGTTGTTATTGTTAATTGTTTTATTGTTATTTAGTTCATGTTTATTTATTTATTGTGATATATGCTTTGTTTTACGATGGTAAGATTTTTATAGCAATGAATATATATAAATTCGCGAGTGTATATGTATAACAAAATAATTATTAACAGTAGCATTTAAATTGCAAATTATAATTAGATTGTATTTTTTTTTTAAATTATAAAAGATGTAATGATATTATTATGGTTGTTTATTTATTTATTTATTTTGCAGATTGTAAAAATAAATTTTTCAATGTAATATGTATATATTTATTGACAATTATTTTTGTTTTGTTATTTAAAAAAATATTTTAAAATCAACAATCAACAGTGTTAAAGATTTTTAAATCCGCACGTGAGTTTATAACAATAGAAAAAAAATTACTATGGAAAATCGCCATAATAGAAGAAAAAAGAAGTAATAAATTTATTTCGTCTATACTGTAAATTCTTCTTTTGATCTCAATATAATAATTACTGGATCAAGATAATATCAAAGATGTTTGGCTAAGTACATTTTTACTATCCAGGGGTTTTGACTCCTTTTTTGCATGTCTTATTGCATTATTGGAGTCAAGTAAAATATGCAGCTTAAAATCAAACCTGCGTTTGTGAACAAACCTCAGCTTTATATATATTTTTTTCAACTTTTAAGTTTCTTTAATGATCCTACATAATAGTCAAATTTAATTATTTTATAATTGAATATAGAGAAAATGACCGGAATCAATCGCTCCAGCAATGGAAAAATCTATAAATTCATTAATAATATGTATACATATTTTAAAGTTATTTTAATCTACTCTGGAATGAATAAAATAAAATGCCTGAAATAATTGGTGGACTGGGAAATGAAAAGATATTAAAATTAAATGGTAATTAAAATTTGTCTTATTTTTGTTTTATGTCTTCTTTTTTATAACACTTTAAAATATATCTTTATAAAAGTGTATACAATAGTGATATTCAAAACTAACATATGAGTTTCTTTTTGACTGATTAAACTTATTAATAATAATGAAAGTCAATTTTTAATATATATATTTGTTTATTATTTATTTAAGAAATTTTATATCTTAAATTGCACGAATATATTGTTAAATGCCAAGGTAAAATAACAACAATTGTAGTAATATGTATTTTATTTTAATGTCATTAAATGGTTCTATTCAATTCACGTTTACATACATATATATATTAAATAATAAATGTCATGTATCAATTTAGATTGGAAAACAATAAATTACATTTAATTGCATAGGAGTTGTATATAAATATATACATTTTTATAGAATTGTATTGACAAATTACATCATTATTTTATAATTATCTTAATTCTTCAATTATTTTAATTGTATTATTGTTAAATGTATTTTGAAAAGATTGGATCAATTTATAGTATTAAATATTGAAGTGATATATATTAATATGTCCACAATTTGTATTTAAAGGTTGTCTTGTTATATATATTTTGCTGATACATAAGGTCTCAGATGAGATATTATATATATTGTGCTAGGTTTAATAAACCCTAAGTTAATAAAGTTATGGAATAAATGTTGAACTTTTCAGGCTAGGATGTAAGCCTTATATTAATAAAAAAAAGATCAAGTAGTTGATGCCTTAATTTAATGAGAAGCCCAGATAATTGATGTACCTAATAAATAAGAAGCCCAAGTAGTTGATGTTCCTTATAAAAGACATGGTTTAAAATAAAGTGAATAAATCCTTATAGTATAGTGGGAAGAAGCCCTTGATATTGTCTTCTGTATCATTGTTTGTTGATCCAATTTTAAAGAAATATATCTATAACATAAATTATTAATTTAACAAGATATCTACAATTTATTTATTTATTTGTCTATTGATTTAATTTCATAACAGCTTTATGCAATTCCTATGTAAAATATAAACTGCAAGTTAGAAGTATTATCAGTAAATCTTGTATTTGATTTATATTTTTAAAAAAATATTTGAAAAACAAAAGTTTTTATATTTTGCACATCTATATATACTGTACTGTATTTTATCCTAGTACAAATAGTGTTGGCAATTTAAAAGTTAAAGTGATAAATTTCTAATGAAAAATATATTTATATAAATATATTTGATCTATTAGTTTAAACAACGTGAGTGTATATATATTTTTTTATGTGTGTTTAATGAAATTAAAAAGAGAGAAGGAATGTAGAAAGTATAATAAAAAACAAAGGAGAAACTACTTTGTATTTGTAAAATTAAAACAAACCATTATCGCAAGGCCATCGGCAGCATGGAAACAAAGTGATAACATTCCTTAGGTAATTAAAGATGGCTATCAAGAAAAAAGGAAGATTTTGTGAGCTAAATTCTTTTAAACTTGGTACACATTGACAGGTGTCAACAGCTGTTGCGCAGAAAGAAAAAAAACAGGATAAAAGGAATAACAGTTGGTGCAAAGGGTTCTTTTTAGATCGTCCTTCCTGCAGAAATCAGTAAAAAAATAAATGTGAAGAAATTATGAAAATGGGTTAAACTACTCTTACGAAGAGCAGATGTGTGAGTAGTAGCAGTTCATTTGCTGGAGTTGCTTTGTACCTGTGTCGCGAACTACCTGAGTGAAGAAGCCATCTCCTACTAGATTTCAAACAAAACTTAAAGATCTCCGGAATACTGAACAGAAGATCCATTCTAAAGAAATCCATGCATGGTAAACATTAGAAATCCTGTACGTGAACATTTAAACTTACTGGTAAGTAACTTTGTTGAATCAAATATTAGTTATCACTTTCTTGAACTCTTAAGCATGATGAGCTGTCACCATGAATCATACAAATAAAAGAAACAAATATTAGCTGTAGTTTTAACCTTTGTTTGTGTTTTTATATTTTATTCTCTCGATCATATTGTTTTGTTTTGTATTAATAAAGTAAAATATGACTTACATTGTTATTAATTCTTATAGTTCTAAATTCATTATAACTTAGACATTATTATAATTCAAATAAATTGCCAGCGTTGTACTGAAACAATCCTCCGGAGATTCCAAAATGTCATCATAGCTAAATAAATAAATGGGATGGCCAGCAGATTCTGATACAGAATCCTGGCGCCTTTCAAATAAATTAAAAGCTGGCTTACTTGATCCCATTATTTTAGTAGTTACATTAGTTAAAAGGGTGTTGTGTGACCAGGAAAAATAATTGCATCCATTAAATCTTACTGAATTGTCTGATGAAACAAATTTAAGTTAGGATGTAATTTGGTCACCGAATATGGGTAGTTAACTCATAAAAAACTCTAATAAATTAGTGGATGTTACAATGGCAGCCCAACTCGAGGCTTTGACAATAACCACATCCTGAGATAGGAGTAAATAATAAAAGTTTAAATATAAGTTTTGTGGTTTATTTTTTTTTTGTTTTGTGTATGTAGGTTTAAAAATAAAATAAGAGTAGGCAAAATAATGGAAATAAAGTAGCTCGTAAGGTGAAGTGACAGCAGTGGGAGCGGCTTCGGCAAATGTATTAATAAAAGAAATCAAGCAAAGTATACGAAGGGAAAAATAACATATAAAAAAAATTATAATTTTTTAAAAAAAAAATAGAAGTGTATGAAATTGAGGAGTGGCAAAGATACGCAAAATATGGCTGAAGACGAAAAAGGATCAAGAGAGTATGGAAACATTAGTGAAAAGACTATTATACAAAGCAATAAATGAATTCAAAGAGGATATAAAAAAGGAAATAAGAGGGTTCAAAGAAGAAATAAAAAAAAGTGGTGGAGATGATTAGGAAAGTGAAAACAGAGATAATGGAAGAGATTAAAGAAATGGAAAGAGTTAATAAAAATGTAGATGAGAAGGTTAAAAAAAAGCACAGAGTGAAGTGATAGAAGTAGGATCTGATAAACAGAAGAGTCAGGAAATAAAACTCTAGAAAATAGAGAAAACATGCCGAGTGCGATAAATCCTTTTCTGAAATTGAAAATCTTCTATGGTCAGCAGGGGGAGTTGCCGATGGAACATTTAAAGTCTTGAGAGATACTTTGTGATAAACCCGATGTCAGAAAATATTAAACTCTATCCGTTAGTCATTTACAAGGAATTGCACAGGCTTGGTGGGAGTCTCTCTTCAAGAGACCGAATAACTTTACACACTATGGTCAGACGTTAATGAAATTTTATTGGAACGAAGATCACCAAGAGAGAATCAAGAGTAAAGTGGCTCAAGAAAAATGTAGTACAGAGCAGTATTATATGCTGTTTTTCTAGAAACAGCCTTAATGAAGTGTAAGTTGACGGAAAAACAGATTATACAAATTACACAGAAAAATTTCCCTAATCCAGTAGGGCACCTACTGATAAGTACTGGATGCAAAACGGTTGAGTAGATGGCTGAACTGCTTAATGCATTTGAGATCAACAAGGCTAGTGATGAAGAAACGAATCCCAAGTACATGAACAAGATACCAAGTCATAAAGGTCAAGTACAATTGAACACTATGATGTTGACCAATAATGTGGAAAATCAAGAACAGATAACTAAAAAGAAAGAAATAGGGAAAGATCGCCATCCCCTGGAGAAAAGTTCAGGAGTCAAGATATATACAACGGGAAAGATCTTGATACACAGTGGAGAGATTGGTGTGAGTGGCATAGAGAAATGGGTAGATCATCGTCAACTCAATCGAATGAATGAACCAAAATCCTGAAGACCGCGGAAAGAAATTAACAGTAAATGAGATAGGATAGGGATTATGTGATCGTTATTGAATGGTGGAAGATTGGCCAACAGTGAACTGGGGGTGGCAATGTGATTAATGATGTGCATGTGCTAGTAAGGGATAATAACCCTGAAATTCATGCATTTTAGATAGTATGCAAAGATCGCCCTTATGTACCCATCAGACTTATAGAAGCAGGGTCCCAAGAAATGGGAGGATGAACCAAGTGCCCAGAGCCATAAATCTCAAACGAATGAGCAATGCTCTGTCGTGCTTAAACTTGGACTCTTTGTTAAACTGTATGGGATTGTATATGCGTACTGCGAGCAGGAAAGTAATTCTTATGCAATGCATTATGTAAACCTCTCAATTGTGTATTCAACGTCAATATTTCTATTAAGCAGTCAGTTGATATATATAAATGTCAGTAAAGAATGATTAATAGAGCTTAGAGAATAAAATAATATCATACCCCATATTTTATTCTTGTCATTGACCATGGAGGTATTGTACTGTATTTTATCCTAGTAAAAATAGCGTTGGCAATTAAAAAGTTAAATTGATAAATTTTTAATGAAAAATATATTTACATAAATATATTTGATCTATTAGTTTAAACGTGAGTGTATATATATTTTTTATGTGCGTTTAATGAAATTAAAAAGAGAGAAGGAATGTAGAAAGTATAATAAAAAACAAAGGAGAAACTACTTTGTATTTGTAAAATTAAAACAAACCATTATCGCAAGGCCATCAGCAGCATGGAAACAAGTGATAACATTCCTTAGATAATTAAAGATGGCGATCAAGAAAAAAAGGAAGACTTTGTGAGCTAAATTCTTTTAAATTTAGTACACACTGACAGGTGTCAGCAGGAGTTATGCAGAAAGAAAAAAACAGGATAAAAGGAATAACAGTGGGTGCAGAGGGTTCTTTTTAGATCATCCTTCCTGCAGAAATCAGTAAAAAATAAACGTGAAATTATGAAAATGGGCCAAACTACTCTTACTAATAGGCTGAAATATTAAGATGTGCGAGTAGTAGCAATTCATTTGCTGGAGTTGCTTTGTACCTGTGTCGTGAACTACCTGAGTGAAGAAGCCATCTCCTACTAGATTTCAAACCACAAAACTTAAGGATCGCCGGAATACTAGACAGTAGATCCATTCTAAAGAAATCTATGCATGGTAAACATTAGAAATCCTGTACGTGAACATTTAAACTTACTGGTAAGTAACTTTGTTAAATCAAATATTAGTGATCACTTTCTTGAACTCTTAAGCATGATGAACTGTCACCATGAGTCATACAAATGAAAAAAACAAATATTAGCTGTAGTTTTAACCTTTAATTTGTGATTTTATATTTTATTCTTTCGATCATATTGTTTTGTTTTGAATTAATAAAGTAAAATATGACTTACATTGTTATTAATTCTTATAGTTCTAAATTCATTATAACTTAGACATTATTATAATTCAAATAAATTGCCAGCATTGTACTGAAACACAATCCTCCGGAGATTCCAAAATTTTGTCATAGCTAAATAAATAAATGGGATGGCCAGCGGATTCTGATACAGAATCATGGCGCCTTTCAAATAAATTAAAAGCTGGCTTACTTGATCCCATTATTTTAGTAATTACATTAGTTAAAAGGGTATTGTGGGACTAGGAAAAATAATTGCTTCCATTAAATCTTACTGAATTGTCTGATGAAACAAATTTAATAGTTAGGATGTAATTTGGTCACGAATACGGGTAGTTAACTCGTAAAAAAACTCTTAATAGTTAGTGGACATTACAATATATATATATATATGTGCTATTATAAAAATATAAAATCACAATCTTGGAATAAAGCTTATATCATTTGTTTTATATAAAAGAATGACTTCGAGTTGTTTTTTTTTATTTGAAATTTATTAATATCTGTTTTTTTTCTCTCTCTTTAGTATATCAATTATTGATTGGTTGACAAATTCGCCCATTTGATTAAATGATAATCTTGTATATTAGTGGATTATTTTTATAAGCCATCAGTAATGGAAATATAAAATTACATGTAATCTTATTTGTGAATATATATTTTGGATTCAATAAAATTCCCTTTGTTCCAATTTATATTTAGTAACTAATCAAATTGTTAGCTAAGTTAACCCTGAGAATTAATCAGTTAACATACCTTAGTCAATGCTCTGTAGTATTTAGATTTATTGTATATAGCTAGCCGAAGTAACAATATAAGTAATGATTAGAGTACATTCACTCATGAGTAATATATTTTCTATAATGTAAATCATTTATTATCCTTAACTTTATAAATTAGTTATTTTTTCATGATGAATTTTGTTAGATTTCGTTTGTGGTCAAAACTGTTTTAAAAATGTTGTGGACCAAGAGTCTTACTATTATAATTGCCTCCCAACAATTGGGGCTATATCACTTCTTCATGCATTGCATATAACAAACTATTTATATATATATATATAAATTGTTCTATAATCAATATTATTGCTTTTCAACTAATGAGTTGCTAGTTGAATTACTAATCATAACTAGTAATATATTTTATTCAGACTAAATAAACTTATTACCTTAATTGTTAAAAGTTATGTGCAAGGATCTATTCATAGTATGGCCAGTACATATTAACTTAATATCATTTATCACAATTATTTTGCACACTTACACTTTCCAAAATTATATCCACTCAAAATAAACTTTCTTCTAATATTGTATACATTTGAAGAGTTTCCCACTTCAATTAATTTAGAGCTTTGAGAGAGATTAATGCAATACTAATTTCCCTTCTTTCATTTATTTTATAAATATAATTTTTACATTTTGATAAAGATCCGTTACAATTAATCAATTTCTAATACAAGATTTCATAAATGTAAGCATCACTGCAGTGGATAAGTTAAAATTATAGTTTGTCTTCTTTTTAAAATTGTGGCAAAACCAAAGGAGTTATATATTTAGAAATACCATCAATTCTCTTCCTTTTTAAAATGATATATGGCATGTTAAAATCTAACAAAATTCCAATTTCTTATTTTTACTAATAAGTTCATTTAATTTTTTTGTGCACAATTTACCTAGATTATATGAAGAAAGCAAAGGCACAATTTTTATTGCCAAGACTCCTTAATAAAATAGCTTTCATATTCGTCAATGATTTTAAAATTTCAAGGCCTTCATCCCGAAAATAAACAGAAAGTATTCAATTTTAATTTATTTAATTTTTTTTATTTGATAAATGTATAATTTATTCATGTATTTGTATTAGTGTGCTTGTGTAGTATATAAACTATACTTGTATTCAAATATAACTAAATTAGTGAATTATGTTCAATGTAATTTTGGGGCTCTGATCCAAGTTTGAGGCAACCCTATTTTAGACACAATAATTCTCAAAAGGGTTAATAATTTATTAGTCTGTTGCATATTTGTGTTTATATAAAAAGTAATGATTTATATAATTAAGTTACTAGAGCAGTGCAATATAAAGACAGCATCAGATGTACATAAAAGTTGCAGTTGGTAAAGGAATGGCAAAATTCACTGGGCAAAGTATCATGTGAAAATGTAAACTCTTAAAACCAATAGAGATTGCAAAAATTCAAGTGGTGTGTCATGATAGCCACAATAGTTATGTATACCACATGGAATCGTATGCAACAAAAGAATCAAATCCTGATTCTTGCCTATGCCTTGGTACCCATGCTGTGGAGTTAGGTTTGCCATATCTTGCATCACATTGTTTTCAAGTCTATAGCTAGCAAACAAGCCATATGCAAATAAATCATATCTCTGTGGGACAATAAAATAACAAGATAGCATCACTGGTGTGCAGAAAAAAATATGAACATCACTGGTGTATACAAAAATTATAAAATGAAGACAGGAACTTTTTTTATCATTGATACAGACAGTAGCCTTCAATTTTTAGTTTTGGATAGACAAGAAGTCAATTGCTATGATTACAAATGCATATTTATCTTCTGGAAATGATTTATTTTGTATCCTTTATTAGGATGTTTTTCTTATAGATGCCTTAAGATTTTTTAACTTCTGGGGTACAAGACAAAAATAAAGAATTCTTATGTTACAAATTTTGAAGATATGGATTATCTCAGATATGGTTTATATATGGTTTGAATGAGAATTTTGTGAGGAATAAAAAGATATTATCAATGAAGATTTAATTTAGAATTTAGATAATGATAAATTAGAAATTATGAACAAACAATAAAGTAATATTTTTTTCGGATGTTGAAATTTGTTTTTGTTCTGTACTTGTTTAGTGATAATTACTATTTCTCTTAGCCTAATTGTTTTCCTTAGTTTTTCTATTTTCTGTTAATATATAGCATTTTGCTCTAACATTATTAAAACTGAAATTATTTTTACAGGCAAAACTTTCCATACAGTAGTGCCACTCAGTGCAAGCCAAAGTAATCAATGGATTCCAGAAAACTTGTGCATAAAATCCCTATCTAGTGCCTATTTATCCAATATCCGTGGGCTAGTTTCTAGTTTGTGGCTTTCATCAGTGAGGAGCCTTAGATCTGAGAGGGCTGCACCTAGATCTTAGGATCTAATGCAGCCCTCCAGCAGACATCTTTTATCTCTACTTAACTACAAAACTATGAGTCTAAAATTGAAAACAATATTTTCAATGCAAGCTCATTAGCTGATAGTCATATAGGTCTGGGAATATTGGATGAGTAGGCACTAGATAGAGATTTTATGTTTCTGGCATCCATTGATTATTCTGACTTGCACTGAATGGCACTACTGTATGCCTGTTTTAATAAATTATGAGCAAGCATAAAAGATAGTGATCATGTGATGTATAGTGTTGGCTATGATTATTAAAGAACTAAAGATACCAAAATATATGGGTAGTATACTAAGTCCAGAACTATATGACTATATATGCAAATGAGTTTGGATTGAAAATATTGTTTTCAATTTTAGACTCATAGTTTTGTACTTAAGTAGAGATAAAAGGTGGCTGCTGGAATTACATTAGATCCTAAGATCTAGGTGCAGTGCTCTCAGATCCAAGGCTCCTCACTGATGAAAGTCACAAGATAGACACTAGTATGGGAATACTGGATGAGTAGGCATTAGCATCCATTGATTACTCTAGCTTGCAATGAGTGGCACTACTGTATGGAGTTTTGCCTGTTTTAATAACAGTTATGACCAAGCAAACAAAATGGTGTTCATGTGATGCTTAGTGGTTTAAAACTGAAGTTATTGTGAAAATTGTGCCTCAAGTCAGTTTTTTAAAAATTCAATATAGTGCCAAATTCTCTGATATAGTTAAAGCTACTATGGAATAAAACTTGTGAGGTCTTCAAATTTTTAGGCATTTATCTTTTGCATTAGGATGAAAGTTAACAAATTACTGATTGTTTTAAAAAACCATAAGACCCCATTAAAGAGGATCAAGAATTAACATTAATCATGCAGATAAAATATGCTTTTATTTTTTTATTGAAAAAATGATTTTATGTAACAGATTTAAATATGTATTTATATTCTTATATTGGTCAAATAATGCAGTTATATATTAATTGTTTTAAAGGAAGACTTATGCATATGAATTTCACATAATGCTTATTCTCATAATAAATAAATACAATTTTTGTTTTAAGTAAAATCTTTTTATTAAACAGATATATAAAATTTATTTGATATGGGATATGTACAAGAAAAAATACATAAGCAGAAACGTTAAGGAATATTTTCCAATAATAATAACTTAAATTTTACAATATTAAAAATTGAAACATAATTTTGGATTTGGATTTTCATTGTATCAACCCTTCTCTAGAAATGGGGTCTTCAAAATAGATCAGCACCCAGACATTATGGTAATGATTTTTTGTACTTGTAAAAATAAGATATTTATTACTTTTTTTTCTAAGATTAATTTTTCAAGTAGATAAATTCTTCACATTAATTTATATAGGAAAATGTTGATATTAGATAAATTCACCATCCTATCTTTATGTGAGATTTAGATACATGTAAAAACCTAGAAATGAAACATATGCATTGGGTACAAAAAGTTGAATAAATCATAAAATTAGAAAAAATTCACATGACATAACCAAATTACATAAAAAAAAAACCTTTTTTTACTAAAAAATATTTAACCAAATGTGTTCTTACTTTGGATATGGAATACATTTTCATTTGAGATTAAGTTAGTTTATTAATATATATATTACTACTATAAATATTGTGAATATATGACTAATCTGTAATAGTATGTATAGTGAACTCCACCGGTTGATGGCATTGTTTTTCACACAATGCACATCAATATACCGTTTTAGCGGCCGTAACTTACAACTGACACTACAATAGGTGTTGTTTGAGCTGTAACAGGCCGCCTGAGCCCACTTCTTGATGGCATTGTTTTTCACACAACGCACATCAATATACGGTTTTAATGGCCTTAACTTACAGATGAGACTACAATAAGTATTGTTTGAGCCATAACAGGCTGCCTGAGGACGATGTATTCTATGATTACGTAACAAAATACTACGCCCATTGCATTGCAACAGTATTCCTCAAATGAGTGCTATTGAACTCCCACTATAGTCTGATTTGATGGTAGCGGTACTTGAAAGAGACGAAACTCCAAAAATTCTTTGTCGGAAGTTTTTTAGAAAGCGTAGTGGAATTAGTATTCCATATTAAGAACTGTCATGTCACCCACACTTCCCTATGGTTTTGAACTGCACACAACTTCAAAAAGTTACTATTTTCAGCAGAGTTTTTGCAGATTTCCTGCGCAAATGCATGTTTACACATGAATCCGTGCAAGAACAGTAAAATGTCATCTGCAAGTTGTCAAAATTGGTTGAAACTGAGTGAATTGCCAGCCATAGGGACAGGATCTCTTCCAGGCCATACCAGATGAAATGAGCATGTCGAAGGAACTGTTTTTTTTTTTTTTGGTTTTGGTTCCCTGTTATTTTATTTGCGTGTTACTTTTGGCTGCTGTATTTTTTTTATGCCCCCAAAAATGGTGTTTTTTACTTGTTAAAGTCACAACTTGTCCAAAGGTTCATTTACTTTTCGATCCAATAAATTATTTCATGGGAAACTGTTGTTGTTATTGCTTTTAGTGTTCACATGATTCTAATGAGTAAGTAGGTTATATTTTATTTCAAAAAAAGAAGCGTTTAAGAGTTTCTTCAAAAGATCTAAAAAATAATAATAAACAACTATGCGGTAACATAAATGTTCAAAAAAAGTGTTCTTTAAAAACGAACTGTTTATATCTTTTTTAAAAAGGACAAAAAATTAAGGAAGAACTTTTCACTATCATATAAAAGTTTCTGTAGCGTAAATAAATATTTGACAAAAAAGCCTCGTAATCAATTAAAAAAAAAGATGACAATTCAAAATCAAAACAACCCCTCCCCTCCACCTTCTAAAAAGCAAGTTTTGGTTTATTCAAAAGTATTGAATTGTTTAAGTCTTTCAAATAAAGACATCTGATGGACTGTTAGTTGATAATTTAAAAGCAAACCAATACCCCTACACTATCTAAAAACAATGTGTTTGTTTCTTTAAAAATGAACAAAAAAAAAAACGGATGAAAAAAAAATGGACCGTTAGTCCATAATTTAAAAGCAAACCAACACCCCTACACCATCTAAAAACAAAGTGTTTGTTTCTTAAAAAACAACCCCCCCCCAAAAAAAAAAATGGGTGAAAAAAAAACTGTTATTTACCAAAGAAACCGACAGACCATTAGTCGATAATTTAAAAGCAAACCAACATGCCTACACCATCTAAAAACAAAATATTTGTTTATTAACAAAATGAAAGAAAAAAAACAGTGAGAAAAAAAAAACTTTGGTTTACTATAATATTATGTAAACCAAACAGACGGACTGGAAAAAAAAATACGGTAATATTATGTAAACAAACAGATGGACCGTGAATCGATATATTAATGATGTGATGCACTATGACTTCTCCTTAAACGGAGTCAGAAATCTCTCAGCAACTATGCCCAGAGAAACCTGTTAACCACTTTACTTTCCATTCCCCACTCTAAGTTTTCCCATATTCTGCTCTATCCCATTTCCACAACGTAATTTTTGTCAACTCTATGACATTGGGCGAAAAACAGCACCATCAAACGGTAGGGTTAAGTATATGTAGATTTTTTTATGAAGTAATCTTAGACTACTAATATTCTTTTACTTGAGAATATATTTGCATTATAGATACAATTTATGTAACAGTCAAAACACGTGTATCTCGTTAACATATTGCAGAATTCGACCACCACACAGAACCGCAGCACCATCGAGTAGCGAAGCCACCGGTAATACTGAGTTCGAACACAGTTTATCGGTTCCGCAATACAATCTACGGAATAACGCCTCTGATGCGACATAAGTAAACACTTCTTTAGGCACGGTGGTCAGGGAGATGCACGAGATTCATGGGTTTTGTTTCCGAGTTGGCCAACAATCAAACGAATCTTAATTAACATATATAATCGAGGAAATGTCTATGATGGGCATCGAATAAATGAAAACTTAACTACAGACGTATATTTAGAATTATTTATTTACGTATTTAATAAAAGAAAACATTATTAATGTTATTAATTAAATTCAAAGTCTCAACAGCTAATTGGTAATATTATATATATAAAAATACATTTATTTATAAGGAGCATTTGTTGATATGAAGGTGTAATCTAGCTACCTAGGGTTCTCGAGTGAGTATTTCTAATGCGTGCTGTAAGGAATTTATACTTTGCACTGCAAGAGTCATCAGTAACGGCGGACATACATTTATTTAATAAAATATTTATTTTATGACAAAGGGCAAACATTTATTTGAGAGTATATGATGAAGATAATGCCGAGGTGGAGTGATAAAGAGAATAATAAACTAAATAAAAGAACACGTGGTACGCTTTAGAAGGGCGATGTAAAATGGCAGCGCTGAGACTACAATACCGTGAATAAGTTATAAGGGTTTCGGGTTGGTCTCTGCCTCGACCCGAAGAGGTAAGGTGTCACATGAGCATAACCAGGGACAAGCGGTCCGTGTCGCAATTTGCCAGCTGGCTGCATGATGGTCGTCAAGCCCTACGGGAACATTATCATGTCCGCTTGTGTAGGACGACTGGGGTTAATTCAACCCTAGAGAATCCGGAGTATTCACGGTGTGGAATGAGCCATCGGGGCTTCAAAACGTAACACATGCATAATATCTAAAAGATTGTGGTAATATTTAACTAGATTTCAAACTCGGCCCGACATTATCAACGTTGACTGAAAGAAAATTGGTGACTCTCAAAGAAATGAAATTTACATAATTATTCATTAACATTTAATAATAATAAAAAATATCTAAAAAGGGGATTATTATAGCTAGTATGCCAGCTATTACGGGGTAGTAGACCCTGCATGACAATAACTGATTCTGTGAATGTGTGTTGATTTATAGGAAATTTAAGTTATTTATAAAAGCCAATATTAATGATAATTCGACATGCATTCACCGTTCAAGCGATTATGGATTTAGCTTTAAAACTAAGATAATTATGAGGAGGTAATATTTCAATGATAATTATAAATAAAATGCAGATTTAAGAAATACACATCTAAGAAGTGATAGAGGGAGGGTAAGCTAGATTATGCGAGAAATTTACAGATTACATGAATTCTCAAATTTTAGTTTCTCAAAATTACAATTTTAACATTTAGAAGTTATACAAATAATAGGAGATGAGCTATAGCTTATTATTACTAGAGTACTCTATAATTTGGAATACACACACAGGTACCTGTTTTAGAAGATGTTTTCGTCCATTAGTTTAATAGCAGATTGTT
This sequence comes from Epiperipatus broadwayi, assembly GCA_028023455.1. Classification (NCBI taxonomy): domain Eukaryota; kingdom Metazoa; phylum Onychophora; class Udeonychophora; order Euonychophora; family Peripatidae; genus Epiperipatus; species Epiperipatus broadwayi. The sequence continues at coordinate 43,540 of JAQFVV010012859.1, read as the reverse complement.
CGTATTTAGAAGTTTTCTTTCTTGTCCTGGGCATGTTTTATTGATTTTTTTTTAAACAGCAGTGGCTTTCTTGTTTATTTCAGGTAGCAGATCATTATGGTGTTTTTACGATGGGCAATGTGAAGTTCAGCATACAGTGGGCCATCTCCCGATGGAGAATAATTTTGGCGCTTACTCGGTCATACCTTGCAGTATTAACTTATTTAAGATATTTTAGACGCTCCACTCGAGAGCAAAGCTAAAATTCAAGTGAAAGTCTCCAGCAGGTCTAAGATGGCCTCCTTTTTCTTATCTTGATCTTTTAATTTTTCTGTTGAGATATTTTTAGGTTTTATTTATCTTGCCCTCAGGATAATCAATGCTTTTGCTGGTTTTAATTAGAAAGAAATCTGCTGTGCTATTGTTTGTTTTGTTTTTTTCTTTTACATTCGTTAATTACATTTTTTTGGAATTTTTCTATAATTAATTTATTATCTATCACTGACCGATGCTTTTAAATTTTCAAAGACAAAAGGGAATAAAATTATTTTAACTTTAATTAATTATTGCATCAGATTTTGTTAGATTTATTATTTAACGAAATTTAAACTAAGCAACAAATACGAACTTTATAAAATTCAAAATAAATGATTAATATTACACAAAATTTATTTAGCTAAAAGAAATCTAAATTATATTATTTTATCCGTATTTATTGCCTTTAATTTGAGATCGAAATGTGTGCGTGTTTATGTTGAATTCTACATATATTTATACATTTTTAATATTGTTACACAATTCGATTCCAAAAAGTTTAAATTTGGGTGGGATAGACCGGTCAGTGAGAGACGACAGAAAAAGGTGAAACTTGAGATTCGAATACGAATCTCACTGTTTCAATATAATACTAATTGAGGGACTTCATGGGAATTTGTTTCTCAATTAAGTCCTATCACAAAATCTATTTGGAATAATCGCTTCGTTAATTCATTGTTGTAATATATATTCAGTTATAACTGATATTATTATCAGTGAAATCAAGATATATTAAACTTTACAGAAAATGGAAAAGTCCTATCACAAGATCCTGGAATAATCGCTTTATATTATTTTAACAGAAGTCTTTTGTTAATTCATTGTTGTAATATATATTCAGTTATAACTGATATTATTATCAGTGAAATCAAGATATATTAAACTCTATAGAAAATGGAGTATTTTATACTAAAATGTCTGTCATAGAGTCCTTATATATGGACAGTTTAACTCGCTGATAAGAAAACCTTTTAAATACTCTGTGCTTTTTATATATTACATATATTGCCATATTCTATAATTATTAAATATTCAGTTATCCTTTAATTTATCCTTGCATTTACAAAGTAAATGAAGAAACAGTTAGAGGTCACAATAATATTTAATGATTAACAATTCACTTTCTAATAATTTCTTTAAGATATCCTTTATGGCAAAATGAATAATGAATCATTGCTGTAATGTGATAAAAGGCATTTTCACAACTGGAATGCATTATAGAGCTTTATTATCTTAAAAGAAAATTTGAAAATCTCAACGCAGTAGAATAAAAACCTTTTACAAATTTATTCCCATTAAAAATGGGCACTTTCATGAATTTCCAATCATTTTTAACAATCAGATCATCTAACTGACAACCAGATAAGATACTTCATTAATAATAAAATATTTTTTCTGTTTTAGAATTCTTTCATGCTCATAAATTATTATAAAAAAGAGATGGTCTCACACAAAGATGTATTAAAAAATTTTCTTGTTTCATATGGGTTCACATCATTCCTTATAACTAAAAGTTTTATATTGTATGTAGGCTTCTGACTTACTTCATGTCAATTAAATCAAGTTTTGCCAAATGTCTTGAATTTATATAAAATGAAAATTAATATCTCTTCTTTCGTGTCAAACTAGTTTTAATAGAAGTGTTCAATTTACAGAAACGCATTTAAATATATTATTCTGCTGAAAGTATTTTTGGAAATAAACGTTATAAGCAATGTCCTAATTCACATAAATGCACTGGAAAAGTTTTTGCCTGTAATTGTACTATTATATCATTTCTTTTTTCCAAATTACAATTATTTTCATACTGTATTTAAAGAAATGTTTCTAATATAAAGGCTAAACATAAGCAAATAGTTTTATTTTATGAAATGATTAAAACTATACAAAATTGTTTTTAACAATTTTTTTCTCTCAACACTATATGCACACATATGACTAAAATAACATTATAAACACTGCAATGAGTCCCATTAAAAAGTTTCTGATAGTTATTTCTTGTTGCTGCTTACATCAATATTTCTAAAGCAATACATGTGATTTATTGCAAGATTATCACAAGTTATGACATTAAATGTGTGATTTACACCTCAACTCATAGATGAGCTTGGTGTTAATACTGAATTTTGTTCTAAATTGGATAAAATTGTTGTTGAAAACATGAAGAGATTCAAATAGTTTATAGTAGTAAAGTCATGAATCACAAAAACATTTTCAAAGATATTTTATCATTGAAAAAGGAAAATTTCAGACAAAAATTATCAAACATATTGGCATATTTTTTTTACTGCAAATCTAGATTCAGACATGGTATCATTTTAAACTTATTGTGTTGAGTTAAAATATATCTCTACATAAAACATGCAGAATCAAAGATAAAAAGAAGGCATCAACGACTGTTGTTGAAGGCATAGCAATGCACATGGGTGGCACTTTTCCCAATGTTAAAAATAGCCACATGGTAGATCATTCTATATCACTCTCTGAATTTTTTTTTTCTCAGCAATTTGCCACCAGACAATCAATGCAACAACTCCAACAGCAGCAAACATTAATGTAGCAAATGTTGCTTTAAATAACTCAATAGTACAGCTACCACAGGAAAGAGCGAGAAAGAAAGAAAAGTTCTCGAAGTTGCCTTTATACCCTATGGCCAGTCTCCCGCACATCTATGTTATCACACCTTTTCTTTCTTCTCTCTTCGGGAATTTAATCCCCCACAAAGCTTATTTTCTTATAATGTATTTCAAAATTAATAATAAGCTAAATGCATAATTTTCTTTTTTTTTAAATATAGCACTATTTCTGGCTGTAAAATAATATACTATCTACAACCAAAAAAAATGGGTACTTTACAAAAAAAAAATTTGTTTACTTACAATTTATTGTTTATACAATATTTCTACATTTTTGTTTATTAAGTAGCAAGGAATTTGCTATTAATTTGAAAATGATTCTTTGATTTTCTTTTTTTGATTCATTAAAGAAAATGAGAACAAATTTGTAACATCCACTCCATAAGATCCTTCATTGCAGTATTATTATTATTGATTATTTATATGATAAATGAACATGGGCTATTCAGCAACATTCATAAGTTACCATGGTGAATTTGTTGGTTTTATCTTTGGGCATTTCTTCTCAGAATTGAAATATTAGTTGAAATGTTATGAAAACAGGATGAATGGGGGTGTAAATGGTTTTTTTACATATTTATAATGATGACAAAGTAAATTATAGCCCTTAGATCCAAGAGGCTATAAAATCAATCTCCCATGGCAACAGTTGGCAGAAAAATTGAAAAGTGCCAAGTTGACTATGAACCTAGGCTAAAATTTAGTGATGATCTTTAATTTAGGTACATAGAACTGCAGGTCATTTGCATGAATTGGACAATGTCTAATAGTAAATACAACATTGCAGAACTTTGTAAAATCAGACGGTGAAGAAAATATTGATTTAAAACATTAAAATGTACTTTATTATGAAGGCACAAATATTGAAACAATAAATGGGAATTATCATACATAAAAAATGAAAAAATAACATTATCGAGATTGATAATATATTAAATACAGTGAACAGATTAGTTATTTAACTTAATGGAGGATACCAAATGCAAATAATTCAGGCTTTCATGTCAATAAGTTCTCATTGTGATTATAATGTAGAGGATTTATATATATATATATATATACAAAATACTTTTCACTCAACCAAACATTTTAATATTGTCATGGAAAAGAAAATGGTAATGTTGCCTGAAAGTGCTGAGAATAAATTTGATTATAATGACAGGAATGAGAGAAGATAGACTTGTGGAGTTGACAGAAAAACCATGCATTATGAATTCTTTAAGAAAATGATCGTGAAAGCATCCAAGTTAAGATATAGCAAAAATGGATCATATTGTGATCGACAGAAAATACATATTTCAATATTGTGATGTTCTTAATAGATTTAACACAGGAAATGATTATCAATAAGAGATATATTTGGCAATACAAGGGTTAGACCAATGAAAACTATTAAAAAAGAAAGTTGATATTCAAGTAATCTCTGTAAACCCCCAATGAATTTAAATTAGAAATCATTTCAAAATATTATCAGATTTAAATAATAGTTCAGGTTAAACTGAAATCAATAAAAATAACAAATACTTTATTAAGAACTGCAAGACGAATAGCTGGTATAAAAAAAGCAGCATTTTACCAATAAATATTTTATTGCAATAAGACAATACATGATGAAATAATCTAATATAAATGCTTTTAAAAATAAACTATTAAAAATACTGAATATCTAGAAGTTTATAAAATGGTACGAAAAAAGAGTTAATACTGATAAATAAATATATAATTATGAATTAGCAAAAAAGGTTATAGATTGAGACAAAATCCAAAAAGTGTAAAAGAACACTGAATCATGGAAAGAAAAATGTTTCAGCAGCTAGAATAAAAGAATTATTGTTATAAAAAGTAATATCATAAGAAAATGTACAGAAGAGTTCCATAGAGATGTGCATAATAATAATAAAAACAATAGAACAAACTATGTCCTACATTTTTTGACCTGTCAACGTCTTTAAATGATATGCAACTAAATTTCTTAAGTAAAACCTACAAAAAATGATACAATTATTTTTAATAGAAATTTTTTTTGACAAAGTTAGATATTAAATATCTAAATGATAAAAATATACTAAATGACCAAAAAAATGTAGTAGAAATATTACTATGAAAGAAAGATGATAAAGAAGACATTAGAAATTACAAGTCTACCAGTCTTTTGTCACTTAAATACAAAATCATTACCAAGATAATTACAATTAATCAAAAGTGAACTTTGGATTTTAACCAACCAGAAAAAAATTTAAAAACTCATTTTAGCACAGTGTAAAAGGATCAAAAAATATGAGTTGCCACTATGGTTTTGATATACAGATAATAAAAATGCATTTCATTCTGTAAGCATTACTATCACTTTTAAAACTTTGTATTATCAAAATATAGACCCAAGATATTGTCATATTTTAAAAAATATTTATCAAAATGCAACAACACTGATTTGATTATATGGTAATATTAAAATATTAACACTACAACAGGGTGATTCCACATTTTCAAAGGTTTTTAGAGCAGCTATTCAAGAAGTATTTTGTGGATTAAAATAAAAAGTTAAGAAAGTAAAAATAAGTGGAGATTATTTATTTAGATTTTGAATATAATGTGACTGATTTTGCAAATAATATTGCTTCACATTTTTAGGAAATGTTACAGATGAAAGTAGCAAAATAAACATAGATAAATACTAAAAAAAAAAAAAACCTAATAAATTGGATTTGCTGAAAAGAAAATAAAGATTGATAATCATAAATTAAAAATATTATTAGTTATAAATACCTTGTGTTTCAAAGAAAGGTTTTTAATATAAGAGTTTTATCATGTCTTACCTATGGATCTGACACTTGAATACTTAACAGAAAAGCAATACAAAAAATTCAGACTTCATCAAACTAAGGGGATGTTAGAAATAAAAAGACAAGATTGAAAACAAAATATACAAGTGACAGAACAGTTATCACTGATGCTAGTCAAAGAATTAAAAGACTGAAATGGAGAATTGTGTCCCAACAGATTGTAAAAGTTTGAAAGTGACCACATGTGAAAAACAGGAGCTATGGATCAAAAAAACTGGATTAAACTGGGAATTATTTTATAGTGAATTGATAATGTTTGAAAAATGCAAACAAAAGCAAAATAAATCTGGAATATCAACATTGTATTTGGAACAAAGACAGATATGTGTGCATTGACATAAAGACAAAAACAATGTGCAATTAATAAAGCATTATTCATAATGTTGACTAAAATAGTGTTCAGTAGAGTGCACTAAGAATCATTCCCACTTAAACGTAGAATGCTGTATTTCTGTTTTTGGCTTTTTTGAATATAATGGTTGTCATTGACAAAGGTGCTCATCATCAAAAATACATGAAGGTTACATTTAATTTTCTCAATATTTTCTCCAACTTAATAGGAATGTTAGTATTGCCTTCAATTTACTATCACAGAGATTAAAAAAATTTTTTTTTCAGACAAGTGTTTCAAAAAGAATGCCCTTTCAAATTGCCTATGAGAATGGAGTTTGTACCCGTCAAAATATGTTTATCCATCTAACATGAGCTGGAACTCACAAAATGTACTTCAAACCCAGTCAAGCCCAAGATTTAGGTCAGGGACCAACCTGGATTCGAACCCACTCCATAAGCTCCAGATCAAACACCTAATGAATAACATAATAGTGATGGCATATAGAGAATTAATTTTCTGATCTCTGACTAGGAGAGCAGAGAAGACAATGAGACATCTATTGACTATGACTAAACTAACATATATATCAACTTAGGCTGTACATTTGGAAGTGGAGCAAAAGAAGGAATGCGAACTACTCAAATAAGTTAGACAATAAAATATATTTTAATATAATGAAAATTATTTATATACATTTATAAATTAAATACATTAGTAATAAAGCGTGAATGAGCAAGAGATTACATAGTGTCATTCACGCTATTAGTCCTCATATGCTCTTTATTAGCTAAATATATATTACAAATAAACACACATCTTTGGTGGGTCCAATATTAAAATGCCAATCGAATATTAGAAAGAATTATGATAATACTGCCATTAACGCTTTGATTTATGGTTCTGAAATGTGGTGACTAATATATGATTTAGGGGAGCGTTCTGAAATTCATTATACATATGATATAAATTATTTTCACGCCATTGAGAGTGTGTGAAAATAAACAAAAGACAGTTGAAAATTATATTTGAAACTATGACATAGAAAAATGAACGCTTTATTTTTCCCAAGGCATATAGATACTCTTAAATATAGATATATAAATTACGACAGTGAGATTGTATATGATTGAAATAATCTTAACTAATAAAATAAAAGTAATTGGCATTTATATATATCTTTTAAGCAAAGCTTAATTTTAATGTTAGAGCATTAACACCGGGTCATGAAGCAAAAAGGAATAATAAATACGAAGAAGTTTGCGGTGCTGACATAATAGCCTAAAATAACTAAGAGGAGAAGGCCGTGCTTCTGGATGAAAAATGAAATCTCACACCCCCTTCTTGGGTAGTGCTTAGAGAAAAGTAGATAGGCATGGCGTGGCCCAGACTTTTGCTGGTATAACCGACGCGAGAGGCCTTTTATCTACGAAGTGTATATGCATAGCGTGTGCCAAACTTATGGGATCACCGCCACAGGCTTTTGATACAAAGAAAGAATGTGCATAGCGTGTGTCAGACTTAGGAGATCACCACCAGAGGCATTTTTACATGAAGGCTTGAGAAGAAATCTATGGGTTCGAACCTGTCGTAACCCCCAGATTAGAAGCACGTAACATATATATACGAAGATAGGCTAAATGACAAAAACACAGTAATGATACATGTCTAACAACATTGAATAAATTTTACTGCTTTAAAAATACATGACCCTTGTTTGAATACTATAATACGCCATGCAATTATAATATATATAGAGAGAGATTTACATTTACTAAAATATACTTGAAGATTTTATTTAGCAAAAGAAACATTAAGATTTAGATTTCAAATTAATAAAATATACGCTAAGATTTGACTAAGTAAAAGAGACATTAAGATTCACCCCCTTCCCTTTCCCACTATTTAAAACAATTCAATTCCACCTTCGTGGATTTTACAATAACTGGAATACATAGCATATATTTTAAGAGTATATAAAAAAAAATAACTAGCAGTTATATATATATAAAACAATTAAGTCACCTTTTTAGAATTTAATAAATAATTATAAAATCAATGTTTCAGATCATTAATTAGCTTGAGTTCTGGATTTTCAGAGTTTAAACAAATCAATTTTTATATTAAAAACGAACCTAAAATGTTGATTCATAAAACAATCTGGCGAACGTATTAATTTACAATGCATTATATATGTATATTTTAAGGGGACGTTAATAACCTTTGTATGAAGGTTTAGAAGAAAGAAAAAATGACAGAAAAGATTTTTAGAAATTAAGCTTGCCAGGTTGTGAGATTGACATTTTAATAATAAGCAAGCCGATACATAAATCGAATAATAAATACATATAAATAAATGACCGCACCAAAATTAAAAAGTTTAGAGCATATGAGATAGGATTAGATATAAAAAAATTATTTGAGAGCAAAATTACATTTACAGATATATATATATATATAAGGCAAAGTTAAAGAATACATGAGAAGAGATCTTGATATATTATTTAGACTAAATTGACTATTAGGTGGCGGCTTGGAAATTTACCTTGCAATTTTAAGAATCCATTTTAAAGTTTGGCACGTGCACGGCGATTGAAATCCAAGTACTTCGGTGGCAGGAAACTTCTATTAGCATTCTAAAGTTCTTTTTAGACCTTTGTTCATTTCAGGGCAGCACGATATTATGGTTACGGCAGATGATGACCCAAAGGGTCGAGCAGAGTGGTGGGTTTAGCAAAATGAAATATGTCTATAATACCTCTCTCTAAAAGTAGCTAATCTCTTTCAATAGTAGTTAAACTCCTGAATAATTCAAAATTCAGTCATTTTATACTTTTTCTTTTATCAGTTGTTTTTGAAGATGCAATTGTAAGATAACGTCCAAAAATAAATTCAAATCTATTTCCAGATTAGAAATAGATTTGACAACATGTTTTTAACACAAGTAAATCTTTAATCTATTTAATCCCATTTATTTTAAGTAAAACTTTAATTAAAAAAACACCTTCCCCAGATTAAAACAACAGTGCTTCCAACCCCTAATTATCTTTAGATAACCAACAACATTTGCATCTTCCACACTGGATTTTACAAAAAATACACAGTTTAATAGAAAAACAAGCAATTTAAAAAGAAAAAGCTAAAAATGACATATAATAAATATTTAAACACATCAATATTTTGTTAGTAAGTTTTGCTCCTATATATATATTTGAGCCGCATCTATAATACTTTGATAAAAAACTAATAATTAATAAAAAGAATTAATAATAATTTTAAAACATGTTATTGAAACATTAAATTTTATAATTTAGGCGCGCATCTCAAATATATACACGAAATATATATACACAACAAAAGGAGAGGGATGGGAAATAGGGATTTGAACACGGGTTAGTAGGTAGAAACATGAAGCACAATCTTAAGCTAAGATTGACTGCTTCAAGTTGTTGTTTTTTTTTCAATTATTTAATCCTACAGGGATTGTTAATTTTTCCCCTAATATAGCAATATGATAAATGGGTAATAAACAGTGTTTTTAAGACTTATCTGTGCTCAATAAATTTCAAATAATGCCAATAATTGTTTACCTAAATACAAAGATATTTATGTATGCAAGATTTTTTCATAAAAAACATATTACATAACACTACCCTGTGCAAGTTGAACTTTAACACAAATATAATTGGATTGGTAATATGTAAACCAAAAAGGTGTTAATTTGACAAGACAGTTATTCGTCTTCAAGACAGATGAAAAGGTTACTAGTTCAAAATACACTTCCTGTGATGACTGACAAATTTCTTCACCATTTGACAAGGTAAAAAGTGAAATTAGTTGTAACAATTTGAACATTTAGCACAATTCGACTTTAAAATAAATAGTAAGTGTTTATTTAAATATCATTTTTTAATTAAATAACCAAAACAGTAGTTGATCTCAGTAAACATATGTATACATTAAACCACTAAACATCACATGATCACCATTTCTTATGCCAGCATATAACTGTTATAAAAACTGCCAACCAGACTAATCAATGTATGCCAGAAGGTTTATGGATAAAATCCCCATCTAGTGCCTACTCGTCCAATATCCCCAGACTAGTTTTCAACTTTATTCTCATAGTTTTGTAGTTAAGTAGAGATAGAAGATGGCTGCTGGAGGATTGCATTAGATCCTAAGATCTAGGTGCAGTGCCCCCAGATCCAAAGCTCCTCACTGACGAAGATCACAAGCCAGAAACTAGTATGGGGATATTGGATGACCTTCATCAGTGAGGAGCTTTGGATCTGGGGGCACTGCACCTAGATCTTAGGATCTAATGCAATCCTCCAGCAGCCATCTTCTATCTCTACTTAACTACAAAACTATGAGAATAAAGTTGAAAACTAGTCTGGGGATATTGGATGAGTAGGCACTAGATGGAGATTTTATGCACAAACTTTCAGGCATCCATTGATTACTCTGGTTGGCACTGCTGTATGGAGAATTTTGCCTGTTTTCATGGATACATTATAAACGCCGGTAAAACTGACTTATAGCTACCTGAGCCATTCGCCCTCTACTTTTAAAAAACGTAACTACTTTTTAAAAAACTTAACTACTTTTTCCCATCTAATAACTGTATCCAAATTTAATAAGTGTAAGTAACCATATCTAAGTGTAAATGTTAATAAAAAAAAAAACGAAAAAAAAAAACTTACATTTACGTGCGTATTTTTCACTGTTAGCGGTCTTCGCTGTATATATAACTGTAAATAAATTAACTATAAATAGAGTGGAGATAGACACAATTAGAAAGATCCAACTTTAATCAGTTTATCTAACAAGAAATAAACTCTGTCTAAATGGAAATATTAATAAATAAAAAAGGAATAAAACTTACATTTTTATGCGTACTTTTCACTTGGAATGCACATCTAGCGGTCTTTACTGTATATATAAGTATAAATAAAGTATATCTAACTATAAATGTACTTTTTACATGAAGATTAATAAATAAAATGGATGTAAGAAAACTTACTTTTTAGGCTCTATTTAGTCTAAGTCCCTGCTGTAAAAATTATGAACTACTGTACTTTTGTCACGTGACATTTTCATCATAAAGGAATATATACAGATTAAAAACTACTGTTGAAAGTCTTTTATTTTACAAATATTGATGAAATTTTGTATTATATTTTTGAAAGTAGGATAATTAGTTTTTTTGTTTATAGATACTCCATGAAATAGTGTTGAAAGTCAGTGAAAATTTTTTTTTATATGTCGTGCAGTTCATTTTCCCCCCCCATCCATCATTTTTCTAATTATCACTTTGTTTTATTACCTAGTCTTTCGAAAAAGCATTAAATAGTGCTTAGCATACGTTAATTTTTTACAGATTTAGTATTATAGTTTTTGATTTATTTCAGTCTCTAGAAAGTAGCATTGAATAGTGTTTACGACACGCTAAAATCCACATACTCTCACACCAAACTCAATAGAAAATAGTCATCTTGCATTACGATAAAGTTAATAACACAACCAACTACAGCAGCCAATAAAGGCATTTGTCTGTGCTTTAAAGGCATAGAATGAAAGCCATGACCTGCTAGTAGTGATTCTTTTTATTGTAGAAAGAACCTTTAGGTTGGCTGAGGCCCCCCATGAGCGCTCTTTTTGTGTTTATCATGAAAAAGCCTCTTAGTTTGGGTGTAGGCCATTGTAAATGGTATATTTCTAGGAAGTGACCTAGAAATAGCACTGTCATGTGGCTGACACCAGGAAATAGAAAACAACCTAATATTGGTAACTTTTTGTATTAATATTGAAATAAATAATTGAAACCTTCATTGGGCATCTGGTTAATAAAATAAATTTTTTATATATTTTATCTAAATTAATAAAAAAAAAAGATAATGTGGTTAACTAAAGCTGCAGATGCCTTGTCAAAGGCTGTACCATCCATTATTTGAAGGGATGTAAAGATAAATTTATATGCAATTATTACTGAAAATAAACTATTCCTTGTCATATATTTTTTTGTTTAAGTTTTTCTTTATGCATTTCACCAAGTTAGTCACCTCCAGCATCATAACTTACATATATAGGATGAACAATAAATGTAACCACTGGAGCCAAAATTATCAGCAATCAGTTTTAATCTTATAATGATCCTTAGTATGCTCATCATTATTTGTGATTGAGTGAATAGACTATCATCCTATATGCTTGGAGTTTAGCTACATTTCTTGCTAAACATGTCCCAATTATCTTTTTTCAAGATAGTTATCTAGGCATCTGGTTACAATAGTAAAAAAAAATGAAGCACCTAATATTTTTCCTTAGAACTGTAGATGTTATTTTATTTTTACCAAGTAATAATGTTCCATTGATTATGCTATTAGAACAGTGATAATGGGTCTGTAGAAGAATTCAGCAGTCTGCAAAAGCAGTTGCCTAATGATGTAAAATGCAAGTCAACTCTGTGTGACAAAATGAGCAATGTTGTGAATGAGTGTCAAACATGTTTAAAGGTGAAACAAAAAGAACGTCTTGAAAAGTCAAAATAAAATATAGTTGTTCTGGAAATAAAGAAAGGGTGCTGGTGAAGAATGTATTTGGATTATCTCTGACATAATGTGAGTAGTAAGGTGCTTGCAAAATAAAGACTTCAAATATATAATAACCTCTCAGGAGATACGAAACTTTTGAAGAGATCTAAGTGATCTTATTATACTCAACTAGCAAACTAGCAGTTCAACTATTAACTATCTTATTAATATCTTTATTATTCATAATAAAACTCTTGAAAATTTATTAATACACATAGAAATATAACATGATCCCCATTTGTTATGCTTGCCTGATTTAACATCGAAATATAATGGATAAGAATCATCAAAATTTAACTTGAAAGTATTGTTTTTGATAGAAATAACTTAGTATTACAAAGAAATATATCTATACCTTGCAAAAAAAAAATTTCAGTATATTAACAGTTCTTATTTGTGGACCTGAGACTTCGGCTTTTAACAAAAGAGCTATAGAGACTTCTGATCAGTCAACAAAATATGGAGAGATGTATATTGGCATAACAAGATGGTAGAAGGGATTGAAAACAAGATCTAGAGACTACATGCGAGGTAGATGGAAAGAAATATGAAATTTTGTTGATCTGATGTTGAAAATAGATCAGAAAACTGGATTAAATTGAGACACCCTCCATTCTGCAATAGATTGAGAATGTTTGAAATGATGATTAAGTCATATTTCTTTGCCTGTGATAATTTCAAGTGCCTCACAATTCTTTTAATAAATTAAAACTTCTTCAAAAGTATAATTTTACAAAGTGTGAATATCAGTTAAATGCATTATCTATTGCACCAATATTGATATTGGCACATATAATTTTATCTAAAAAAATTATTAAAATAATCTTTCGTAAAAGAAAAACATAAAATTAAATGTTGAAGAGTTTATTGCAGTTTGTTTTCGAAAAAGAATTCACACTGGAAAAAAACAATCCTGCCACTTGTGTCATTGAAGAGTTGTTTATAAAATTGCATTAAAAAGACATGAACCCTCAAATAGAAGTTCTATCAGTGTAGCTTGTGTGGTTGTAAAAATGTTTGTAGTTATATTACAACCATATTACTCAAAAGAAAAATATCAATGTCAACTTTGTAGTTATAGCACAGATATAAAATGGAATTTTTATAGACATTAACACCCTACAGAACAGCCTTACAACAATGATGAACAAATTCGTCATTAGTGTAATGTATGGTTCTAGTACTACTAATAAAAGTTATTTAGAAAGACATAATAAAACTCACCTTAGAAAGAAGCATTATAATACTAAAATAAAACAACATCATCAATGTACTATGTGTAACTATAACACACCAAAAAATGGGGTTTAACAGTTCATATAAAAACTCTCACTAAAGAAAAGCCTTATAAGTGTAATTTGTGTGATTACAAACCTTCATTGAATAATATTTTAGAAAACCATATTAGAATTCACACTGGAGAAAAGCCTTTCAAATGTAATTTTTGTGATTATAAAGCTGCTGAAAAAGGATTATTAAGAAAATATATAAAAAGAAGACATCCTGATAATCACACAAAATCTCGCAGTCATAATGCACTTGTTTATATAATTGATAAATCATCTCAATAGAATATTTTACTTTTTAAACCTAATGATAGGCCTGCTCAAGGTGCATCTGTTTTATTATATATGCATTCAGAGATTGAAAAAATTCAGTTATTGTCTTTACAAACCAACTATATTGTAGTTTCCTTTGTTTATCAGGCAGTCTTGCATTATCTGATTGCTGTATACTCTGTAGCTAAGGGTAATGATATTGCAAATATAATCCATAATGTTCAAAATAAATTCTTACAGACACCAGGTATTATAATTCTGGGTGGTGACTTTAATTGTACATTTCGATCTCTTCCTATTGCATTACAAAATGAAAGAAATTTCACTATAATTCATTGCATGAAAGATATCCAGATAATGCATATACTTTCTTTAATAGCAGATTCTCATCTCTTATAGACCTTTTCTTTGTGTCGGGGTATAAGCTAAATGAGTCAACTATTAATACATCTCTGATTGGTTTTTCAGATCACCTCTGTTTAAAGTTAGTTCTTTATAACTATTATCAAATCAATGTAGATTTTCTATTAGGAGAAATGTTACAGATGGAGTTTTGCTCTCGATTGACCAATTATCAGTTATATTGACTCATTAATTATACAAAATGTTCAGGCCTACCACCCTGTATTGCTTGGTTTAAAATTAAAAAAGATCTCTCTAGAATATGTTATAAGAATGCACAGAATATTTTATCAATGAATCAAATGAAAAATAGAATCTCTGAAATTCAGAGTCTTACACAATATTACCTACCTCAGACCTAATCATCCATTGATAAATAGTTTACAAGATGAATACAACAGCTTATATCAACTTATGCATCAAGCTGCTCGTACAATATGGCTCAGGAAATTAATTCCTAACTTGAGTAAATTATCAAAACCCATGATAAACTATGCTAAATTATATATCCCCCGACTTTAGGGGTATTGCCAGTATCACCAAGGATGATGATGGCATTGCCTCTGGAATCTATGTTGATAATTACATATTTGAAAATTTAAAAATGAAATTTGGTGTAAGTACAGGTTTCATTGATCAGTCGTGTAGTATCATAATGGGAACAGAAAGAGTATATTTCAAATCAGGATATTCAAGATGAAATTAATATCCTCAAAGTACAATCAATAATGGCAAATGACATAATCCCAGCCTCTGTTTATAAACAACTTGACTATGCTCTCAGATTTGCAATGTGATTTTTTAATCAGTTGTGTTATGAGAGAATTGAGTGGCCCTTTATTAGCAACAGAGTAATTTTTAGCATTAAAAAAGATAAATTAGTGCAAAGTCCAACAATTGATGAACTGAGACATATTTCTGTAGAAGATATTGATTTGAAGATTCTGGCTAGAATTCTCTTGAAAAAATTACATCACCTTATCAGTACTAGAATATCATTTGCCCACCATGCCATTATGGGTAGACGTGCAGTAAATGCTGCCTTAAAAATTCATGAGGCTATTAAATATGCAAGGGATTTAAACTTAACCCAATATTATGCTATCTAAATAGATTTTAGGGCTGCTTTCGATCTGGTCCATTAGACATATTTGATTCAGTCCTTCCATCTTTTAATCCCAGATCACATATGGTTGGTGAATGCAGTTGAAAATTATATTAAAAATAGTAGAATCTCTTAAAAACTTTATGAGATCTGATTTTTTTTATCCCTAAGAGGGGCATTCCACAGGCTTTTCCTCTTGCGGCAAAATGAACACTTACTTGAATAAATTAATTATTAAAAAAATTGAAGATAAAATAAGTAATTTTTCATCACTTAAATTATATGAAATTACAAGAGCGTCAATTTTTTAATTCCATTGTTTCAGGGATTTTGGCATACTATACACCCTACATAACAACAATACTCAGAATAAACCAAATTGCAAAGAAATATGTCTGGGGTAGAGCTTCAAGATGGATCTCAATATCAACCTTGCAGATGCCAAAAGAAAAAGGAGGTCTTGGCCTGATTGATCCAGAGCTATACATATCTTACATCAAGGCAAGTACATTTATTAACTTAATTAAAAGTCAATTTCTTGGGCCTTCAGTTGATCTTGACGGCGCCTTTAACGAAATAGGATGTAAAGGAAGATCTTTTATAGCTGATCTGTTCATTGCTTATAGGGATCTCCAGGATGATATGAAGGTGTCCAGTTTGGAAAGTATTAAATATAAAGACTTAATGAATCATTTTAAAAGTCATGGCAATGCATGGTTGGATATATCAAAGAAAAATGTGTTGAAAAAGTTCCACTCTATATATGCACCCCAATCCTATTTGAAATTTATTTTCAAACTAGTGAATGGCTTGTTTCCAACTACTAAGGTTCTAAATGAAAGACTACATATGAATTTAGATCCAGTCTGTTTGCTGTGCAAATCTGGTAATGAGACTTTTCAGCATCTATTCAAAGAATGTTTGGCATTTAGGTAGATAAGAGCTAAAGTGTTCCACAGGCCAATCATAAACTTAAAACTTTTACTTAGTCAATACATTGACAAATTTAACCCTCACAATACAATGATGACTGTGCATACCCTTAAGACAATATGGTATATACGATGTACTATGATATTTGACAAGAAATTCAAGTGGCTGAAAAAACTCTATAGTGATTGGGAAACTTATTTTAGTCAATGTCTAAGATACTTGCCAAGGAAGACAAATCGAATCCGGGGTCATTTGTCTTGAATAAAGGTTTAATTCTTATGTGTGGCTTATTCCTTGGGCTAATCAATCATTTTGTTACATGCTTTGCTCATTTGAATTGCATGTCTTAGAATGTCATTCTAGTACAGTGATACAAGTCAATCTCCTCCAGTTTAAGATAACTAGTTAATTGCCTGCAGAATTTTTGTCTTAATAGTGAAATATATCAAATTCTTTGGGTTTTGGTATACAAAACTAACATATTTATCATTTGTTTAATTACTTGTATAAATTGTAAATATTTATTGTGTTAATAAAGGTTTTTTATTTAAATAAAAAAAAAAATCTCGCACAGTAAAAAAAACATTATCATTGTAATTTGTGATTATAAAGCCACTACAGAAGGTTTATTATGTGATTATGAAACTGCTCCTAGAAATTCATTAAGAGCTCATGATTAAACACACTCGAGAAAAGCCTTATCAATGTAATTTGTGATTATGAAACTGCTTAGAGGTTCCTTAAAAAATCATGAGTAAACATACTGGAGAAAAGCATTATCAATGGAATATGTGCAACTACAAGACTGCTGTGAAAAATTCTCTTAAGATACATAATAAAATTCTTAATAGAAAAAATTCTTATAAATGTAAGAATTCGTAAAAAAATTCATGCAGAAACAGCTGCACCAGTGCTATTTGTCTGAATATAAAACCTGCAAAATCAAATGTAGTAATTCATGAAGAAATGCACACAGGAAAAAAACTTTATTTGTACCAATTGTGCAGTTTTAAAACTTCTGTAACAAGTATTTTAAATTTTCATCAAAGAAGTCATGTTAGAGAATTTTCTTACAATTCCAATTCTAAAACTGATGTAGGAAATAGTTCAAATAATCAGGAAATAAGTCCAGTAAATGAAAAATCTTTTCAATACTACATACATTAAACCACAACTGCTATAAAAAGTAATATAGTAATACAAGATAATATCTATATGAAACAGTCTGTCCAGAGTCATCAAGAACAAACATGCAAGAGAAGACTGTGACAGTAATTAATATTGAAGTTTTTAAATGTCAGTTGTGTATATTCAAAAATACTGAAAAAACTATTTTAGAAAATCATGAAGCTAATCATTTTACTGATTGTTACTATTGATATATGTATATGCTTTATTTGACCAACGATTTATTTAGTTTGAAAAATTATATGATAAAGCTAATTGTCATTATGAAAGCTATACTCGTCATGATGTTAGATTTATTAATCAAAAATTCACTTTGATGATCATGTGTTCTGTTAATTCAGAAAGTTATTTTTAAAAGGAAATTCATTAACATGTAACAAATTGCAAAATGTAATATCTTATATTCCACATTCAGTCTGGTCTTGGAACTAAAATTATTCCTTGTTATTATTGTTATGAATTTTCAACAATAACATTAGATGACTCTCAAGTTTCACAGTAAATATGAAAGTATGCACAAGAAGATATTTACACAGAGGCAAAACTCTCCACACAGTAACACCTCTTAGTGCAAGCCAGACTAATCAATAGATGGAGAATTTTGCTTCTGTGTAAACAGCTTGAGTAAGCTTAAAGAATAGTGATCATGTGAACTCAAAAATTGTCATTTTCCTAATGGCACAATAATTGAAAGGTATGAAGTTCAAATAGAGGGGTGTGTTTTAATTAAGTAAAGATTTTATTATTACATACATTTTATTATCCATTAAGCTGTAGTTAGCTCAAATCCTAAATATTATTTTTCTATACAACAAGTCCAGAACTTTGAAGACAATTACTAAAAAGGAATGTTTTGCTTTGTCTTTTTAAATGAAGTGTCAATTACCAATTATGTATTCTAATTATTTATTAAATACTTACTTACCTTATAAATCTCACCTATGTAAAATTGTTTCTTCTTAAAATGAAATCCAAAACTCTGTTGTATACAATTTATATACCACAATAGACTATTTCTTCCTCATTACTACGAAATCATTATTCCAGCACCATTCCTTATTTTTTTATTATCTATCTCATTTTAAGAAAGATTACACATAAACCAATTAAAAACTATTTTGATGTATCTATTGTTATTCCTATGTTATAACCATCTAAACATTTTTAATTTCCATCATTAAATAAAAAACCATTTCATTTTAAATAGCTTCATTTGCTTTTATTCTACGATTGAATGCTGACTTCTTGCATCACTCATGAATATTAATGTGAAATCCATCTATTAAATCATGATGTTAATGTTTGTGGATGATACTTTATTTTTTTCTCTCTCTCTGTAAAAATGAGTGCAGTATTCTATCTTTAAAATATTTTGAGATAGTTTTTTGAAAGTAATTAGAGCTATAAAATTCAATATTTGCATGTATTTATTTAGCATATATGCAACAAATTTTCTTTTTGAACATCAAGAAAGTTATTTGGGCACTGAATTTTGTTTAAACAGTTCTTAAAAACAATTAATTGGTGATGAAAGAAATTATAGAGAATTAATATTTGTAAAATTTATTTAACTCAATAGTTTTGTAACTCTAAATTTCTGTAACCACCCTACTGCTCACACATCTCACCAATAGTCCAATTATATTCTTGACAATGAGCTCTTCTTTATTTATTTTCAGAACTTCAATTTCACAGGTTTATCTTTCCACTAGTTTTTACACACTATTTTTCCTTTTTCTTAATTCTCATGCAGACTTTTTATCAGTTTTACTAATTTGCATAAAATGAAATTTTCGTAACATGCAGACTAGCCTGTTGTTATTTTCAGTAATTAGTTTTTTTTCTGCATACTAACTTTATTTTTAGGGTATTTTAGCATATCAACATAAAAGCTTGTAAACACACATACTTTTATTCTTTAACAAAATATATATGCATATATAGCAGTTTACATAATCTTCACAGGTACTATGCTTATCTGTAAACAACTATTGCATATGCACACATTAATACATGTAGTTAGTCTGCATTTCATATAAATACATATGATTTGCACCATGTTTGATTAAATCACATACACATTTATTTTATTATAATGGAATAAAAATGGTAATGATGATCAGGTATGCAAGATCCACTGATTAGCCCACATTCAAGCCTTCAGCTAGAGATGCCAAATATTTACAAAAATCGTATAAAAGGCTTGTTTTTATTCAATACATCCCACAAATTGCAACACCTAAATTGGAATGATATAAAAATATATAAGGTGATTATGATAAGAAGTTTTGTTATGTATTACAGATTTCTGTACATCAGCCTATTTTAAGACAAAGTTCTTTCGAAATACCCCATGAATGTAGAGTGTCAAATTGTAAAGGAATAAAATGTTTATAATGCTAAAACTAACAAAACAGAATATACAAAATCAACTTATCTAACATACCTCATGACTTGTCCCAAACTATAAGGATATAAAAGTCAAAAACCAACATTTCAAATAGTCTTACAAATTATGGGATCCAAATCATAACCACAAAATATAGATTTTTATTTAATACCCATATTAACATGAGTGTTAAATTGTAACAAATTATCCTTCAAATCGACAAAGCCTAAACATTAAACACCAAATAAGTGTGGATATTATAAGTTTTAAATCTAAACAAACTATATTGTGCTAGTTAGTATAATTCAAATATCAATTTCAATACATACCATTACTAATTTTATAACATAAAATTATCTTTCTAATCGAATAATAAGCATCCAATACATAATAATTTAAAATATGATGACATTCAATTATAGTTGCCTTTGTTTACATTGAAACAATTAAGATACTTCTACCTTACAAATTACTAAATTAGCTCAAATATGGATTTTGTCCAAAATAACATAAGATAATTATGATCTTCTAATCAGTTACCAATATCTAGCTATAATAAATTATTTAATCTATTATTATATATGTAACTAGCTCAAATAATAATGATATATTGAATTTACAGGAAAGAAAGTAACCCATAACAATATAAGCACTTACCTATCCAATTGTTTGATTCCTGGATTATTTTATGTAATGGGGTAAATCAATACATAATCATTAAATACTAAAATTTTATTAGCTAATAGATTTGCATAACTAATTGAAATGATCACTGAAACAAGTTTGTTTGTTTAACCGAATTAACATTTATTAATGAATATAAAAATGATAAATAATAAAATGTTTATAATGTACATTCCAATAATGTATCATGAAGTATATCTTTCATCTGAATTAATAAAATAAGTATTTCTACAGCACAGATTCAACTACTTCATGTCTATTGTATAATATAAAGAATTGCTATAATACCAAAATGTTGATGCACACACACACAATTAAAATACAAGAAATCTAATAATTATTACTTAATACTCACCATAGAACAATTTATTAAAACAAATAAAATATTGTTTATTAGCTTACTTTATTTTCAAAGTATAATATCATGTTTTAAATATAAACCACTAAACATCACATAATCACCATTCTTTATGCGTACTCAAGCCATTTACACAAAGGTAAAACTCTCCATATTATAGTGTCACTCATTGCAAGCCAGAGTAAACAATGGATGCAGGAAGTTTTGTGCATAAAATCCTTATCTAGTGCCTATTCATCCAATATCCCTAGACTAATTTAGATTGTGGCTTTATCAGTGATGAGTCTTGGATCTGAGGGCATTAACATTTAGATCTTAGGATTTAATGCAACTCTCCAGCAGCTATATTTTAAGTAACTATAAAAAATAAGTCCAAAATGAAAGCACAATATTTTCAAGTTCATGAGCTGGTATAGTTATATAGATCTAAATTCAATTCAGCATCCATACTTTTTGGCATCTTTAGTCCTTCAATAACCAGTTACCATAAATACACTGGGCAGAATTGGTATTAAACCCCTAAACATATTATCACCACTATTTACACTTAAATAAGTTGTTTACACAGAGGCAAAACTCTCCAAACAGTAGGGCCACTCAGTGCAAGAGTTAGTAATCAATGGATTCAGGAAGGTTCATGCATAAGATCCCCATCTAGTGCCTACTCATCCTATTTTCTAGCTTGTCGTTTTCATCAATAATGAACCTTGGATCTGAGAGCGGTGCACCTATCTTAAAACCTAATGCAATCCTCTAGCAGCCATATATTACCTATTACTCTGGAATGCACCGAGTGGTGCTACCATATGAAAAGTTTTGCCTGGGTAAACAGCTTGTCTAAGCATAAAGCATGGTGATCATGCAATGTGTAGTGGTGTAATACCAATTCTGCCCAATAGACTTTTGGTGATTGTGATTATTGAAGAACCAGACAAAAAGTGTGGATGCTAAACGGAGTTCAGATTTGTATGACTATACAAATAAATGAACTTGAATTGAAAACATTGTTTTCATTTTGGACTCAAAAGCTTTATAGTTTGCTAAAAAGATGAAATGTGGCTGCTGGAGAGTTGCATTAGATCAGAAGATCTAAGTGCAGTGTCCTCAGATCCAAGGTTTTTCACGTATCAGTCATAACTTAGAAACTAGTCTGGGGATATTGGAAGAGTAGGCCCTAGATATATTTTAAGCCCAAACATCCCTGCATTCATTGATGACTGTAGTTTGCACTGAGAGGTGCTTCCATTTGGAGAGATTTCCCTGTGTAAAGATGGTGTAAGCATAAAAAAGATGATTGTGTGATTAGTGGTTTAATACCAATCGTGCCCAATAGAATTATGGTGACTGTGGTTATTAAAGATTCAAAGACACCAAAAAGTATAGATGCTGAACTGAGTTCAGATCCATGAGCTTCAATTGAAGACATTATTTTGTTTTCATCTTAAAGCTTTATAGTTATCTAGAAGGTTGGATTAGATCCTAAGATCTAGGTGCAGTGTTCTCAGATCCAAGACCTCTCATGAAAGCCATAAACTAAAAACTAATCTGGGGCAATTGCAAGAATAGCATCAAGATTTTATGCACAAACCTTCCTGCATCCATTGATTACTCTGGCTTGCGCTGAACGATGCTACTCTACGGAGTTTTGCCTGTGTAGTTTTAAATGTAATCATTCAAATTATTCAATAATTATAAGATGAAATATCTAATATAATTTTTTAATTTGTCCATAATGTTGCAAGAAATATATAAACTAAATAATCATTCCAAATAAGACAGAAATAAACTATCGATAATTATATTTTAATATTTGTCACACCTCAATAGAGCCATTTTGAAATATTAAAATATGAATATCAATAGTTGTTTATTTAAACCATAGTTTCATTATATAGTTTAAGTACTTCAATGTTCATATCAAATATAATATACAGTTAACACAAACATATATCTTAAATTGAAACCTTAATCATTAAGATTTGGAAATGTTTTAATATCTGGTAAAATGAAAAAACACACAGAAGAGTTGTTTTAATAATATTTAGCTTTATTACTGCCTAGCATGTTTTCAATATATTTTTACTATATCATATTCATGGCATATAGTGGTGTGATTATATGATTTTTTTATATCAATGATTAATTAACTGTTCATGTATTCAATTTCAATATTCAAATAGCCCACTTCTTTAAAATGGGTACGCTTATTTCTTTTTTAATAATAGAAAAACTGTCACCAGCTACTGTACATGCTTTTTTAATTTTCAGTTTTATATCCTCTTTCTGTTTACAATCTCTCTCCTCTTGTTACCTCAAATCTATGACCAGTTTTCTGCTCATGGTCTGTAAATATTGAAGTGTATTTCTTGTCTCTGAGGGCTCTATTGTGTAAATATCTGGGCAAGTCTTGTTGACAAATTGGCCCTCAACTTCACATAATATGCAGCACTGCAAGATGATTGGCTACACTTATTTTACAGACCACTTGATGTGTCAATTTGTTTGATATAGTGCTTTTAAAGTTATTAAGTGATGCAGTGGTTCAAAAGCTTATATCAATTTTATTTTTATGTGGAATCTTTGGAATATAAGATAGGCTTATCCAGTTTTTAGGTTCTACGTGGTGGTTCAGCCAAGGATTTTTTTATAGAATCTCTATGGTGTTTATGATTTCATCATGATTATATCCTCTATTTCGGAGGTCATTTCATGTTGTTCTTTTTATCATATCCAAACTTGCATAGTGTATGATTTGTGCTGAAAAACCCTTCGATTCCACGTTTATGTGATAATGGGATTATTGATCTAGAATGGATTGATCCTCATATTTAGGGGCTTAATCATCATTCTGTAGTCTAGCATGTGACCTAGTCTTTGCATATATGTCCAAAAACTTTATTACTCTACCATTGTCTTCGTTCTCCAAGGTCCATTTCAGTGTTGATGCTCTCCAATTCCTGTTGTATTTTATCAATCTGTGTGTCAGTCACACTCATAAAGTGTTGTCTACATATCTCACATATATTAAACTAGAGTTTAAATATCTATGAGTAGGTATAATATATTTTTCGATTTTAGCTAGGAATAGATGATTGATGATACTGCTGCCAGGGAGTTCTATCAGCCAGTCATTATTCATTTTATATTTGCCATTTTATGTAAAGACTTGTCAATCCATTTCAAAATCTCTATTATGAATTGCCTTTTGCAATAATCATAGTTGCTGTTACTTAGCAATTCATTAATCACCTCAATTGATTCAATTCAGAGCACTGAGTCATATAACTTTTACATTGAGTGATGCAAATTTTATTAAAAAATTTGTACGATTTAATTGAATATTTGCTGAATCCCAATACTTCAGTCAGTCATAAAGTGTAAAGTGATAGTTTTGGTCATTTTGTAAAAGTATGCATTGCCATGATCAATAATCAGCCTCAGAATTTTGCAAAAACAAGATAGTTTTACTAGAGCTGATAATAAAAGCTGTGAACAGATCAATTAAAGCAGACAATGGGGTGAATTAAAATAATGGATAAAAAATATGAGGTACAAAAGAAAATTAAAAATATATAACTTATGGCCTTAAACTTAAAAAGCAAATATGATAAGAAAATGCGCTTTTTAGAGAAACAAAGCAAAAAATCGGAATGCATTAAACAAGATATTTGGATCAACTTAACCAATGAAACCATATCAGAAACAATTGGTAACATTAAATAATAAATCAAGATTCATGGGCAGGGAATGGAAAAATTAGTAACTAATATAGAAATCATATTTGAAAATGACTCCTTGATAGATCAGATTATTGAAAAGTCAGCTAGAATACTGAATTTCTTACCAAAGCATAAAGATAAACGGTATGTTAATGTAAAAGACACTAATCATACATAGAAAATCACAATATGATTAAGATAAAGCTGTATGGTGTTAATGAAAAAGGATGAGTACAAAACAAAACTTGATTTAATAGACTGTTAAGTAACAGCAATTATGACCATCACAAAAGGTAATTCATAATAGAGGTTTTGAAAGGGATTGACAAAGATCTTACAGGAGCAGCCAATGGAAAACATTATAAACTAAATAATGACTGGCTGATTGGATTCTTCTGTAGCAGTATCATCAAGTCTATTCCTAACAAAAATCGAAAAATGTATGATACCTAATCACAGAATTTAAATTCAAGTTTAATATATGTGAAAAACATAGACAACATATTTATATGCGTAACAGACCCACAGGTTGATGATATACAACAAGAAATAGAAAAAACATTGATGCTTGGAGAAAGAAGATAATAATAAAGAAAGAAGATAATAATAAAAAAACAAAGTTTTTGTATTTATATATACAAAGACAATGCTACATGCTAGACAATATAATGATTAAGCTCCTAAATATAAGATCAATCAACCCTAGATCAATAACCCCAATATCACGTAAATATGTGGGATTGAAGGGTTTTTTAACATAAATCATGCACTATGGAAGTTTGAATATAATAAAAAGAACATTAAACAGTATTCTAATGGCCTCTGAAATATGCGATATAATCACAAGAAAACCATAAATGCCCTAAAGAGATTCTATAGAAAATAAGAAATCCTCACCCCAACCAACAAGTGGGATGTAAAAAGTGGATAAACCTACCTTATGTTCCAAAGATTAGACATAAATTTAAAAATGTATGTAAAAATAAAATAAATACAAGCTTTCAAATTGCTCCATCACTTAACCAATTAATCAATAACTCTAAAGACCCTATGTCAAATGAACCAGCACATCAAGTGGTCTATAGAATTAAGTGCAATTAAACTACTTGCAAGGCTAATATGTCAACAAGACTTTCCATCTACCTCGCATGTAGTCTCTAGATCTTGTTTTCAATCCCTTCTACCATCTTGTTATGCCAATATACATCTCTCCATATTTTGTTGACTGATCAGAAGTCTCTATAGCTCCTTTGTTAAAAGCCGAAGTCTCAGGTCCACAAATAAGAACTGTTAATATACTGAATTTTTTTTTTTGCAAGGTATAGATATATTTCTTTGTAATAATAAATTATTTCTATCAAAACCAATACTTTCAAGTTAAATTCTGATGATTCTTATCCATTATATTTCGATGTTAAATCAGGCAAGCATAACAAATGGGGATCATGTTATATTTCTAAGTGTATTAATAAATTTTCAAGAGTTTTATTATGAATAATAAAGATATTAATAACATAGTTAATAGCTGAACTGCTAGTTTGCTAGTTGAGTATAATAATATCACTTAGATCTCTTCAAAAGTTTCGTATCTCCTGAGAGGTTATTATATATTTGAAGTCTTTATTTTGCAAGCACCTTACTACTCACATTGTGTCAGAGATAATCCAAATACATTCTTCACCAGCACCCTTTCTTTATTTCCAGAACAACTATATTTTATTTTGACTTTTCAAGACGTTCTTTTTGTTTCACCTTTAAACATGTTTGACACTCATTCACAACATTGCACTTTTGTCACACAGAGTTGACTTGCATTTTACATCATTATGCAACTGCTTTTGCAGACTGCTGAATTCTTCTACAGACCCATTATCACTGTTCTAATAGCATAATCAATGGAACATTATTACTTGGTAAAAATAAAATAACATCTACAGTTCTAAGGAAAAATATTAGGTGCTTCATTTTTTTTTTACTATTGTAACCAGATGCCTAGATAACTAACTATCTTGAAAAAAGATAATTGGGACATGTTTAGCAAGAAATGTAGCTAAACTCCAAGCATATAGGATGATAGTCTATTCACTCAATCACAAATAATGATGAGCATACTAAGGATCATTATAAGATTAAAACTGATTGCTGATAATTTTGGCTCCAGTGGTTACATTTATTGCTCATCATATATATGTAACTTATGATGCTGGAGGTGGCTAGAATATTTCTTAATTTAGACCTGTTATATTATTGAAGTCCAATAATGGCACTACTAGCAACATGGGTTTGAACTTATAGTCTTTAAAGGACATCGCATTAACAGCGAATCATAGCTTTGGAGTTCATGAAATTCATTTGCAATGTTGCACTACTAAGCTAACTTGGTGAAATGCATAAAGGAAAACTTAAACAAAAAAATATATGACAAGGAATAGTTTATTTTCAGTAATAATTGCATATAAATTTATCTTTACATCCCTTCAAATAATGGATGGTACAGCCTTTGACAAGGCATCTGCAGCTTTAGTTAACCACATTATGTTTTTTTTTATTAATTTAGATAAAATATATATAAAAATTTATTTTATTACCCAGATGCCCAATGAAGGTTTCAATTATTTATTTCAATATTAATACAAAAAGTTACCAATATTAGGTTGTTTTCTATTTCCTAGTGTCAGCCACATGACGGTGCTATTTCTAGATTACTTCCTAGAAATATACCGTTTACAATGGCCTACACCCAACCTAAGAGGCTTCTTTCTATGATAAACACAAAAAGAGCGCTCATGGCGGCGGCCTCAGCCAACCTAAGAGGCTTCTTTCTACAATAAAACAGAGAGTCCCTGCTAGCCGGTCTGGCTTTCATTCTATGCTAAGAGCACAGATAAATGCTTTTATTGGCTGCTGTAGTTGGTTGTGTTATTAACTTTATCGTAATGCAAGATGACTATTTTCTATTGAGTTTGGTGTGAGAGTATGTGGATTTTAGCGTAACGTAAACACTATTCAATGCTACTTTCTAGAGACTGAAATAAATCAAAAACTATAATACTAAATCTCTAAAAAATTAACGTATGCTAAGCACTATTTAATGCTTTTTTCGAAAGACTAGGTAATAAAACAAAGTGATAATTAGAAAAATGATGGATGGGGGGGGGGGGGAATGAACTGCACGACATATAAAAAAAATTTTTCACTGACTTTCAACACTATTTCATGAAGTATCTATAAACAAAAAAACTAATTATCCTACTTTCAAAAATATAATACAAAATTTCATCAATATTTGAAAAATAAAAGACTTTCAACAGTAATTTTTAATCTATATATATATATATTCCTTTATGATGAAAATGTCACGTGACAAAAGTACAGTAGTTCATAATTTTTACAGCAGGGACTTAGACTAAATAGAGCCTAAAAAAGTAAGTTTTCTTATATCCATTTTATTTATTAATCTTCGTGTAAAAAGTACATTTATAGTTAGATATACTTTATTTATAGTTATATATACAGTAAAGACCGCTAGATGTGCATTCCAAGTGAAAAGTACGCATAAAAATGTAAGTTTTATTCCTTTTTTATTTATTAATATTTCCATTTAGACAGAGTTTATTTCTTGTTAGATAAACTGATTTAAAGTTGGATCTTTCTAATTGTGTCTATCTCCACTCTATTTATAGTTAATTTATTTACAGTTATAGATACAACAAAGACCGCTATAAGTGAAAAATACGCACATAAATGTAAGTTTTTTTTTTTCTTTTTTTTATTATTAACATTTACACTTAGATATAGTTACATACACTTATTAAATTTGGATACAGTTATTAGAGGGGAAAAAGTAGTTAAGTTTTTAAAAAAGTAGTTAAGTTTTTTAAAAATAGAGGGCGAATGGTTCGGGTAGCTATAAGTCAGTTTTACCAAAAATTTAAATGTTTATTCAGAAAAAGCAATATAGCTTATTCAATTATTCATTCTCTTATGCAGTGTTAACTTCATATTTTATTTTCTAACACAATAAATATTATATGAATAATATATATAAGTATAGCTTTAAAAGCATATTACCTTCACATTTTTTTTTTTTGACGTGTAAAATGGCGCTTCCTCTTTACATCTCTATTTTTTTTGTTGCACTGCCATCTACTGGGATTGTAAAATTTTCAAAGAAATCAAATTAATATGGCTATTGTTTTTTAAGTGTATTACAATAGTTATCCTTGGATTGGCGTGGCTGAATACTAAACCATATTTTTATCAAATGACCATAATCAATTACCGCCGATCTTTTCGGCTGCTTACATTTGATTTTTTCATTAAGCACTGCTTGGTTATCATACTGAGATGACTAATCGATAAATTGAAGATTCTTTAGATTTGAGAAGTATAATTCTATAATTAAAATCACTTCTTTTCTTTTCAAAAACTTTATTTGATGTATATATTCTAACCCAATGAGTAATTAGAAATTTATATTCTTTCCCACTTAGTTCAGAAATTTATATAACTAATCAATTAGAAATTTATATTTTTTCTAACCCAATATATAATCAATTAGTTTATCTGCACTTGTGACACTAATTTTTCTGGTTGTTGTTAAGGCAACCAAAATAAAAGCAACATATCTATTAATTTTCCAATATGATCTAAAATACTTTTCATATAATACAATTGTACATACAATTCTCTTAAGCTATGCCACGATTGTAATAATAACAATAATTGATCACTTATTAATTTAAAGAATAATTATAATAATATTAATCTCAGGGTTCTTTGTTTCATGTAAGGAAATGCTCGGCAGTAGTGTGTTGTCGTATATGACTGGCATTCTGGTCGGCTATAGGAAACATTTATTTTTACTTAATTCAATGTGTCTTCATCTCTCATATCTACTGCTATATTATTTAAAGAGATGATAATTCTATTCAATAATGACGTATAATTTTGAATAACACAGCCTTTTTTTTTTTTTTTTAGAATCTCAGTCAGAATAATAAAAAGACAAGGGTGCTTTTTGTGTCCTTCCATCATCCATGACAACACAATAATATAACTAAGATTTATTACTTAGACAATTTAACTAAATGGGAATGGAATAATGTGCAACCAAAGTTAATGGTTTGGGAATAAATTCATTTTTTTTTTATACAAAGGTGAATGTTTAGTCTTAAGTTTTCAACTCCATAAATAATTATCATTAAACTAAAATATAATGACATATTCCGATCTGCTTAACTTTATTTATCTGGTATATTAAGTTTTTAAGAATTTGGAATGATTTCGGACTCAAGAAAAGGTTTTGCAAATATTGTGCAAACACTTATATTTAGCATATAAAACAAAAAAATGAATCTACAACAAAATTTTAACAAGACTATAATTTATTATTATCACAAAAAAAAATATATGAACATTTATTCAATAATCCCATAGTAATACAAAAATATAAAATATAACTGACATTAATCTGTATACTCTTTTGGTTATGGACTAGAGATTACTACTTCTCCTGTATGCAATCATATGGATTGATTAACTAAAAGTACATTTCATTACCAATACATTGTTTATTAAATTTTGGTAACCTTGTAGAAGCTTTTATTCAAAATTATTGACTAACTATTTTTTTTTTTTTTAAAATGATTAATCCCATCATATGCAATACGCAAAATATTAAATTTATTTCTAATACATTTACTTTATTTATGGTCTTTAATGGGATAACCTATTCTAATTATAGGCCAGCTATCAGAAGTTACACTTACCATCTTACATTTAACTTAATGCTAACTTAAGTTATGATACAAATTTTATTCATACGTATACTTTTGAAATATGAGTATTATTTAATTAATAACCAGAATTAAATATTGCATTTGAATATTCCTTCAGTAAATAAGCGTTTTAAATTACGCAATTTTAATTACTTTCTCCATTGATTTACTTGTCAAATACTAGCAATATTTAGCAGCACAATACAGATATCGACCCTAGTTACTAACGCACTATTTATACTAAAGTGGATCTTGAGGAACTAACACCTCCAATATAACCTTTATCTTGCCCGAACTTTCAAAATTAAGCACAATAATCAACACCTTCCATGGTGGAGCTATCTTTATTTTCACATGAGGAATATGGAATAACCACGAAGGTTTGTAAAGTAATCTACTACATTAAAATATTTTGGTGGTTTCTTGCCTCTTACTTGGGCATACAACGAACACACACCAAATACAATCCTCTCCTGGGATTTAAACGAATGAAGCATACTAAATGCTAGATAAATTCTTGATCGTCCTATCTATGAGAATCGATCACTTGGGCTATAAACATACCCGAACATTATATTTAAAATCTTCCTCTCATGGAAAACAAAGCTTTTGGGGAGATCATTTTTCATCCCACAAAATAAATACATTATAATTATTACCTATGCGAATATTAAGCATATACCAATGCTATATCTGGGCAGGATAAGTAAATACACTGATCATAATAAACTTATGTTACCGGGTATACTTTGATCAACATCTGAAATCAATGGACATCATAGAATAAAAGTATAATAATTTTAATTTTAATAAAGGAACATTCAAAAATAGTTGGTAGCATACTATCTTAAACTAAATAAAGTGGATGTGTTATTTAAGAATAATTAGGAATAAATTCCTCAATTAATACAGTATAAATTCGTTTCAACTTTAACAAGAAATATTTTGTTATAGCATTTTTTTTTTTAGTTACTTCTGATAATTTTCAATATTTATTTTACCCCTTAAATATCTAAATATTTTTTTCTTTTACGTATCTAACATACAAAATTTCTACCTACAATTGTATGTACTAATTAAAACATATTTTATAGATTTTTTTTTTTCGTGTTAAATATCAACTTAACCTATAATAATTATATTAAAACATACCTTTGTTATTACAAGGCTATTAAATATCACTTGACCATACAGACTTTAATCTATGTGATATAAAAAAAAAAAACATATCATTTACAACTTAGTTTTAAACAATCATTAATTAACAAGTGCCTATTACTCTCATTAGAAAATGTTTTTCTGTTGAGCAATTTGTCCAGGTGAAGAGCTTTATCCAGTCGTATTTTACGAAGCATTTTTAAAAACAATAAACGCATTTTATTTATTTATTTTTTTCCTTAATGAAATGTTTTCTTTTATTTCGTGCTTCTAATAAATTAGGTAAAGAAAAATATAGCAGAACTGAAGATTAATTCTCACTTGAATTAAACTACTACAATTTTGGGATCCAAGAAAAAAAATAGACTTCTAACATAGACGAATATTTGACTATAGACGATAAACATACACAATATTTTTTTTTTTTATTGACGATACGTATACTTATTAGCTAGCTTATTTATGGACGAAAATGCGCAATTTTCCGAGAGATTATTATGATAATAACTGCAGTCAATTTACGTGTACAGGAAGTTTTAATAATTCCAACTGATGTATAATATAATATATCATTTAATTTTATGATTAAGTCACTAAGATATTTGGTTTTTGTTCATACTCTAGGAATTATAATTTCTAACAGTAACTTCTCCGTAAGAATGCACGTATATAATTTTTTTTTTCTTACATTTACTTCAAGAAAGTCTTTCATTTTTTTTTTTTTTTTAAAAAAATATACAAGTGTATAGTTTAATATTATGATGATTATTATTTTCTTATTATTTTTAGACAATTCTTGATGAATAAAAAACATATTTTAACGTATGTAATTGCATTATTTGTAAAGGCAGACGAGATATTCAGAAAGAGCGCCAAAAAAATGTATCTAGTTAATCTTCCTTTGCTTCTCAACATTTCTTTCAATTATTATTTTTTTTTTTATACCAAGAAAATACCAATAAATGATACAAAGTTAATAAATAATTAATTCCTACTTGGAAATCACTTCTTTTCCTTAATTTAGACATAATAAAATTTTTCACAATTCCTTTAGTTAATTCTGTCATTTTTAACTTTAGCGTGAGACAATAAATTTTTAAGTATAAAAGGTCTTTAAATAGGTAGATGGCAAAGAAAATCAGGATATCTTATCAAAAGATTTTAGCCACACATTATATTATTAAAATTTTACTTTGATTACATTTATTTCTGCAAAATAAAATGAAAAAATTGAGTTACCAAATTTCAGCACTGTTCCTTCCTTGAAAACTAAAAGCAGACTATATATTTTTTTTTTTACTTTAGCGACCTCTTCCAGAAAAATAATCATTTGATTATAACATAAACAAAAGAAAGGAAAAACCTATTACAATCATATAGTTTTAGTATTATTTACCTGGATTACAAAGTAATTTGACAATATAAAAAAAAATAATAAATACATTAAATTAACAATCAGTGATGTATAATTCTTTAAACATTATATATATATATTTTTTTTTTACAAAAAAAAATTACCAGAAGTTATTGTGCTTTATGATAAGACACTCATCCACTCTCCCCTCTACCCATCCAAAATCAATTACTGTTTAGCTTTTATACCATATTAATTTGCTCTAATTATTAATATCTCAATTAAATTATTCATGTTCTCTCTTTAAAAATGACATTGAGTTATTAAATCTATTAGTTATTCACCCAAAACATGCCAAAGTGAGTGAATAGCATACTTTATTAATCAATTATTACTATTGTTATTTTATCTTTTTATTTCTTTAAAGAATAGCATTGTTTTCCTGCAGAAATAATGCCAAGTAAACCAAGTGTCAATAACACTAGGTTACAATTCTCCCACCGTTATAATAAATAAAAAATAAAATAATATATGCATTTTTTAACACTTCTTATGGTATTACTAAGTTTATATCCTACTTCTTTCTTATGTCAATAAATACAGTTTAAAGGATTTAATTTTGCTTGGGATATGGTAGTAAGCTTCGGGCATTATAGGTACCTCTTGTTCCATCAGGGGTTGAGACTAAAAAGGCATTCTCACCCACTTGTTTCACAATTTCATAGGGGCCTTCATAAAGATACATGAATTTTCTAAACATATGCTTCCGGAGATTACTCACATGGGGAGTTCTAATTAAAACAAAATCATGGACTTTAAAAGGATGTGGACTGGTTTTGGAATAACGAGTGCGTTTATCACCCATCTTTTTAAGGTTAATTCTGGCCAGTGCTTGGTCATGTTCTACATTATGCTGTTCCCCATATGTTTAAAAATAGGGCCCCGAAGTGAGGAACATTCCTGCGAGGTCCTTTTTAATTTAATGCCCTGCTACTTTTACTACCTTTTATATTTTTCTTTGGTATTGTTGGGATACCACTAGTAGAAGGCTGATTCTCATTCAGAATTCTACTCTTAACTGTTGGCCTACTGAGGTGGCTATTCTGTCTACCATAGGGATTCATCCTATAATATCCTTTTTCTCTAACTAACTTCCTCCTTCCCATATGTGACCTATCTGCGAAATTGATATTACTCACCATCGGATGGGTGTCTCTATTGACCCTAATTCTATTATCAATATTCCTATCACTGGTCTCTAACGAATCTAAAATTTCTACTACCTCTTCTATGGTATGTCTGTCAGCAGCAATCAAGATCTGTTCTATATGCCTCGGTAGATTATGGCGAATTATTCGCACAATTTGTGTCTCAGATAAGGGATAAGCTGTCAAGGTTTTCAATTTGACGGCCTGACTCCTGAAAAACTGAGTATAACTACCCTTATTTACATGATATCTTTCCTGAGATATCTGATATCTCAGGTTATCTTGGCGGTCTTCCCCCCAAAAAACTGGCTAACATAAGATATTTGAAATCTCCATATGTTTCTGGTTTAATAAATAATGATTGCCACCAGTCTTTAGATGCTGCACACAAATGGTTAGCGGCAATAGCAATCTTTTCTATCTCAGATAAATGACATAAGGTGAATAACTCCTCCAGATTCTGGAGATACTCGTGTGGATTCTCCAGATATTCACCTCTAAAAAATTTTATTTTTAAGAATTTTAAGGCCATGGAGCTATTACTTTCTGGCTCTAGCATGACTTTACTTCTAGCCTCATTTAATGGATCGTATATTGATTCTACTGGATTAATTACCGTATGTAACTCAGATATTACTTGGTTATTATGACCATTATTTGTTTCCTTTACTTGAGTTTCAGATAAACCTTTACTTTGAACAACTTTTTTACTTTTTGTAAAATTATCCCTATTATAGTCTATAGCTTGCATTCGACTCTCTAATTCTAACTTATAGTTCTGCCATTCACAGTCTATTCTCTTTGAACTATCTTTTAGGCCTACATTTAAGTGTTTAATCTGTTGTTCCAATTGGTTAATAGTTTCATCTTTATCTATCCCGAATTTATCTTCTAACCTTTGATAGACTTTACTCTCACACTGAGTCATTAATTCCCCTATTTCATCTTGGAGATTATTATGTAATAGCTGTGCATTACTCTTTATTATATCATTAAAATTTTCTACTCTTCCCATAACTTGACTTAGCTCACTTTCTAGATTTTGATTAATCTCACATTGGGTCAACTCTTGAGTTTCTAGTTTAGCTATTAATCTGGTAATCTGGCTCTGACATCCTTTCACTACATTGTCAGGTGCTAGAGTTATATTTTTAACTTCCTCTTTCAAATTACTAACTTCACTTCTAGCACTGTCTAATTCTCCCTTAATAGATTCAACTCTATCCTGAACTTCTCTTTGAAATACTACTGTTTCCTTTTGATAATTTCTTATTTCCTGTACTTCATTGTTTAATACAATATATTGACTTTTAAAGTCCTGCTGGATAGCCTCAATCATATTTTCTGCCCTTTCAGAATTTGTTTCGATCTCTTTCCTTATTCTTATTTCCAGCTTTTCAGAGGCCAATTTTGATTCTTCTACATGATTTCTCAAATCTTCCCTTAAGTCCTTTATCTCCTGTACTTGATTTTGAGATGTCTCTTTGATCTCCTGCATTTGATTCTCTAATTTAATATTTAAATTTTGTATCTGACTTTTTAATTCACTATTTAATTCACTATTTGAGTTTTGGATCTGACTTTTTAATTCACTATTTGAGTTTTGGATCTGACTTTTTAATTCACTATTTGATTGTTCTAATTTACTATTTGAGTTTTGGATCTGACTTTTTAATTCACTTTTTAATTCACTATTTGAGTTTTGGATCTGACTTTTTAATTCACTATTTGATTTTTCTAATTGTTTCAAGAATTCCTCCAATGTATTTCTCATTAATTGATCTGGCTCATTTTCATGTTTTCCCTTTATTATTGTGGCTTCTTCTGGGTTAGCTATATCCAAATCTTCCCCTTCCTCTTTTAATTGTACACTAAAATATGGAGTCTGTGTATCAGGGGATTGTAACTCTTGGGATCCTCCCAAATCCTCAGAAATACTATGATTATCTTTGTTTTCACTCATATTAAAATTCTAACTCTTTTAGTATTGAACAGTACTGAAATATTAGCAATGAACTATTAATAAATTTATCGATAAGAAATTATTGACAAGACATCCTGCCTCCATGCCTCTCCTATCAAAAACAATCTACACCAAAAAACTATGCTCTGACATTTAATATCCCTAAAGCTCCAACATTAACTACTAAATATGCCTTTTTTTTTACATGCTTCTTAGTCCATATAAATATCATTAGATATTATGTAATATAGCATAAGTGCCAATCACAAGACCAGACAAACAGATCATCATAAATGATAAAATCATTACAGTGTTTTATGGAATTGCCTACAGACCACAACATCATAAACTGACAACTTAATTATTTATTTTTCAGTGGCAAAAGATTAGATCATATAATAGATATTCACATAATATCTTATGGCTAAAACAATTCATTATTGGCAAATATTTTTAATCAATGAATAACCAATCCATTCAAGTGCAAACAATATTAATATTGACTTCTAGAAAAGTTTACTAAATTCCTCGTGGCCAGCTATAGCCATCGATGGCCCCTATAGTTGGGCGGCCATTTCTAACCCAGTAACCAATTAGAAATTTATATTTTTTCTAACCCAATATATAATCAATTAGTTTATCTGCACTTGTGACACTAATTTTTCTGGTTGTTGTTAAGGCAACCAAAATAAAAGCAACATATCTATTAATTTTCCAATATGATCTAAAATACTTTTCATATAATACAATTGTACATACAATTCTCTTAAGCTATGCCACGATTGTAATAATAACAATAATTGATCACTTATTAATTTAAAGAATAATTATAATAATATTAATCTCAGGGTTCTTTGTTTCATGTAAGGAAATGCTCGGCAGTAGTGTGTTGTCGCATATGACTGGCATTCTGGTCGGCTATAGGAAACATTTATTTTTACTTAAATTCAATGTGTCTTCATCTCTCATATCCACTGCTATATTATTTAAAGAGATGATAATTCTATTCAATAATGACGTATAATTTTGAATAACACAGCCCTTTTTTTTTTTTTAGAATCTCAGTCAGAATAATAAAAAGACAAGGGTGCTTTTTGTGTCCTTCCATCATCCATGACAACACAATAATATAACTAAGATTTATTACTTAGACAATTTAACTAAATGGGAATGGAATAATGTGCAGTCAAAGTTAATGGTTTGGGAATAAATTCATTTTTACACACAAAGGTGAATGTTTAGTCTTAAGTTTTCAACTCCATAAATAATTATCATTAAACTAAAATATAATGACATATTCCGATCTGCTTAACTTTATTTATCTGGTATATTAAGTTTTTAAGAATTTGGAATGATTTCGGACTCAAGAAAAGGTTTTGCAAATATTGTGCAAACACTTATATTTAGCATATAAAAACAAAAAAAATGAATCTACAACAAATTTTAACAAGACTATAATTTATTATTATCACAAAAAAAAAATATATGAACATTTATTCAATAATCCCATAGTAATACAAAAATATAAAATATAACTGACATTAATCTGTATACTCTTTTGGTTATGGACTAGAGATTACTACTTCTCCTGTATGCAATCATATGGATTGATTAACTAAAAAGTACATTTCATTACCAATACATTGTTTATTAAATTTTGGTAACCTTGTAGAAGCTTTTATTCAAAATTATTGACTAACTATTTTTTTTTTTTTTTTTTAAATGATTAATCCCATCATATGCAATACGCAAAATATTAAATTTATTTCTAATACATTGACTTTATTTATGGTCTTTAATGGGATAACCTATTCTAATTATAGGCCAGCTATCAGAAGTTACACTTACCATCTTACATTTAACTTAATGCTAACTTAAGTTATGATACAAATTTTATTCATACGTATACTTTTGAAATATGAGTATTATTTAATTAATAACCAGAATTAAATATTGCATTTGAATATTCCTTCAGTAAATAAGCGTTTTAAATTACGCAATTTTAATTACTTTCTCCATTGATTTACTTGTCAAATACTAGCAATATTTAGCAGCACAATACAGATATCGACCCTAGTTACTAACGCACTATTTATACTAAAGTGGATCTTGAGGAACTAACACCTCCAATATAACCTTTATCTTGCCCGAACTTTCAAAATTAAGCACAATAATCAACACCTTCCATGGTGGAGCTATCTTTATTTTCACATGAGGAATATGGAATAACCACGAAGGTTTGTAAAGTAATCTACTACATTAAAATATTTTGGTGGTTTCTTGCCTCTTACTTGGGCATACAACGAACACACACCAAATACAATCCTCTCCTGGGATTTAAACGAATGCAGCATACTAAATGCTAGATAAATTCTTGATCGTCCTATCTATGAGAATCGATCACTTGGGCTATAAACATACCCGAACATTATATTTAAAATCTTCCTCTCATGGAAAACAAAGCTTTTGGGGAGATCATTTTTCATCCCACAAAATAAATACATTATAATTATTACCTATGCGAATATTAAGCATATACCAATGCTATATCTGGGCAGGATAAGTAAATACACTGATCATAATAAACTTATGTTACCGGGTATACTTTGATCAACATCTGAAATCAATGGACATCATAGAATAAAAGTATAATAATTTTAATTTTAATAAAGGAACATTCAAAAATAGTTGGTAGCATACTATCTTAAACTAAATAAAGTGGATGTGTTATTAAAGAATAATTAGGAATAAATTCCTCAATTAATACAGTATAAATTCGTTTCAACTTTAACAAGAAATATTTTGTTATAGCATTTTTTTTTTTTTAGTTACTTCTGATAATTTTCAATATTTATTTTACCCCTTAAATATCTAAATATTTTTTTCTTTTATGTATCTAACATACAAAATTTCTACCTACAATTGTATGTACTAATTAAAACATATTTTATAGATTTTTTTTTTTTCGTGTTAAATATCAACTTAACCTATAATAATTATATTAAAACATACCTTTGTTATTACAAGGCTATTAAAATATCACTTGACCATACAGACTTTAATCTATGTGATATAAAAAAAAAAAACACATATCATTTTACAAATTAGTTTTAAACAATCATTAATTAACAAATGCCTATTATCTCATTAGAAAAATGTTTTTCTGTTGAGCAATTTGTCCAGGTGAAGAGCTTTATCCAGTCGTATTTCACGAAGCATGTTTAAAAACAATAAACGCATTTTATTATTTTTTTCCTTTAAATGAAAAGTTTTCTTTTATTTTGTGCTTCTAATAAATTCAGGTAAAGAAACATATAGCAGAACTGAAGATTAATTCTCACTTGAATTAAACTACTACAATTTTGGGATCCAAAAAAAAAATAACTTCAAACATAGACGAATATTTTATTATATATGATAAACACACACAATTGTTTTTTTTTTTTTTTATTGACGATAGGTATAATTATTAGCTAGCTTATTTATGGACGAAAATGCGCAATTTTCCGAGAGATTATTATGATAATAACTGCAGTCAATTTACGTGTATAGGAAGTTTTAATAATTCCAACTGACGTATAATACAATATATCATTTAATTTTATGATTAAGTCACTAAGAGATTTGGTTTTTGTTCATACTCTAGGAATTATAATTTCTAACAGTAACTTCTCCGTAAGAATGCACGCATATAATTTTCTTCTTATATTTACTTCAAGAAAGTTTTTCATTTTTTTTTTTTTTTTTTTAAAAATATACAAGTGTATAGTTTAATATTATGAGGATTATTATTTATTCTTATTATTATTTTTAGACAATTCTTGATGAATAAAAAAAACATATTTTAACGTATATAATTGCATTATTTGTAAAGGCAGACGAGATATTTAGAAAGAGCGCCAAAAAAAATGTATCTAGTTAATCTTCCTTTGCTTCTCAACATTTCTTTCAATTATTATTTTTTTTTATACCAAGAAAATACCAATAAATGATACAAAGTTAATAAATAATTAATTCCTACTTGGAAATCACTTCTTTTCCTTAATTTAGACATAATAAAATTTTTCGCAATTCCTTTAGTTAATTCTGTCATTTTTAACTTTAGCGTGAGACAATAAATTTTTAAGTATAAAAGGTCTTTAAAT
Source organism: Epiperipatus broadwayi (assembly GCA_028023455.1). Lineage (NCBI taxonomy): Eukaryota > Metazoa > Onychophora > Udeonychophora > Euonychophora > Peripatidae > Epiperipatus > Epiperipatus broadwayi. The sequence continues at coordinate 2,895 of JAQFVV010012859.1, read as the reverse complement.
AGGTAGATGGCAAAGAAAATCAGGATATCTTATCAAAAAATTTTAGCCACACATTATATTATTAAAATTTTACTTTGATTACATTTATTTCTGCAAAATAAAATGAAAAAATTGAGTTACCAAATTTCAGCACTGTTCCTTCCTTGAAAACTAAAAGCAGACTATATTTTTTTTTTTTTTTACTTTAGCGACCTCTTCCAGAAAAATAATCATTTGATTATAACATAAACAAAAGAAAGGAAAAACCTATTACAATCATATAGTTTTAGTATTATTTACCTGGATTACAAAGTAATTTGACAATATAAAAAAAATAATAAATACATTAAATTAACAATCAGTGATGTATAATTCTTTAAACATTATATTTTTTTTTTTTTTTTTTTTTTTTACAAAAAAAATTACCAGAAGTTATTGTGCTTTATGATAAGACACTCATCCACTCCTCCCTCTACCCATCCAAAATCAATTACTGTTTAGCTTTTATACCATATTAATTTGCTCTAATTATTAATATCTCAATTAAATTATTCATGTTCTCTCTTTAAAAATGACATTGAGTTATTAAATCTATTAGTTATTCACCCAAAACATGCCAAAGTGAGTGAATAGCATACTTTATTAATCAATTATTACTATTGTTATTTTATCTTTTTATTTCTTTAAAGAATAGCATTTTTCCTGCAGAAATAATGCCAAGTAAACCAAGTGTCAATAACACTAGGTTACAATATATATCCACTTATTTCCAACGTTTCGACTATCTTTACTCTATAGTCATTTTCAAGGATTTGACTCCCTTCTCAAAAAACTTTCCCTTTTTACATTTTTTATCCAAAAAACCAATTGTTACAATAAAAAATTTATTTCCTTTTTGGTTTTTTTGGATAAAAAATGTAAAAAGGAAAAGTTTTTTTGAGAAGGGAGTCAAATCCTTGAAAATGACTATAGAGTAAAGATAGTCGAAACGTTGGAAATAAGTGGATATATATATACATCAAATAAAGTTTTTGAAAAGAAAAGAAGTGATTTTAATTATAGAATTATATGGCTATATGTACTGTATATTTTTGGAAAGAAAAAAGGATTGAGTCGTGATTAGAAACAGAAGTAAATGGATTTGAGAAGTAGTATAATTTATACATTGAAGGTGTAATCTAAAACATATTATTTTTCATTAACAGATCTTTATTTTCGATCTTTTAGTATTATTTTGCTTTTTCAATGTCTTATTTAGTTTTGAGAAAGTGAAAGGGCGATGGTGGAGTGGGAGATAAGAGAAAATATGATCAATTCTAAGTTTTCAAGATTGATTAGGATTTATTTCTCTTAATAGACCTAATATTGACTTTTACAACTAATGTGTGTAATTATCAATTAAGTTTTAAATTGCGCTTTACGCAAAAAAAGTGAAGCCTAGTATTATTAGAAAAGAATTATACGGCTGAGAAAAGCGCAATTCAAACTTACGACTCAAAGGTGAAGTATTAGAAACAAAGATTTTATTTCAATTATCAATTAAATTTAATACAAATAAAACAAAAATCCTAATAAAAATGTACGGGCTAGCTTTCAAACAACAACAAATTTAGAGAAGCTTAAAGTGAAACTGGACTGTCTGTGCATGTAAAATATATTTACACTAAATATTTGAATATAAATATGATTCATATACTTTGAGTTTAGATCTAATTATAGGGGATTTGAACACAGGCTTTCAAGCTCACTTCAATTATCCATTCTACCTTATACAACCGATACACATAACCGCATACATGGGAAAAAGATTAATGAACACCACTATTGGAAATGCGTGCTGAATCAGCATTCATCAGTTGATCCAGATCATTATCTCCCCCACACATATATAATCAGTGCTCGATTTATATGAAGATAACAAATCTTCAACTTTAATGGACAGGCTTCAATCTACTACATCCACCAATTTTCAGCCATCCATACCCAGAATGCCCAAATCCTTTCTTGATGCCAATATTATTGACATGCCCCAGTTGTCTCTAAGTTACTCTAACCCCTTATATATAGAACCTTATCCATTTAAATACACAGAAGAGTCAAAGACCCAGGCTGAATCTGTAATATTTGAATACTAGTATAAATTATATACATGGAGTTTAGAAGTAATTATAAAAGATTTGAACACAAATTTTCAAGCTACCTTCAATTATCCATTCTATCTTACACAATTGATACACAAGACAACCCACTTATAAAAAAGATAAATGATCTCCAATGTACATACTTTGTCTGAATCAGAACTCATGAGTTGGTCCAGATCATCATCTCCTATACATATATACAAGCAGTGTTCACTTTGAATTAAAAGAGCAAATCTTCAAACTTTAACAGATTTCAATCTACTCCACCCTCCAACTTTTCAGTGATCCAAATCATTGAAACTCTGATCTGGACCAACTACTGAAAGCTGGTTCAGCACGAGATATATATATATATTGTAGTTCATGAATATTTTCTCATGTGTGTGATCCTGTGTATCGATTGTATAAAATAGAATGAATAATTGAAGGGAATTTGAAAAACTGTGTTCATATCACCTATAATTACATTTAAACTCCAAGTGTATAAATTATACTTGTATTCAAATATTACAGTCTCAGCTTGTATCCTGCCCATCCTTCTTCTGTATATTTAAGTGCACAAGGTCCTATACATGAGAGGTTAAAGTGACTTGAAAGTCAACATGGCAAGACAATAATATTGGTATTAATAAGGGAGATAGACATTCCATTATCAAATTTTCAATTGTAAGTATGGCTGAAAAGTTGTGGATGGAGTAGATTGAAGCCTGTCCATTAAACTTTGAAGATTTGCTATCTTAATATAAATTGAGCACTGATTATATAAGTGTTTGGA